>CAJVOY010000112.1:0-161986 GCA_911197225.1 Penicillium salamii | reverse complement strand
TATTGTGGAAATCGGATAGGTTGGTAGATCCTGAACGTGTGTTGACCATTGCACACGACGAACTCGATAAACGTTGAGTAAATAGGAAGTCAATAGTTGTTGACGTCAGTTAGTTCTCACGGTCCTTATCCTTTATGCGCAAGTCAAACGTGAGGGGAGTTCTTGGTGAGTGTTTTACTCGTTCGAAGAAATCATGTATTGAATTTTGTTTATTGAATTTAATTGATCACCACCTCAGCAGAAAAGGAAGGATGGTGTTCATTAGATGTTATTGGCTTATTTGTCTCCACTTGCTTTGATGTCCGTGCATCCCCTAATACCTTGCCACCCCCCAAGTCTACCAGCGAGATTTTTTTCACCCCGCTCCTACAAGATTGTTCTCAGCCGATTGCCAATACTTGACGTCACTACGCACCCCTCTTTGCCTTATTCCCCTGGCAACCAATATTCAGCCACTCGGCAGAGAACGGACCAGCCAAGGTGCAAGAATCCCACAGACTCGAGAGCCCTATTCTATAGTTGCTCGACGTTTCTTTGTGCGCGCCATGTCCTACTACCCTTTTCGTCTCCCAGGAACTAAACTGTTCCCAGGACGGTCCAGTGACCTCCCAGGAGCGGGATGTGGGCCTCCCAGGAACACCAACCACGTTCCCCGGAACCGCCCAGAACCCAGGAACTGCAAGTGGGATCCCAGAGCCGGGGCCAAATTTGGATTTTTCTCTTGTTTTAATACTATAGTTTTAATACCAATGGAACCAGTCTGATGACTGGGGTTTTTTTCACTTCTCTTATTTTATTACCACTGAAGTATTGACACCCCAGTTGTACATATTAAAACCCCACAGGTTTCCAAATTTACAATGTTCTAGATTGTTCTATTATGTTTAGTCAGCCCTTTGGACCCAATAATCATGGAGTTGTCCGTTGCCAATAATGCCATAACGAAGTCCTGGGACGCCCTTTTGGTTCCGTTGTTAAACCTCCAGGCCAATGGGTCTCTATTCATAGGGGTTCTAAGTCCCATAGAGTTGCGGGCAACGCTCCAGTCCCGCGACACTGACTGTCGCTCTACGCTCGGGCTGTGCTTGGCTGGACTCGCAGTATGGCAACGACTGCTTGTTCCTCAAAGGGCTTGTTCGCAGTTTGCAGTTCGCCGTTCTGAATAGCAATTTAGTTGCAATATCCCACTTACGTACTTCGTACACTCTCAGAGGAAATATTTCCAGTTACGTCATAACAGCATGTTTAGTCATCTTCTTGTAAACCAATCATTGGCTGTATGCGGGATCTGAACCGAAGACGCGTCACTGCGTCATTGGTGGCCCCGCGGTCTTTCCTTTTAACCTGGAGATCAGGCGAGCCGGAATGGAAGGCGACCCCGAAATGGCCTGAAAGTGGGGTTCGTGGCCTGGAGTCGCCAGCCATACGCAACCTCCATAGCACTGCCAACTACAGTATTGGGTCGCCGGCTAGCCTAGAGAGTTAAGCAAGAATGGGAGTGTCGGCGGTTTGAAGTTTCACGGTTTGGAGTTCGCGGTTTGGAGTTCGCGGTTTGGAGTTCGCAGTTCTGGATAGTAAGACCTCGCCTCCTCTAGGCATCTTATGCAATATTTAAGAGCTAATCATCCCCGGTATGGCCGATGTGTATTCAGGACCTGATGGCTCAATCAGGGACCATCAGCATTAAGCAAGCAAGCCTGTTCCTGACAAGGGATAGGGCAGGTACGTCTTTACTTGTCGATGAGGTCCGTTGGATAATGACTGCATGATGTCTAACCCCCAAGGCCTAGAGCATACAGTAGCGTGTTAGGCAGAACAGCCAGACAACGAGAGAAGGTAAGCCTATTCTCTCTAACTAGTTATTTGGAAAGAGCTTTTGCTGACTACTAGCTTCGTTGTTCATTCCTCTCAGCGAGATCATACAACGCAGTTATCCTTTGAAGCAAATGCCTTTTATTGGACGGAAGTGGGCCTCGCGAGTGATGCAATTGAAATAGTCGTCTCGCTACGGTGACTGTACTTTGAGGATTGGAAGGAGGACCGAATTTATCTATGTACTGACGAGGCAAATCTAGATACCATCTAGTCGGGGCATGTTTTGAGACAATGCCTGAAACCGACGGGAAGTTTAACGTGTGTTAATGCCTGAGGCACTAATTGACTCTGAGCTAAGGGGTGAGTAAGCGGGTAAACAACCCGACGCCCATCCTCCAGTGACATTCCATTCCCCGCACCAGCTGGGCCCCCTACTCTGTTGACTTCAATTTGTTTCGTTCGATTATATGCTGAAATCTTTCAACAAGGCACCGAGGAAACAATCGCTGAATTACGATGTCAGCTTGAAGAATAACAAAGGCTCCGAGAAGCAGCAGAGCGCAGCCAGAGGGAGGAAGAACGGCGACTCCAACCCACACCGTATTGGCATTCTCGATCGCCGTCACATCTCTGTCTAGAGCGATCCGAGTTGAGTCGGATGGACCCTCACGACTCAGGGCGAGGCGACTGACCCAGTAAACCGACTTTGCCCCCAGCGCATAGTCCCTTTGAAACCAGAGAAAATCCAATTTTGGTGAGTCTCCCTTTTGTCCAGGAAGGGGATATTATGTCATACTTTGAGATGCTAAAATTAACTAGTTAGTTAACCAATAGAAACCTTGCGTCATTTGCCGGGAAATACTTCTACCGGAAACCGTGATCGGCTGACATCAGCCTCCTGGATCAAGCATCCACCAATCGAGACCTGTCGCGATTGTCTCAAGCTATTTCCCCCTCCGACAGATCGATGCCCGACAACAACTCCCCAGATTACAAGGCTCTCTTTCTGCAGGCGGAAAAGAGACGCAAAGAGGCCGAAGAGCAACAAAGACAGGCCGAAGAGCGACAGAAGCAGGCCGAAGATGAAGGAAGACGAGAGAAAAGGAGGCGGGAGCAGGAAGAGGAGAGACGGAAGCAAGCCGAAGATGAAGGCAGACAGGAGAAAGAGAGACGGGGTCTAGGGGTGTTCTAGACGACTGTTGTCCGAATGTGATGCGCCATCGTCGAAGCAAAGACGATCTTCAACATCCGATTACCTCAGAAGATTTGGTGCGTTTACTAAAGGCACAACTGGACGAAAACATTGACAGATGCACACCCCTTGGAGGTTGCGGGGCTTACGGTGCGCCGTTCAAACTTACTTGTGTCGTATATGGCTACACTGTCGTCGGAAAAGGTACCACGTCCGGGCTGTGGAAAGATGTCTCGCGAAGCGCAAGTATACCAAATTTTGCGCAAGGCTCAAGGGTCTGCTGTGCCCGTATTTTTGGGGACGATCGACCTGGCGAAAATTTATTTCCTTCATGGGGCTGGAGAGATTCGCCATATGCTCGTGATGGGCTGGGGAGGCGAAAGTACAACCTCGATGGAACTCACGCCTATCCTTCTCCGGGAGATACATAAGTCGAACAGAGAGATCAAAGCTTTGGGAATCATCCACGAAGACCTTCGGCGTGATAATATTCTGTGGAACGAAGAGCTTGGGCGGGCGTTGATCATCGACTTTCACCGCTCCACATTGAAAAGTCGACCGACTTTGCAGCGACCACGAGCCGTAAAACGACGACTATCTCAACCAGAGATAGGTGATCCAAAACGTCTTCGTGTGACATGAGGCAGTGATTGGATTAGCAATACAATTATGCATGATAATAAAGCATGAAGCATTTCCGGCACGCATCCGCATGACTCAGTCAGGATTTCTATCTATTTTAATTCTTGATGCCCGCTTCTCCAATGCACCTACATGGTCTCTGGTGATGTATGATTCTATATGCGTTGACAATCACGAATTGATCATCCAATTCTGGCTCTCGGACTTGACTTTTGCGTGATGCCATGAATCACATGAAAACCTTGATTCAACTATGAAGCTTCAGGACCGATATTATGGACTGTATTGTACTAACCGAAAATATTGCGATAAGCGCCCAACCGCTCGGCAACCTCGAGGAACGAGATTATCCACATGACTTTCCCAGGTATGCTGTTAGACATACATTCCATCAGCAGGCCTCTCTCTGCCAAACTCCTTTGAAAATTTCTTATTTGATTCGGCGGCTAACTTCAAGTATTTGTAGTTCACCTGGTTGACGTCAGCCTCAGCGAGAGCGTGTGCAATTGCTGCGACGTTTTTGATCTGGTTCATGATTGGTCAGCAAGTGAGATATTCAGTGCCACTCGGACACCCACCTCTCGTCCATTCAGAGCTAAAGACTCCAATCGTCGGAGTTCGTGCTCCTCAACAATGGCAGGTCCTTGCATCGTACATGCCTTGGACAGAAAAGTTGACCAGAGATCTCTGCGAAACTCTCTCGTTAAATTCTCATACTCAATGATCAAATGGATCCGGCTGAGAATCGCGTCATCAAACTGGATACCCCGATTTGAAGTCAAGAAAAGAATTCCTTGATAATATTCCAGCTTTCGGAGGAAAATGGTCACAAGGCGATTGTGGGTATCGTGGTATGATGTACGCTGCTCCATGAACGCGTCTGCCTCATCCAAGAGAAGCACGGCATTAAAGTGTTTGGCGATCTTGAATACTGTTTCAAGTTGTTGCTCAAGCGCATTGGAATCTCCGTGGTTGACAACAAGTTCGCCTGCAGATATCTGGAAAAATCAGTGACGCCAAAATCAGCCGAGCTGGATGGTTCATACCGAATAGAGGGGGAGCTTGAAATACTCCGAGGTTGCCTCGACCGTGAAAGTCTTTCCGACTCCCGGTGGGCCACTAGCACAAGTTAGGTTGGGAAGACTTGATAGCATAGACGCTTTGCCGACATACTTCAGAAGAATGTTGAATCCTTGGCCCTTTCCATCAATTACGTCGTCGAACGGTACCGTTGGTATCATCCCTAGGCGGGTTTTCGCCAATGACAAGAGGATGGTCTTGGTCTCTGAAGGGATCTTCAGGCAGTCGAACGACTCAGGTGACCAATCCACGTCCCTAAGAGCACTAACTGCGCACTCCACTAGAATCACATTAGCCGGACACCGAACCATTGTCAGTCGTGTCACATACAGAACATTTTCTCCTTGAAACTGAAACAGCAAACTGTTGGGCAGGCGACCAGTAAATCGGCCTCGCTCAGCTTTTGTGCATCCACACCGTTTCCTCGCATTTTCTCCTTCTCTCGCTCACGGTCCTCCATGAGCATTGCACCAATGTTAATGACTGCAATTCCATCCTTATCCTTGACCCCAATATCGCGGAGTGATGGTCGAGAGTAGTTTGGCTGCATTTCATGGAAAAATGCGGCGTCCACTGCCACTCTGCTGTTGATGTTGACTTTGATAGCCTTCCCCTTGTTCATAAAGAATGCGCTGCCTTTACAGTGCCGAACGTGTAAGCCGGCCAAATCCCGAAACTTTTGACCCCTCTCGATCAGGTCTTTCCGGACTTGCTCGTGATTTGAATGGTGGTGGAGAGGGAAGGCCTCAAGGGTTTCGATCGGCTTTGATCCTCGGAACTTGGCCACTCGCAGAAAGATACCGGCCTCGCCGAACTTGACTCCGTTATAATCAAGAAATCGGCACTCGAGATTCAACCACGTCTCGTCATTTTGTGTCATCTCTTCGCCCGCGTCGAATACGACACATCGCGGCTCTTTTGTGCCAATGCATGTGGTATAAACATGGCAACCAGGCTTGAAAAGCGCCCAAAGAAGGTCATATGTAATATGACCGTGCTGCAACATTGATTCGAGACGCTGCAAAGTAGAAGCATATGCGTGCTTGAGGTGGTCGATGAGCAAGAGGAGATGCTCCGCATGTGCCGACTCATGGTCTGAACTGCTATCCATGTTCTCCGCACATCTGTCGAGCTCTGGGAGGAAATGAAAAAGGAAATTTTGCTCGATCTAAATCCACGTCAGCGTGCTCCTTGATGATAATACTGTCTCAATTACCGATGGCTTGTCCTCCATCAGGCTAACGGCCTTGATGTCGTGCAGCACGTCTCGCAGGATGTCGCGTAGGCCTTCCGACTTGATGTCTATGAATGGAACTACCTCCTCGGACGTTCGGTCTGATCATACTATTAGTAGGTTTTCGGTCCGGCATGCAAAGGTGTTACGTACCAACACGTTCACGGACAACGAATGCATACTCAGCGTAGTCATCCAGGTCATTGCTAGTCCCCGTTGGCTCGGCTATCTTGTATTTACATGCCTCTTTGTCCCAGCTAGACCCATGTCAGCCATCTGAAAAAGTGGAAGGGGTGGTTGGCTGGTGGCTCCTACCTTTCCATAACTGTTTTAAATTGGGATTTTGATGCCCATTTCTCAAACGACTTGAAATCATCCGGTGTGGTACAGATCGGGCTTTCGAGATCAAGCCCATCTGCCGCCTGGACCTTCTCTGCCTGCTCATTGCTGGAAAAGCAAGATTGAGAAGGCTCAGAAGGCTCATTTGCCACGGGAGGCTCAGCTGAAGAATATCCTTTGCGGATGACCTTCTCTAACAGTTGCTTCAGTTGGACCATATCGGGGCCTGGTGGGGAATGGTCCTGGAAGACAGGAGTATTTGGAGGGTCTCGGTTGGTAAGATCGAACAGCACCTTTTCAAGCACGTCAAAGAGATGCTTCAGATCCTCCACGGTAGCTTGAGGCGTGGCCGACCCTTTCATTGGGCTATCTGGAGGCGTCAGGCCTTGGTGACTGGGAGAGGAAGTTTCCAATGCCATGTTGTGCTCAAAGGTTCGATGAGATGGATTAGCTGATTTGGCTATAGAAACAAAAGGTTGATATAGCAAAGTTGGTGAGAGTCTGAATCTCAACGAGGGAGCATGCTGCATTATAAGTTTGTCTCACGAGATGATCTTCAGTCTGCGTGATATCCTATGGTAGGATGCATGAGACTTCGTTCTAAAAGATTAACTCGTTCCATCTAGTGCAATCCCTCCTTTGTTTTCCTTCCGCCTTGAGATGGTGCGGTGGGATGGGCGATGAGAACCACTTTTTTTGGTCATAAATTCCTCAAAGCTTTGGCAAATTCCCCAGGTGACTGCATGTGTCACATATTCCTAGCCCATTGTCCCATTTGCCTATGCGCTGTGCGCGTGGCTGTGCGCTGCGGGTCCACACAGCCTAGTTCATTGGGTAGGTTCCTTACCCCGCTCTAGTCCAATGTTGCTCAAAAATCGGGTATATTGACCAATGCCCCCCGTCTGTAACATATTTCCCATTCCTACATCTCCACTTCCCATTATCTTCGTCAACCAATTTTTTGGATTATGGACGGGTATACCCAGACAATCAGCTTACTGGATGGCTTTAATCCCCAGTCTCTAGCCCCAAAAGATTTGGAGGAAACATTAATCTCTCTGAAGCGGCAGCTGCTAAAAACCGAAGCTGCGAAACTGTTGCTTCCTGCAAAGGAATTACCCTTCAGTCGTGTTTCGTTGGGGCGACTGTTGAGTTTGCTTAATTTGGTGTTCAAGCCTGAAAAAAAGTACGAACCAAAGTTAGCAGCTCTCAGGGCATTGGACTCTGTATCTCTGGTTATTTGTGGCCTTTGTCTCACCCAGAAGGCTGTCGATATCATGCGGAAGGAGCTTTTCGACGTGTTATTAGAACAGGCTGTGATTGCTTCTCAAGCTATTGTTCAGGTCATCACGAAAAGCGAAGAAATAAACAGGGTGATTTTGAGCTCATCTGTTGACGAAGAATTTCTACAGAGCAAGTTCTCCACCAGCACTTAACGAGTCGGCGCTGACAAAACACTAGATCATCTCAGCCTGAGACGAATCACCAACGGTACCATAAGACCAAGCCTTCAATATTCTCTCAACGGAAGTCCGTCTTGGTGTTATTCTAAGATCATAAAGCCAGAATCAATGCAGGCAACATTCCCTCGTTTGATCACCAAAGCAACTCGCGGTTACGTCACGACTTTCCTTCCATCAGAAGGATCTACAGATGGAATGATCAGAGTAATGACCATGTTTGATCAAAATATCCTTCGGACTTTGTTCGGCTGTGCAGAGACTGACACAATGGCCGCTGGTGAGTAACTTGCACATCACAGCTAGATATGCGCTGACCCAGAGATAGAACGTTTTTCAGTGGGCTGCGCAGTGAAGAATCAGATTGCTGTGGCGTTTGGCGAGGACGTCTTTGAAGCTATCACAAGTAGTCAAGCGTGGAGTCAAGAAACTGGGGAGATCGAGACGAAGTGTTTGAAGGTAGATGTATATCCAGCGCAACTCATGATGATCAGTCTGACAGTTAGCTGGACATCATGCTACCATTTTGTAAATTCAATTTATAGGTCATAGACTTTTAGCTGATCCACCCTTTGCCCGGACGCGAATGCCTGGTGGGAGCTTCATTTGTCCGCTGCCTTCAGTTCGAAATAGGGTTGAGCCATCTCCATTTTGAAACAATATCTCCTCACAGCAGTCGCACGCAAAAAGCTGCTCGGTCGGGGATGCCTCGATTTGGTGGGCTGCTCTCTTATCAGACTCTTGAAATGTGATTTTCGTGAAGCTTTGCCAACGGCTTTCCTGCTCGAGTCAGATAGAGTTCCAATACACTTCAGGATATGTGTCATACCAGATCGGATTTTGTGACAATCGTGTTCTGCGCCATCCCTCAGTCTGGGTGACACCTTTAACTCGAAGTTTGTCTGATGATCGCGCAGTTGCGTAGCAAGTTTGTAATTTTGTTGTAAGGCGCAGGAAAGTGTCTTCAGTCGTAAGAATCGACGTCTTTTGCGTGTCCGTGTCCGGTTAAGGGGGATGTTGACTGTATTTGCAGGGCAGGAATGTGCATAATCCGCGCAAGAGGCCGAAAAGTGAGAAAATGACGTGGACAGCAAGCGAACAAATTTTGGTGGGTTGAAGTTGCACCGGAGCAGATGGGACGAAAGTGGGGGCGGGCAATAATATAATTAACAAGGCCCGATACTGCCCGAAGTTAGGCACCTATGCCTCACCCTTCTCTTTATCAACGAATAACTTCAAGTACATTTCACCAAACTGGACTATACAACCCCAGCAATTGTTGGCTCCTCTAATGACGGAATTAACAGGTATGACTGTAGATCCAATAGTGGTAACAGCAAGATCGGCGAAGGGCGTCACTATTTGAGTGAACCTGGAGGGAAACTTGCTGTCTTATAATTAGTCATTCCATATATTGCCCCTCGCAAGATGCCCTTGTTCTGCGGAATGTACATACAGTCAGCCGCTTCAACTTGCGTAATACGTTCACGTAGGATGCATGAGACTCCACATGCTCAAGGATCGTCACCGTCAAGAATACGAGACCAGATTAGGTAGATCATAACTGAATCACTATTCTCCGTTCAAAATTACTCGAACTCCTAGTAAAACTTGCCAGGTAACTGCATGTCACATATTCCTAGCCCACTGTCCCATTTGCCTATGCGCTGTGCGCGTGGCTGTGCGCTGCGGGTCCACACAGCCTAGTTCATTGGGTAGGTTCCTTACCCCGCTCTAGTCCAATGTTGCTCAAAAGTCGGGTATATTGCCCAATGTTCCCTGTCTTGTAACATGTTACGCATTTCTTTGTCCTTTCTTCCCTAAGTTTTGTCTTTTCAGAAGTTCACCTGATTCAACGTACCCAATGACAATCTTCTATGCATGCCGACAGCAGCTACCCTTCTCGCCATGCGCAGGAGACGGGCGCGTAGCACTTGTGGGCCAAATCTTACGAGCCTATCCCCGTCCACCACACTCCAAGTAAGTCAGCGACACCTACTCAGCGATGAGAGTATCTGCAGTTCCTGTGCCGTTAAATACTAGATCGAAACCGAGTCATTGGAAGAGGAACATACAATTTATTCAAGACAACTTACCACTTCCTAACACTTTCCTTTCCCCAAGATAAGGAATATCTTTTGCGAATCCCACTCTCTCAGGTGCGTCTGGCTACGAGTCTATATCTGATGTATTCGATGAACTTACTCAGGTTTATCCCAGCATGTGTACCGTTGACGTTTCAACAAAAATCTACGAGTGCGGAGACAGGATTACAGAAGATGTCAGGTTTAAGCCTTGCCCTAACGTCGGCACCCCCGCTTGCCCGGGTCGCAAGGAAAACCCTTTAGGCTCAAGCCGGGTGAAAGGAAAATGTGGAACACACGGTTGCAGAAACCCATAAATCCCCTTAGCCAATTCGAAGGGGACAAAGGGATTTTGATCAGATTGTTTGGTTAGCAAAGGATTTCGATTCTGGTTCATTCTTTCGTGCTGGATTTGAAGAAAGAAGGATAGCAAATGGATTCACATGTTGTTAAAAGCTACTTGAGCCATGTCATGCCCATCCCCAGAAGCTTCTATCGCACCGAAAGACAAATTTTGATCTCGAATGAGCGACGCCACATCACTGTATCGATCTGTCCAACATCCCTGTATCACGGCACCACCAGTAAGACCATCAACTGAAGGATATTTTTGAGACGCAAAGAGAGTGTCTACTCGTTCTTCGTAGTCATTCTTCTCTGCCACAGATCGGAATGGCCCAGGGGACTTGTAGGGCCAGTGGCCGGTCATGATCGTGTAGAAGACCGACCCGAGACTGAATATGTCCACAGCCTCTGTTGACACCCATGGCTTGCACGGATTGAAAAAGCCGGAGTCGGGGAGATGTCCACCATCTATGTCGCCATTCGTCGACCCTCCAAAATCACATAGTAGAAGATTGAGCTTGCTTTTGGAATCGGAGTGTAATAACAAATTCTCTGGCCGCAAGTCGGAATGAATGACTCCCTTTTGGTGGATATAGTGGACGGCTTCTGCTGCCTGGCAACACCATTTCAAACGAAGAGATAGGTCGATAGCATCATTATGCTGGTCAATGTAAGCTTGCAGATTACCATCGCTAGCTTCGCCAAAGAGCAATCCACGAGGTTCCTCAGAGATACCAATATAGCTACAGTAGAAATAATATTAATAATTGGACCGCCTGGCGTTCAGCTGACATACCATATTATTCTAGGGTGCGTCCCTAATATATCGAAAAGTCGCTCTTCAACCTCGAAACTGCGCTTGATGTCCTTGACAAATGAGGATGCGTCCGCCGCTCCGGAATACCACCACGAATACCTGGGGCATTTGACAACGATACCCGGTTTTAGTCTCACTATCAATGAAGTCGACCCTTGGCTCAAGGTTTCACCGAGCTGAGGTTCATAAAGGACCGGGTCTGCTATTTTGCCTGGCAAGACAGCTTGATATTCTTCAATTGATCCCAAAACGTGGTTCTTTGCGACGGCGGGAGAATCATTTTCCGTTAAGGGGTGTCCGCAACTCTCAATATCGTCACTCTTTCCACGTGCGAACAAATAATTTCTGATGGGCGAGGGTAATATGCGACCAAAGAGGCCAAAAGAACCATATAGGTAGTACTTTAGTAATTCATGAAAAGCCGAGCAACATTTCCAGAAGTGCGCCAACATTTTGGAGAGCTATAAGGAGGGTTTTCAACAGCCACCTGAAAAGCGTTCAAGGGTGAATTTGTCACATGATCAACGGTGAAAGCAAACACGTCAAACAAGATAGCAACTGTGGGGCTGGCTCAAGTGCTTCCAACAAACTCGACGGAAGCCTGCAAGCGCCAGAAGAATGGGCCAGAGTAAAAGAAAGGGGGAGACGATAAGTGCAAGATAGAGAGGCAGAAAAATGGAAAAGTGAGAGAAAGGGAGGAAGAGCAGCGAAGGCGGGTCTTTTAAGTCGGAGAGCACTGAAGGGAGGTTACGTGACGGCGTATTGGGGCGCTAAACCCAAAAAGGCAAAACTAACCACATATAGTAATTCACAGGTCCGCCGTTTACAAGATTCACATTACAGTCGAAAACAGTGTCGCCAATAGCAAAAAGTGAGATTAAAACTGTGTTTCAGTGCCAGAGAGGCTTATCAACTCTGCAGAGAGACTATTGCCGCTCTTTGAAACTGTGAAACCTGGTAAGGTTCAACTGCTGCCCAACGCACTACGGGCGCTGGACTCAGCGGGACAGTCTTGTTTTTGGCGATCCGTTTGACTGATATTCGACAAAGACTAATAACTACTGCCAACTCAAACCGGGGAATAGCGATCCACCGTTTGCCTGCGCCGAGGTGGACCGTATCGCGGTCTTGACACACTTTCTTCGGTGCCTTTGCTCTTGCCACCCGCGGCTTGAACTGCCTCGCAAGGTGCGCCTCTATATGAAGATTCGCTCCTCACGTTGGAACTCGCCCAGAATGCCCAGGATTTCCAGCCTTGCGGCCCTTGAGGCGTGTGGAATAGCGCACCTGGAGGGAGCCTTCCGACCTTCCAGGAAAATACTCTGCGATTCGCTTCCATGGCAGGCTCCGCTCTTCCTTCAATTCAATCAAAAGCTGGTCGTCCTTAGACAGGAATCGGGTTGGCCCGGTCGTTTTCCCAGCGCGGGACCCTTTCTGGGGGGGTTGCTTGGAATGCTGGCTGCCAATTTTGTTTTCATAATGTGAAGTAGCTCTGCCTGATCTCTGAGAGCAGGAATGCTCTGCCTGCTCTTCAAAGGTAACTGAATAGATGACCCTTGACAAAAGTATCTGTCGCGTAAGGAAACCTCGGATAGGAATCGTTTCGATATCGTGCAAGCTTGTTGGGGAAGTCTGATCTGCGGCTACTTTGGATTGAACTGCCTCGTCGACCGAGAGGCGTTTAGTGTTCTGCCGGGGAGGTCTAGGCTTAAGCTGCGCGGCAGGTCGCCTTGCTCTTTTCAGTCGATGGAAAGGAACGCTGTTTCCATGTGCGTCTTCACCACTTTCGCCCACGTAGTCCGCATCGTCGGGGCCATCAGGGTCATCGCTGCTGTCATCAGATATATACTCATCCCGGTCTCGCTTTCTGTTCGAAGGGGCCATTCGTGTTATTGAGACAGAGTCCTTCGTTCCTCGCTCTTGGGAACGGCAGTTGGAGATGACGACCGACGGCTGGTCCAACACTGGAGCCTGATCCAACACTGGACAGAATCCTGTAACTTCCTCTGCTGGGCTGTATGGCGACTGCTTTTCTCTGTCTTGAAATGTGGGTGAGATTGAACGCGCCAATGTTCCATTTTGACGAAGTTTTGGAGATGCTGACAGGCTCTCCGCATCACGACGCTGTAGCTCGCCTTCCTTGTCATGAGCTGCAGCCCTGTCTTTCTCCTGGCCAATAACCACATGGCTTTCGGAAACGGGCTGTCTGTTGTACTTCTCGGCTGGCATGCTTTTCCCGATGACGCAAGCTGCCGGTTTCGATCCTAATTCGTCTGCTTCAATTCCAGCATCTCCAGGCAACAAATCCGTTGGAGTGGGTGGCTTTTCCTGGGCCGCAGGGGCAAGAACTTGGCCATTGACCATCGTATTGCCGTCTGCTATATCTATTGTCGGGTTCGAATGTGGCAAAATGTCTCCCTCCATCGTGGCTTCGTCTGCATTCTACCACGTGAGCCAGAGGACTGGGCAGCCTAGCTGACTGAGAGAGCACTGACCTGCATTTTCATATGCTTCTGTTCGGCTTAGAATTTCTTCCTCCGCCACCGGGATGCAGAGGCCATCACGGACCGATGTAGAGTATAAAGGAGTGGATTTCTCAAGACCTCCCCCCTGGATAATATCTTGAGAAGAAAATGTCACGTTGCTCTTATGATGCTCGTCACCTTGGAAGTCTGGTCTCAAAGTGCGAAGTCAGCCCTCTATTGTCGACCACGTTATCGTTAAGGAAAGATAGATAAGGCACAATGAGTTCAACAGAGTGAATTGAAGAAATCAAGGGGAGTCAAAATGACGGCCACCACGTACCATCGTGACGCTGGTCGGAGAAACCTTGCCCTAAATCACTGCTGGAAACATCATCCGGCAATTCTCGACTCGCCGTGTGTATATTTGATATAGCAACGTTTGCATCTCTTTCCGAAGAGGCATTCAAGAAATCCATGTCAAACTCATTCGAGCTGTCAATGGTCACTTCTTCCGCAAGCTCGTTGGGGGCTAATAACGTCTCGACTTCACTGGGTGCATGGAAATGTCTTTGAAGGTACGGCGCATGCCCCGAGAATGGAAGACTCGAACGCCAGTGCTGGCTGGATAGAAACGGATGGGCCAGCGCGGGTCTATCCAAAGATATCTGTGAATGGATACGATCGTGGGAACCGGGTGGCCCGAACGGTTTAAAATGTGGTTTTTTTGCAGGCGGACGATAATGGATGACGTCGTCCAGATTGATCGGTGCCATGCCGCGAGAAAGATTCAGACGCAATGGATCAGGATAGAAGAGAAGGAACCATAGACAGATAGTCAGCCTCCTTCTCGGTCCTAGTGAGGACTTCCAAACCCTTTATACCTGCCTACCTTCCCCTGCCTCTTCCAAGCGCTTTGGGAAGGTCGAATGGACAAGAGTCGTGAGACAAAGCGCAGCCTGCCAATACGAGGATCCACCAACCCATCCACAACGGAATTCACAAAGGAGTCACGCGCAAGGCCGACACTGCATGCGGCATTTCTCCCATTGGATTAAAGCGTTTCATATTCGGATACGTTCACGGTCTGCCCTGCTGCGCCTTGCCAGAAGAGGACTATAGTGAAGGGATCGTCTCCGAAAGGGTGCTTAGCGTGGGCATCAGCGTCCAGTCGGGTGAGACATCATCATGCGCACGGCGGTGCCGACCCTCCCAAGAACCTCCGATAGTCCAGATTCCTCGGTCTTCTTTGCTGCGCCTCGCTAGAACAGTGACATTGCGGCAAGATCGTCCACGGAAGATCACTTGGCGCAGACACTGGCGTCCAGGAAAATGATTACCCATCATCCGTTAAGTGACGCTAGCCTATTCAAGGCCACTAAAAGTCGAAGCCCTCAAGAAAAAGAATCCGGGAATGAGACATTCTTCGTCATGGGCGGGGCGTAAGAGCAGCAAGTGCCAATGGATGCATGGGTGTGGCGAGAGCTTGTGATCAGCACTAGCTCAGAGAGCGCCGCGTCACAATCGTGCTCGACCGACCAGGTCGTAAATCGAATCTCCTCGCAAGCCAAGGCTCTCTCCCTGGGCCGATCGTAAAAGGCTACGCCGTTGCAGCGGGCAAAACAAGCACATACCGAAGAAACAGGGACCAGAGGGTAGGCATGTAAGCTATCGCCCAAATCAGATCATAGGGTTGCAGCGCAGCGGTCTAATTTGAGGATCAGGGCGACCAGGGCCGATGGATGGATCCATCTACAGCGAGTCGAGTGGAGAAAAGGCGCGCAGGCGATGACGAGGAACTCAGCTGAAACAGGGAGGCGCAGGGGGAAGGATGCCGTGCGATCCGGAATTACGGTATCATTTCACCGATGGCATGACAGGAGAGAGAAGAGTGCAGTCAGGCAGAGGGGAGGACGGTGGAGCGACGCACTGGAAGTTATATAGTCCAAGGGTCTGGCTGGCAGGCGGTCGGATATGGCAGATTCCCGTTGTGGGATAGCCGGAGGC
The DNA here is from genome assembly GCA_911197225.1 of Penicillium salamii. Lineage (NCBI taxonomy): Eukaryota > Fungi > Ascomycota > Eurotiomycetes > Eurotiales > Aspergillaceae > Penicillium > Penicillium salamii. Next base: position 146,509 of record CAJVOY010000112.1, on the reverse strand, counting down.
GCCAAACTGTTTCGGGGACCGCTAAACCAGATTGGAGTCCGCTAAACCAGAACAGGAGCGGGTGAGGCCTCTGCCATTTCAGGAAAAGCGTAGACGCCAAACCGAATTAGGATGGACCAAACCCAAACGGGGCGGACGCCAAACCCGATCGAGGGGGCGGCCGAATCCGGCGCCCTCGGCACAAATGCTTTTTGTACCTATTTTAAATATTTCAATATACTTTATATAAATATTATTAAACATTATTACAAAGTTCTATAATATATTATTAAAAGCTATATAATATATAGTATCCTATATAAAATAAGATCAATCTATAATATAATTTAGCTAAATATTCTAAAATATTCCAATCTATCGAATAAGAATATTTAAATTATAAATATTATTTGTTATTATAGCTTTCAGCTCTATATATAAATCCTTAGAAGTATAGTAATACCTATATAAAATAAAATCTTATATAGTTAATTAATAACTAATACTAAACATTAATATAATATTAATATCTATTCGAATAGAACGCCGAAAACAAAGTATATACTAATAACAAATTAAAGATATAGTAACTATACAAGGAACAGGATCGTCTATAGCAATAGAAGTAGAAGTAATAGTAGTAGAAGTAGTAATAGCTATTTTAAAGGAATCTCAAGATATTAATAATACTACAAAACGATTGTTGATAATCTTATTTATATATTATATGATACAAAGAAGTATTACTGCTAAAAATAGATTTTCAAATAATCATTAAAGTATAAAGAAAGACTTTAGATTAAACGTTTAAAACATATTAAATTATTTAAATCCAAAATCAAAAAATTCAATTTCTATTTTAAAAACAAAGGAAGGATACTCTTCTCTTTAGCATTTTTTCTATATTGAGTTTTTTGAAAGATTTAATAAGATCTATTTACTACTAGTGTTGTCTTCGTTTACTACTGATACTATACAATGCAGAAACTGTAGACGAAGATGTCTACTATAGAAGGAAAAATAATTGTAAGAAATGCTGACTTTATACAAAGTGAATATAGTTCAATAGATATTAGCAAAGGATCTTCTACGATGCATCTAAAATAAACTACCCACGCCTACTACGCAGAGGTATACTACCCGCATTAACTCCGCAGGAGTATACTATCCGCACCTACTACACAAGAATTCTAGGACATCAATCTCCGTCGCATCCCCATTCCGAAAGCACATACTTCCTCCAAGGGAACTAGCCTCCATAAGAGATTTACTTCATAGTAAACAGCATAGGATGATCGCCTACCTGATCATACTAGCATCCTTCTTGCAGTATAAAGGGAAGGCTTTTCCAGGACCTTATTCTTCTACAAGAATCAGTCTTGAATAATACTATTATACCCATTGTGGAAATACTCTTAGATTCTTACTCCCTTATCGATGATAATCGAATCACCTACGATTCGATAGTGATTCCCCTTCTAGTCTACTACCGGGTTGACAGGTGGTACGCTTGTGTCTGTACACTCATTACATTATTTTTAAATAAAAAATATAAATAATTAATAGCTACAAAGAATTTAATATAATTAAAGTTATATTCAAAAGAAATATTTTTAAAGAAGATTATAAAATTTAATAACTATCAAGTTTATTTTTTAATAAAGAATCTTTATTTAAAGATAGTAACATTTCTTTTAATCTTACTTTTGAATAATAGATTTTCTTTAGACTTCTTTGCTAGTATTTAAATAGCAATTACTAGTTTACTAATATTATTAGTATTCTTTTTAATTTAAAATCTATAATCATTTATTTTAAATATAGTAAAATAAATTTCTAGACTTTATAATAAAAATACTAGACTTGAAAATAATTAAATTAATTTACAATTCTATTTACTTAGATTCTAAAATAACTTAATAATTAAAAAAAATATTCAACTTTACTTCAGATTCAGATTTAAAGTTTAATTAAAACATTAAAATAATATTTAAAGATTCTTTAAAACTTTATTTTCTTTTACTGCTATATATATTATAATTTATTATAGGAGTTTTACTTCTTTATCTCTCAAAAAATTAAAAAAGAAAGAATCAGAAATTGTAACAAATATATAGTTCTAAATATACAGTTTGTTAATCTAATAAAAGATTCAAAAAAGAATAATTATCGATTCATATACAATTCGATAGTCTTATATAGAGAAGTTGGTTTTAGATTTCGAAATACATTTGCAGTATATTTAATAGTTGATTCTTGTAAAAAGAATCAAAGCTTAGGAAAGGATTCTTTCTTCTACTATAAAATTACTACAATAGCTGTAAGCTAATTAGCTATGATGTACAGTTCTATAATATAACTGACACACAAACCTGCGAACGGGGTAACCTTATACAGGTGAGATTCTTTTGTTCTCTACAGTGTAGGATAAGAGCGTATGCCCTGGGAATTGTGGGGGGATACCCTGCAAATATCCTTTAAACTGTATTCACCTTATATGAAGCTAGCGCTTCTTACACTTATATTTATTATTATTATTTTAATATAGTAAATAAAATATTTTCAAATATATTAAAAAATAAAGTTAATATTTTCTTAGAAATATTTTAAATTCTATTTAAATATATATATTCTTATATTAAATCTAAACTATATTTATATTAAAAAACTATAATATTATTTAAAAATTAAAGATTTAGAAAGAATGAAAGTAATATAGTAATTAAAAATTTATTTATAGAATCTAAATAGATCTATAAAAAGACTAAATTAATATCTATTTTTAAAAGATTAATCTTATTTTTTTTTTGAAATCTATATTATATTTTAGTCTTTACTATAAATAATTATTAAATTTTAATAGTTTAAAATATATTTTTTAATAAAATTCTAGTTATAATAATAAATAATAATAAAAAAACTTAATAACTTTTAACATTATTATAATATTTATTATTATTTCTACTATCTTAGTTTTAATTAATAAAAACTTTATAAATCTCTAATACTATATTAATTTTAATTTTAAAAATAATATTTATTAATAATATATTCTTTATTTTATAATTAATAATATATTTTTAAAAAGACTAAATCTTAGTTAAATTATCTTCTTTTTAATTATTATTTATATTAATTATAAAACTCTATTAAATTAAACTTTAAATTTTAAAAATAATTTTATTAACTAAAAATATAGAATATATATAATATAATCTATTATTATTATAAATATAGATTTTATATTAAATATATTAATATTAGAATACTATTAAAGATTTTATATAAATATAATAATTCAATTTAATAATATAATTATTAATAATAAAAACCTCTATATTAATAATATCCTAAAATTGAAAATCAATAAATCTAATATATTAATTTATAATTTATTATTATCAATACTATATATTAATTTTCTAAAAATAAGATTTATAAAAAATCTATTATATTTAAATATTAAATATTCTCTATTTACAAATAAACCCAAAATTCTCTTTAATAGATATATTAAAAATCATTCTATAAAGACTATTAGAATTAAAGATATAATAATCACCTTAGTTTTAAACCAAGGTCAAGAAAATTATTCAAACTATCAAAATATAATCAAGATGATAAACATCACCGCTTCCAAATAAATAGCTAAAAGGCACCACAAACCGGTTAGCCAGTGGGGAAATCTTCATTCTTTTATCTCAGTCAGTAAGAATCCGTCCTAGGCGCTATTCTTAGCTAGCCAGTCATTTCATTTCGATGGAAGGATTGTGCATCATTGCTTCAATTGCGCAGCTAAAGGAATACTTCCCGGGTCGATGCTCGTTGGGATTTAATGGAACATACTCGTTCTTTCTCTCACTGTCGTGTTACGCAAAGCAGCGGTTTATAGACAAGCGAATTGAGAAGGTGAGGTTGTCGGAGTTGATTTGATCCAGGACAGCCACTGCTTAATCATTAAGCGAGATTCATGTCATATACGTGTATATTCGATTTCTTTTCTTTCCAAGCTCAGTGCCAACCAGAATTACTCCTTGTTGGTTTCTGAAGAGAGGTCCATGCAAGTAGGCCTCGACACGGCCCGCGGGCTACCCATCATGGGTAGCCCATACCCGCCCATGGGCTGGGTATGGGTATGAAAGTGGTACCCATGCGGGTTATGCGGGTTTGATGGGTAGGTCAAACAAGACAAACAGGGAATTTTAAAATACACTATGTTTGAACCCTGTATTTAGACTTTATATATAGGTAATATCTTATTTTTTTTTTAATATTTGTAACATATTAGTATAGATATTTATAAATTACCAACTATAATTCAACTATATAGTTTATTTAATAATTTAAATAAATTACAGATATTCTGTGGAAATTGAAAGAATGGAGTGTTGGGAGTGAATATATATCTCTGTATTCAAATGTTGCAATTTCGTTTTTTGAGAATTCCACATTTTCCTACGGTCGGAATTCATTCAAATTTTGTATAGTTCTTTCTAACTATCTATTCTATAACTATATAAAATTTAAATCAATTCCGACCGTAGGATATTGTAGAATTAGCAAAAAAAAAGAATTTCCACATTGTCGGAATATCTGATTTTCCGCCTCCGTTTGTGTGGAAATTTTTGATCAAATTCCCATGCAGCCCTTCAATTTTTTGTTTCTTCAATAGAATCTTTTCCTACGGTCGCATAGTATTCAAATTTAGAATATAGACTAATTAGTATAGGATCTATATATAGTGAAATTTTTATTTAAATTGATCTATTAGATATTCTAATACAGGAATTACATGCATTATTATTCATCAGGATCATATATCCTAAATAGGAAATTGAGGCTAAAATATGCAAGTTTACGGGTAGCGCGGGTTTGCCAAGAACCCACCACCCGGCCCATGGGCCGGGTTTCAAAACTGGACCCATGGGCCGGGCATGGGTATGAAAGTGGTACCCATGGCGGGCTTTGTCGAGGTCTACATGCAAGATGAGCAATATTTTTGTTTTACGGCCATGGCGATGTTGGGTCAGGATCAAGAGATCTAGATAGTTCGCTCACCTCCCTTCTCTCTCTCCTTTCTTCTTCTCCATCCTCTCCGCCCTTCTATTCTGTTATCAACAAAATCCATTATTTTCCGATATCTGTTATCCTCGGGTTATGAGCTCCTCTCTTTAGCCTTAGTGTTTGAGATTTGTTTTCCTCTGAGTTAAAACCAACGAAAATCGACAAAATACATCCACTATATCTGGATCTGAGAATGACTAGGACACGTCCCTTGCGGCTTGTGAGCGTCAGGAATAGGCAAAATATTCCCCTCCTGCTTTATATGCTCGTACCCCTTAGTTTAATATCGATGGAAATAAAGAGGAGCAGACTCCCTGCGTTCTTGAAAATGAATCCAGAGTAGCACAAGTGGTGGCGCGCCCGTAATCAGTAAAGTAATGAGTGCGATAATTGCCTCCGGTGACCACCCCATTCTTCAAATCATTCAGACGTACGAAATTATCCTTTCTTGGGGTAGAGGAAGTCTTCTACTATCTTATAATTGATCTCAGGGAGAAAGTTTGGCGTACATAGATATACAATGTAATACTTACGATCGATTTTGTTGTTGAACAAGCCTGCATACTCTCAGCAGGGTACAAATTGTGGTAAGGACCAATTAGTTATAGAGCGTAGAGACCAGCGTTTTGATCACTGTTTATCTGGTAATTCCATTTCTGATTTCGAAGGATCCAAGCCAATATTTGGTTTCCACCAATAAGGCAGGGTTGCAAGCAGACCCACCTTGGAACTAACCAATCTGCATCGGATTGTCGCGGGCCCAGCAAGTCGGCCCTCAGGAGCAGGGCCCGACCCGTACCAATCAAAGTGGAGAATTACAGAAGCCTATCCAGCTGTATAGTTCATTTCGCAGTTGCTGCGTGAGTGCCGTGACTGTTTTTGAAATGGGACGGGAGAAAGCTCGCCATTAGAATAGAGAAAATCGGCCAAACCTATGGGGTTCCCAAATGTACTTTTGTCACACACCAATCAGATAGATGTATAATCGAAAAAGATGCTAAGAGATGGGGCGGAAAGCATTAAATTAGGGGGAAGTGTGCCCGCACATGATTGCGGGATTTTTCGCGAAAGCTGATCTGTGTTTTGTCCATCCTCTGTTGGAACTTTGCAAGGCAGTATTTCCACTGCGATCCTGGATCAAGTCTCTATTTCAACATGGTATGAATTTTAAACTGCATTTAGCAGGCTTCTCTTGGTTCTCATTTAGCTGATGAATGTAGTCCCTCCGCGAGTTGGCACCAGGCACAGGACGAAATGGTACACTGAAGCCAGAACTTGAGTACAATTACCAATCCGAATTTCTTGAAGTTGCTTGTTTTGACCAGGATTTAGCATCATCGCTGTCCATGGTCTGAATCCCTTGGGATCTGCTAATCACGCTTTCAACACTTGGCGGAAACCGGAAGATGATAGCGGTAACCTGTGGTTGAAACACGATTTTCCAAAAGCTCAACCTAACGCGAGGATTTTCATCTACGAATACAACTCAAGTCCCGTATTTGGATCAGGACAAGATAGCTTCGTACGCGAGGCAAATCAATTCTTAGATGAGATTCATGGGGCAAGATGGGAACTTGTGAGTTGCACGTTGACACATTTTCCTGGATGAATTCACTGAACGCAAATTTAGGGTGAAAACATCCCTTTAATTCTTGTCGGACACAGTCTGGGGGGAATTCTCATCAAGCAGGTAAGATCAGTGACATTCCCATATATGATGTATTCTAACCAAGATGGTAGGCACTGGTGAACGCGTGGGCAAATCCAAAGTACAGGGGCATCAAAGAGGCAACGTAAGTTCAATTCTGTTGCTCCCTTCCACCATACGTTATCAGCTAAACATGCCTGATAAGTCACTCGCTTGTGTTCTTTGGAACCCCTCATAGTGGGCCGTCAAAGAATCTCCAAGTCGGCCTCGGCATGGCATGTGCTAAGATTGCTCGATCTCTGCCATTCGGGGCTCCTTCAACCTTGATAGAAGTTCTAGAACAAGGAACACTCTTTTCAGACATTTTGAGTGAGACTTTTCGCCATCAGCTCGAAACGTATAACATACTATCCTGCTACGAGGGGATAGGCGATGTATCTGCCCAACATCCCAATCTACTCTGACAAATGCTAATTTTCGCATTTTAGATTGTTCCATTCCATTCAGCTGTTTTGAACCTTCCAGGAAACCGGGAAACACAATTGCGCATAGATGCCGACCATGGCAATATGTGTCGTTTCAACCTGGATGTCCAATCTGACGTGGATAATTATAGAAAAGTACAGCGAAATTTGCAAATGCTGTGTGCAGATGCGCTTGTAGGTTCACTGAAGCTCAAGCAAGGTCACGGTAAGCAAAGATCCGCTGGACAACGAGGGTTGGTGGGCTCTGATATACATCCAACCACCCTTCCATATGAGGATTTCTGTTACCGTCAGAACCATACCTAGTCTTCTAACTTATTTGGGCTTTTCTGATCATCTTTTAATTTCAGACGGTCGGAATATCGCCAATGGTGGTATTGACATATCAAGTATTCTCCTAAAACCGATACGCCATATACAAGACAGGCCCAGACCGTCCGTAAAGATATGTATGACAATCAACTTTTCGAAGCCAAGAGCTCACGGACTAACATATCCATTGCCCACAGATCTTGCTCAGCTTCCCGATCTGGCCTGGAAAGTCTATCGCTCATGTCAGCGCACCTCTTTGCCAGCCTTTCTTCAAGTCGCGCAAGATGTTCTTCAGTTGCATGTCGAACTTCGTATATTCAATGAAAAAGTAAAGAGCGACACTTACTCGACAGATCGTCGACAAGAAATTGAAGATCAACTTTTTGATTGCTGTCAGACTTTAGAAGGGCTGGTGACAATAATTGAAGCCCATGGAAGGGTTTCTCAGATAGGAAGGAAACATTTCATGCAACAAATGCCGGAGTCTTCCGGGCTTGAGAGTTGCAAGTCACAAATTAGATGCACCACCTCAAAAATCAATGGGTTAAATCAGCATTTGGCGAGGTATGTGACTGGCTAGCAAGGAATTTTCAACAATGAACGACTTACTGACTCTGAACACAGTCGGTCCATGAACGACTTGGTTGAGAGACTGGACGGACTTATAGAGTTCATCAATGAGGGAGAAGGGGATGATCGCTCTTTGTCAATCCGACTTTCTAGGTCCACGATCTCAAGTTTGAAGAAAGATGGTGCCGAATGGCACGATTTGGAAAGAGAGCTGGTCAACTCCGGAATCTCGCCTCAAATCCTCGGCGAGCAGCATCACTTCATTGCTCACTGGCTTGAAAATGCATCCTTATCGGGAAGATTCATCCTTCCAGATGAAGTCCAAGACTTGCCTCTTCGTGCGGACAATGTCTCTCTTTACACGTATAGCGCAGACTTACAGCAAGTCAACGAAGGCTCTCCACACTGCATATCCCCAGCAACATTGGTTCCTAGTGTGGGCCAGGTTCATGATAGCCCAAATACGAATGGCTCGACCAGAAAAAGCACAAAGCAAAAGAATTGGCGCTATTCCTTAGTGCAAAAACTCCGATATGGCTCTGCGGATCCATTCATTGCTTTACATAAAGCCGTATCTCGAGATGACTATTCGGCAGTGGCTAAATTGGTACAAGAGGCCACGGTATCAGATCAAATTCAGAGTAAAGGCTCTACTCTCATCAGCCGTGCTGTTGAAAAAGGCGATTCAGAAATGCTCAGCATATTAGTAGAGCAGAATTCCTCTGTTGACTGGTCCAAAATGCTTGGGGAACAACTACGCCTAACGCTTCATACTGGGTCTGGACGACACCTGCTTGATACCTTTATCAGAAATGGTGCATCTTTCGGGTCCCTTGAGCTTGCAGCAACTATGAGTTGTGCTTCGGAGTCCACCACTTATCAAATGACGCAACTGGGAAATAACTCTATCGAATATGAAGGGTGGGCTCAAGTATTTCTCTATATTGCGGCGAAGTTGGGGTACATTGATCAATTTGAAACTTTCGTGAACCAATACGGTGGAATAAACTCTCTTGTGGAAGGCACAACTCCATTTCATATCGCTTGCAGCTCGGGAAATATCGATGTTGTTCAGAGTGCGTTTGAGATGGGTGGGAACTTCATGACATTGGATGCTCAGGGCGAAACACCATTGCATGCTGTTGTATGGGGGGAGGTTCATGACAATTGGAACATTCGTGCAGTTCTGAGATATCTCATCGGAAAAGGAGCGTCTCCCCTAACAAAAACAACATCCGGAAAGTCACTGCTCCACCTAGCAGCGGAAGTCTCAAATCTCCATGCAATAGAGTCGCTTGTTGGTATTGAGATGCATTGCAATATTCTTGACCATTTTGGAAACACGCCATTACATGCTGCTTCTTACACCAAAGATCTCAAGGGCCCATTGGGACACGAACATCGTCTCGATCCTATGCCATTTTATCACCCGCCGACACTTCGGCGTCGACTAACCCAGCTTGACTTGAGGGATTTGGCGAAGATGTCGAGGGTATTTCTCAAAGGTTATTGTACAGAGATTGATGGACTCAAATTCTTTAATCGTCAACCTAAACCAGATGAACGGGGCAGCCATGAAGCGGTGCGATTGTTATTGCAATATGGAGCTGCAGTAAATGCGAGGAATAACGATGGTGTGATACCATTGCACCTAGCGTCTAGAAGTGGGAACTTGCCTCGAATGGCGGCGCTTTTGAGCAAAGGAGCAGATCCTAATATCAAAGACAATGCAGGGTGGACCGCTATCCGATATGCCATCAGCGCTAATTCGGGTCCTGCGGTGAAGCTCTGTCTAGAACATGGCGCGGACACAGGCGAAAGAGTACCGGTTTCCTTGGGCCAAAACGTTGAGGAAGAATTGTCAATTCTGGAACACATCAAGTTCATGCGTGCTACTGAACTGTTGTACATTTTGCGGAAACACGAAAATCCCGACTGTCCGGATGAAACCATTGAAGGGCTTGAGATTTTGAAACATTCAAGTGAATTTAAGTGGTTACCTGGAAGAGATAAGGAAAGGGAGGAAGAGGAGAGAAGACATCGTCATGGCGAATGAGAAACGCAACAGATAGCAAATATTTTACGAGTGGTCAGTCAAGTCCAGCGAGCAATATAGCAATGATAGACAGGTAGCCGCCTTGAGGCGGGCAGACTGTTATCCAGAATGATGACCATACAGTGTATTAGCTGATTAGTATTTACTCTTCAGGTCTTGCAAATCTTTTATTTGAAAAGAGCAACTTCCCGCGATCGGATCAAGAACCAATTGACTGTAATACCTATACTGCCACACTCTTCTTGGTGTAATCTAGCACATGAAAACCTGCTACTGGGAAGATTGATGCTATGTCATCATTCATGGAAATGCCTAAGTATTAGAAATCTAGGTATGAAGTGTTCTTGGTTATGTAATAGGCTGCTAGGTGATTTTGGTGTCAGGTATCCAAAGAAAGGTATATCTAGAGCTCTTGTTAGGGTCATGCGTTCCGTAGAATCATGAGCGCTGGGAATTTCAGGGACTGAAATCCAGTAGAGGTTTTTAAGGCTTGCAAGTTCCCAACTAGCATATTGTCCATACAGCATAAATTGATGTGCTGGACTGCGTTAGACTCCTGTTATTAAACTTCTGCAGATATCATATACTAAATAGGCCTTACTTATTATATTAGTGACTTAAGCGATTAGGTTTCTGCTCAAATTATTGGATAACGTGTTACCTTTCTTTTTGACTGAGCTAATTCTGCTGATATATACAGTTCTTATAGATTTTGTTTATTGCTTTGCATTGATCAAAGGGCTATAATCAGGAAACCTTCTTTGATCACAAAATATTCTATTTTATTATGTGTAGAAATGTAGCATCCCTATAAAAGCTGATTTAATGATACATATTAATCAAATTGTTTAGTCGAAGCTAGCTATTAACCATTTGTGAGAGCGGCAAAGCTTCAGAAAGTAATAGTCCAATTCGACGAAGAGAACTAAGATGAAGAAGACTATGGAATCTCTGAAGAGAGCTGCTCTTATAGTACAGAGAGTATGCAAAGTATGCAAACGTGCAAACGCGCAAACGCATGGAAAGCAAACCTGCTGATGGTAGCAAACCATCATACCATTTATAAAATAAGTTCACAGCTCTTAATTCTGCTAATCGCGGCTTATTATTAATAGTATTATTACTCTAACATTTGCAAAACCTTAAACACTATTGCCGACTTTTATATGATAAAGTCAGTATTCACTAGAATATAGGCAGAAGATCTATACTCTGGGTCAAATCGAAAGCACTTTACAGAGATTTAGTATTAGATGGGACTTTCCCCTTTCACTATCTATTTTGATAATATGTGATTCTGCCTACCGTATAAGAATTTTTATCATATTTTTTTTATATTCAAAACTTTTAGTTAACTCCAAATAAAAAAGCACTATATTTTTTATTCTTTTATCCTTTGTCTTCTGTTCTAAGATATTAAGAACCTTGCTCTATAGGTCTATCTATAGATTGTGTATAATGAAAAATGAGAACTTACTCTCTGCTATATCATCATATACATCTTTTGCTAAATGTAGGTGTCGCTCCGCAGGCTTTAATAATCATGGCTAATTTAGAATAACTTTCTAAGAGCCTCAGCTGAAGGAATGTAGTCTCTGTGTGAGATTTAGCTGATGTTCTACTTGAGCCAGATGTGTATATCTCGAACAATGATTCGAAAAAGTTTATCTGTCTTATCATTGACTATTTCCACATGTTCGGGCATGGTGGGGCACGTAGAGGAATCTCGCCAAAATGGATCTATACCCTGGCTATTATGAAGGTTGATTATCTCTTGGGTCAATGGCTAACTCGCTTGTTACCCAGTGGTATCTATTTCTAGTTATATACAAATACAAAGATTTCGAGTATTTCAAAGGAAACTACACAGTCCAATGATACTCTGCTTTTGTCCAGCTAGAGGGGGTCAATTCGGTGGTTGCGTGACTCGGATGATTCTCACCCCGATTCTTACCCTGTCTATAATGCACTTGCCCTTGTCACCCCTGGTCACACGACCGTAAAGCGGCGCTCACCCAATTCTCACCCGGGCGACACCCACCCGACTATTGACTACGTATAAGCCACACGCCGGTGAGTTAGTAGTTGGGTGGGTGACCACCAGCGAATCCTCACTGTTGTATGTTTTTGTGGTGTGTTGTTAAATATTTTGAAAACTGCGATTAAATCACCAAACTATGTTCATGTGTTGAATCTGTCCCAGTAATGCGGATGGGGCTACAACATTAAATACAATCGCTGTCACTCATGTCATCGCCGGTGTCACGCTTTTGCGGGCCGTAGTCGTTACCATCGTTGATATCACATTTGGCGTTGTCCCCGTAAGAGCCATGCGGAATGGCTGCAGCAACCGCAGCAGCACACGCAGCAAGGGAAACGAGGAGTCTCATTGCGGGTCCTAGACTGCTCGAGCTCTCGATCCCCAGATACAGTTTTTCTAATGATGCCTCCAGGGCTCGCGGCGTAGAAAGAACACATCGGACTGTTTGAGGCAAAGGCTTTCTGGAATGACGATGGAGGATTTTTTTGGGTTTGTGTTGAGACCTACGGGCGAGAGAAAGAGAGAAGACTGACTGATTGATTCACTGCGGGGAGAGAGGGAAGAAAGAAGGAAAGAGAGGCTCGGGATCGAGGGTCTATCTACACAAACAGGCAAACGAGGGTTGAGACAAACTTCTCTCTCAACAATTTGAATCTGGACGAGCAAAACAAAGTGCAGACTGTGATGAGTAGGCTAGTCCCAATCAGGAAGCAAAGGTCAGTCCTATTTAAGTAGTTCTCAGCGGATTCGAGAGCTGTGAGCTCTGACTTCCGCGGGGATCACAAGGTACAGTCTGGTTGATGAGGTTACTGCGGAGTCTACTATTTTTAAAATGGATAAAGCACACTCAGTGAGCAGAAGACGCTTCTCGATTGAGAAAGAGAATCTGTTTTATCAAATGGTGCTAGAATTGAATTTTAGGGGTTTTTGACGGAGATAGACGCCCTGTAAAAGGGATTTCAGGTCTGCTAGGTCAGCTGATCCTGTGATGGGACAGAACCTACCCAGTCGTGCAAAGATCGGCAGGTTTGTGACGTCTTCCGAATTTCCATGGCGAAGTTAACAAAGAAAATACGAGGTATCCGGGGAATGGCCGGCCCCTTGCGGCTGTTGAGCACCACGTTCGAGCCCATTGCAAATGCGAACGGGCAATTGCCGCGCTCAAGCCTTTACCCCAGATAAAATTACGTAATTTTTATCCGGGGACATTGTTGCCCATGGGGTCCGGGGAAACCGCGCTGGGCTGGAGCCAAGAGACTAGGATGCTAGTGTGCTGATTGCAGTATAGCAGACTCTGATGTCCTGCTTCGAGTCATTCATACTTAAGGTCAACACCCTGCTGATAAGTCGCTGAGACGTTCCATGTTCTTTTACCTCTGAGATCGCCTGTTCTTGTCAAAATGCAGCTCCATCATCTTCTCACTGGTTCTTATACCAACAACACGCTGTTTCTCCTTGCGTTTGATACTGTATCCCGAGCTCTGTCTCTCAATTCGACTGTTCCGGGCTTTGGATTACACCAATTCGTGACCAGCAATGAAGCCAAAGACCGGGTTTACGCAACCACTATGAGTGAGCCTCCGCGGCTGTTCACTTGGGGTGTGGACGAGGACTTTCGGTTCACCCACTTAAGCACCAAGAACATCAGTAAGTTCATACCTGCCGTCAATTGTCGACATTGAATTTCTAAGGCGCTCGCAGCATCCTCGGCCTGTTACATCTCCGATGATGGCCATTATTCTTTCTCCGCTGGTGGCCCAACTGCGCAGATCAATTCACTAGGCGACAATGGGGTCATTGGTAACCAAACAGACGAGCTCTATCTTATCCCTGTGGAGGATATTGATAGTGTGGATAAGACCCGAAACGCTGTCGTAAGTCAATATTTGAATTCGACCGTTACTTATGGGCTTTGTTTTATACTGAATTCATTGATTTAGTTACATGGCGCTCATGCCTTCGATGTCAACGTGAACAACAAGGGATTTGTTCCCCATCTGTCAGTTAACTACAGCCCCCAGACTATCACCGACATTGGCTAATTGTTAGTAGCGGTATGAACTCAATCTTCATGTACGATGTTGCCGATAATGGCACTGCTCAGCTTCTATCGATAAACCTGAGCCCAACGGAGGGTGATGGTCCTCGCAACTCGTATTCTAGCGAGGATGGGAAGCTTCTCTACGTGGTATGTGATTGATGATCCAAAATAATTACCCAATCAATCAACTAATTTGCTGTATCGCAGGTTACCGAACATAGTCAGTTATTTTTCCCTTGCGATTTGAGCTTGCGCCAACTAATAATTCTAATTCCAGCCCAATGGCTCGATGTCTACGAAGTCCGTGAAACTGACCTGAAACATGTACAGCGTGCCAGTGTAATTCCTGGAGGTAAGTACACCACGAGATTTTGAAAAAAAAAAAAGATGTCTTAACTCAGAAAACAGGTCTTCGAGGTCACCATACATTCCGCAGTAATACTGTCCGACCCTCCAGAGATGGCAAATACCTCTTCATCTCCACTCGCAGCTGGGAATCACCCGGGGTAAACGGATTCGCCGCTGTATTTGAGGTAAACGACGAGGGATATCTCACAAAGGAAGATGCTGTTACCTTTTACGAGGCACCCGTATCTCTTGGCTCTGCTGGCGGTCTTCACGTCGCACCTTGGGAGGACGAGACTAATTCTGACCCAGAGGGTTTGACGGACTATATGTACCTCAGTGATACCTCTGAGGGATGGATGTTTATTTTGGGTTGGACTCCTTCTAACCATTCTTTGGGCCTTGTTGCGTCGCTTCAATACCCGGACAACGCATCGCCATATGAGGCTACCTGGTTGAGCTAGAATTATTATCTTAGTCCACTACTGCCTACCAATTTAGATAGAGCTGTCGTGAATTGAATGGATATCAGCTTTGGTTTTGTACAAAAATTGAGAAGTTATGCTTTTGCTCTGATCGGATGTAGAAGTAGTTTTGAGCGGCCAACATAAGTTCATTTCCATAAGGAAAAAAGTTTCCTCCTCGTATTACTTCTCTGGTGTGTCCTAAAAATGATACTTTTGCTGTAGTCTTGGAGGAATTGCAAAAACATTCAGTCATTACTTAGTGCTACATCGTGGAAAAATGGCTAGAGCATGAACGATGATAATCCAGAATCCGACAACTTCATGGTCTGCGCTATAGCACATTCATAGTGTAATAGCTACTTAAGTATTTCTCATTGTAGAGGCGCCGAACGAGAAAAAAGGTTCAGCAATCTCGCCGTAGAGACAGATACAGTAAAGAATCGGAAAGCATATTCACCACCTCGCGAGTTCACCTTCCGGCATTTGCCCGCCAGTATTACTCAATAGCTATTCCTTCCACCGGGATTCTTCCGCCAGGATTCGCGCCCCTATTCCAAACTTAACTTAAAAAACTTAAACAAAACGAGGGGATTTACATTCCCCACACTTTCCCCGCGAACTTGGCTCAAAACGCATCCCCAGACAACGCGACTGACTCAAAGATACATTTCCGGCGCTTTGGAACTTGTCGGCGAACTGCCGGCCTTGAGATGGGAATGGGAGCAGGCGGAATTTGCGCGATTTCACAAAAAGTATAGATCTGCCATCCTTCGGTATGATGTAGATGGGTATAAATGGCGGGGTGGTGACCATCTATTAGCTGTACTTCCAACGACTAATTGCATTCAAAGAACTATCAACATGGCGACCAAGCATCTAGCCACATGGGCCTTGGCCCTTCAGTACACGAACCTTACCCAGCCCGTGACCGACATGGCGGTCAAGAGTATCTACAACTGGGCTGGCTGTGCCATTGGCGGGTACGCTCTTCCCCCCGCGGGAGTTGCATATGATGCTGTAACGCCGATGCTGCCAGAAAACGCAGGCAATTCTTCTATTCTGGGATCTGACGCCTTCGTCGATATCCAGACGGCAGCTCTGGTCAACGGTATTGCCTCCCATGTCGATGACTATGATGATACGCATGCCGATACCCCTGTGCATCCATCCGGTCCTGTTTTGTCTGCCCTGCTGGCGGTTGCCGAGTGGAAAGCTCCTGTTTCTGGTGGAGACCTCCTTACGGCCTTTGTTGCTGGAGTGGAGGCAGAGTGCAAGCTTGGAATCTCTATCTACCCTGAGCATTATGACATTGGATGGCGTAAGTCATGACCACAAGGAGAGCCTACTAAACCATCAAATACTAACCTCTTTTGCAGATATAACCAGTACCACTGGCTCGGTGGGCGCGGCAGTTGCTGTTGGCAAACTCATAGGCCTCGACCTGGAGAAGCTCCAGCACGCAATCAGTATCGCTGCTGTTCAAGTTATTGGAATGCATGAGTCATTTGGCACAGACACAAAGCCATTCCATGTCGGCCGTGCTGCCCAGTCCGGTCTCCTGGTAGCGGTGTTCGCCCAAAATGGGTTCGGCAGCTCACTGGAGGGACTGGAGGCAGAGCGAGGCTGGGCTAATGTTGTGAGCACTCGCAATAACGTCACAAAGGAGTTCACCACGCTGGGTAATGTTTGGGAAATTACCAAGAATACATTTAAGCCTTTCCCCTGTGACCGGATTATCCACGCTGCCATTGATGGTTGGATTCAAATCCACGACCAGGCTGTCGAAAAGAAGCTTGATCTTACCAGTATTGTGAATGTCACGGCCCGCACAAACCCCAAAGTGCTCTTTTTGACAGATAACCCTGAGCCAAAGACTGGTCTTGATGGAAAGTTCAGTGTTTATCATGCCGCTGCTGTCTCGTTGCTCTTTGGTGAAGCCACTCCGGTACAATTCAGTGATGAAGCTGTAAAGAACTCCACCGTTGTGAGTCTTCGTAAGAAGGTCTCTGTCACTTCGGACGATGCTGTGAGCGAGCATGAGGCTTTTGTCACTGCTCAGTTCAAGGATGGTACTAAACTGGAAGTTCATGTCAAGGAGGCTTTGGGCAGCATCAAGAAGCCATTGTCGGCTAAGCAGCTTAAGGAAAAGTTTCTCGAGCATGTCAGTAATCACATTGGCAAGGAACGGGCCCAGAAGGCTTTCACTGGCTTTTCTGAGATTGCCAGCTCTCCGGATGTCGCACAGATTTTGCGCCAGTTCAAGAAATGATCGCTAGACGACCCGTTTCTTTGATTTTTGGAAAACCACTGATCTGGAGTGATCTTCTACGAGCAAGCCTAGAATACTTACTGGCTTTTGCACATCACATACATAAGTTGTGTCAAAAAAAACCATATTTTTTGTATCTTGAAAAATTCGAAGAGCCTATGTGTCCAAAAATGTGCCAGTGTAAGAGAGTTTAGATATCCAAACTGTCGAGTAGATAAAAGTATTGAACACGACCTACCAAGCGAGATGGCATGGAATGTTGACACACATACAGGAAGAGGGCCTTGAACTGCCGCAAACCATCAAAGCGAACATTCCACGGCCTAACCATACATACATCTAATTTCAGCCACAGTAACGAAGACTTACCAGAACAATATCTCTGTGAAAGGCACTTATATCCCTTGAAACTTCCAACTCAAATTATAATTACAATTTGACAAGCCTTTATTGGGCTGACCAATCTATGTCGGCTAACAATGAGTCCAACGGCCCCTTTCCTGAGCAGAAGTCCTTATGTATCGTTGTTTGACCAACTAGCTGACCAGGATGTGTGTACGTAGATTGAAAGCTATCCAGAAACAGCTGGTATCCATCAAAAGGGGTGCTTGAGCTCACTGTTTGTGGGCTTGCGACCGAGAGATCCCCATGAAAAGGCGATGATACCGGCACAATTTCTTGGGTGCTTCCCTTGTTCACCGTATCATATACCCCTAGAGAGAGCGCTAGTACTCTTTCACACCGGGATAACAGTTTCTCCTCCCGTCTTTCCTTCGCCCGCGAAGCGTTTTGGCATCGTGTGTGAGCCGTGCAAATGTCGCCTTTCGGATAGCAGGGACATCGATCATGATGCGTACAATGATGACACTCATCAGCAAGACCCGGATATAGCTCTTTGACGCGCATGCACATTGCATCAAGGGACTTGAGTACCAGAGACGGCAATGTCTCTGATTTGGCTTCACTCCCCGACATGACGGATGTTAAGGCCTCTTTTATATTGTCTTGAAGTGGTAATGGACAAACCATAAGCCAGGAGGCGAGTCGAAGATCGGCAGCAAATGCAGCTGAACCAGATGAATAGTGTATGATAGAATCGACTCTCGTATCGTGTGTTTCTTCCGCTGCCGACTTTTGAGGCGAAAAACTTGCATAGCTTTGTTGTTTCTCTGACATTGAATCCCAGTTGGCGTATGATGCCCGGGTCTTATGCGCCGGTGATGAAGCGTCTTCCGGTATGAGAATTTCCTCGTGTTCTGGCATTGAGTTCCTATTTTCAGGAGTTTTTTTGCCTATAGTTGTTGATTCGATGCTTTTAGCTGTACCTGCAGCGTCCTGCAAAGGTAAACCTCTGGCTGAGCATTAGCCTTCTTCTCTTTCAATAAGCCAGTCTGACTTTAGGCTTACCTGCGCTCCGCTTGTGACGGACGTTGCTTTCGTTTAACCACGAAACACGGCGTCCCTACAGCCAAACAGCTGCTGCATGGAAATTTAAAATCTGCTGTGCACTTCCCCTTGCGAGTTCGGCATCTCTGACACGCGTTGCGAGCTCTCTTGCGCTTTGCGGATTCCATAATTTATCACAGAAGCTTTGATAAGATCCCAGACAGGAAGATGTCAGTTTTCAGAGATGATGCATGAGAAACCCTCTGAAGGCGTCCCAGAGATCCTTGGGGTATCGGCCGTTTGCCGGGGATTCGCCACCCGGCCATTCTCCGCCACGAGTCAAAATTCATCCCTCGACCCAATTATTTTAGGGTCGGAAAATGGCCGCAATGTCCTTGGCTGAATATAATCATACAGAAAGTCAATATACATCCCAAGATAAATGTCGGCTAAGCGTTAGAAAGCAATTTATAGGTGATTTGACCCATTGACATCAACTTTACCCCCTGAGTCTTATGAAGATTGTCTCCTCGGATCTAATTCTTGACTCATCTCTCCAAACCAACATGCGTCTTCCCTACGCCCCTCAGGCTCCGGGGGATTCGAATCCTGAGACATATGAAATCTACAGTCGCATCGCTGCCAGGCGTACACCAAGGCCCCTGATTGCACTTGATCTTTCCTTGTTGCATGCCCCTCCTGTCGCAGATGGCTACAACCATTTCATTGGATCACTTCGCTCGAAAACAGTCCTGGATCCGGCTTTGTTGGAACTTTCCATCAGTCGCATAGCCATTTTGAACAATGCCGTTTACGAATGGAATATTCACGCTCCACTTGCTTTGAAGGCTGGACTTACAGCGTCAGCGTTGCAGGATGCGCGATCACTTCCATCGTCCTGCCAAGCGACCGAGCAAAGCATCGATGCCTGGAAGTCGTCCAGTCTCACGGCGAGGCAGCAAGCTGTTCTTGCTTATACCGATGCTATGACGGAGGCCGTCACTGTTTCTGATGATGTGTTCCAGCAACTTCTTAAGGCAGAGCTGTCAGACCGAGATATTGTTGAGCTTACTGCCACGGTTGCGGGGTACAACTGTGTAAGTAGGATACTTGTGGCGCTGGACGTTGGAGAAAACAATGCTCGTGAGATGAAGAGTGTTGATGAGCTGGTTGCAAACCTTGTATGAGACCTAATTGGGATTTGAACGAGCCAATGATTTTTTTTGGGGGGGGGGGGGGGGGGTAAATCGTCTCTGGACAATCAGCGGTTTTTAAAACGACCCTTTGGACTCTTCTAGGCCGCTCTCTGTATTTGGTAGAGGATGTATCAAAGGAAAACGGTTGGATATTACCTAGTGGGGGAACCATTCTCAACAACGGAATCAGGAGATCGGAAACTTAGCAACAAGGTGCCCGCTCTCAGGGAGATAGTTATCTAGTTCGCGCGATAGGTCTACTTATAAAGCTTGTGATGAAGCTTATCTTAGAGTAAATTGAAATGGAATGGAATTTGTCTAAATTATTCTATTCAAAGCTCCAATGAAGATAATATGGCTATTGCTTAAGCATTATTGGGGATCCTCGTGTTCTGCTCGGCGAGGGTATCAGACTTCAGGGCTGGTCTGTCTGCTTTTCCGGCGGTGGTCTATTGAAGAGAGGTTAGATTGAGTCTCATGGTATGCTTGAAAAAGGGAACAGCTTACGCCGCCATCAACGGGCATGATCAAGCCAGTGATCCATTTCGCTTCGTTACTGCAAAGGAAGAGAATAGCTGTTCATTCAATGTTAGTAAATGTACTGGTCCGATGGGATAATCTCATACCATAACCAACATCCCATCCTGTACCTTCCTGCTTCAATAGGTTCTGGTTGATACGATCCTGGCGCATCTTATCCGTCATGCCTCTCCCTCGTACCATTGGGGTGAACACCATTCCGGGGCAAACACAGTTAACCCGAATATTTTCAGGGCCGTGCTGGGCAGCCATGGCACGGGTCATTTGAATAATGGCACCCTTAGTTGTGGGGTACAAAAGACTGGGGTTCCCACCGAGAACTGTATTTCATGTCAGAGATATTCAAGAAACCGAGAGCCAATGGGGACTTACGACCGCTGACTGAGGACATATTAACAACGGCACCTCGTCCATTCTTCCTCATCTCAGGAATGGCATGACGACTCATAAGGACCATGCTGGTGACATTGATCTTAAAGTCGCGTTCCCAAGCTGCAAGATCAAGCTTGGTAGCATCTCCCATGGCACCGCCAACTCCGACTAGTAGTTTTAAT
Source organism: Penicillium salamii (assembly GCA_911197225.1). Classification (NCBI taxonomy): domain Eukaryota; kingdom Fungi; phylum Ascomycota; class Eurotiomycetes; order Eurotiales; family Aspergillaceae; genus Penicillium; species Penicillium salamii. The sequence continues at coordinate 125,556 of CAJVOY010000112.1, read as the reverse complement.
TAGATTCCGTAGAATTTACGACGTGCGAATGGAAATTTACCAATGTTGACCAGAATGTTCACAGTTCCGAACAGCTCGACGGTCTTAGCCACAGCATTCTTGCAGCTTTCCTCATCAGTTACATCAGCCTGTATGACTTCTGACACACCGCCCTCAAGATCAATCATGCGCTTAGTTTCTTGAGCCCATTCGGCGTTATAGTCAACTAGTGCCACCTTGGCACCTTGTCTGGCGAGTAAGATAGCAGTTGCACGACCATTGCCAATCTCGGCTAGACTTTGTGAGTATTAACTTGCATAATAAAGCAATAGATCGAATTGAACTTACCAGGCATGCGAGATCCAGCACCGGTGACCATAGCCACCTCACCAGTGAACTCGAAAGCTTTAGCAGCGGTCATATTGAAAGATATTGTTATACAAAGTGATTTTTGCAGTTTTTAGGAATAAAGTTCCTTGCAAGGGGCCTTTATAAAGAGTCATCCATCCTTGGAACATGAGTACAACAGTAGGCGGCCATCCTCCGGTGGCTATGAAGTTAGTAAAGCGTATTCGGCCATCCGCCGATTCCCCGGCCCCAACTGTCAAAGAGGCTTTGGAAACCCCACAAAAACTCAGTTTTGGTCTCCCTGGGGAATTGTTAAACGGCAAATCGGTTTGACATCGGGATCCCCTAGGTTTGCTTCCCGGGTGGTTTTAATGCCGACCCCTGTGGATTGTAGCCTGGGCCCGGTCTATCCATAACCCAATGATCATAGAGGCTTTGTCACCAAGTGAGAATTCGAGCGCGTGTTACAATACCTTCAAGCTAGTTTCACTATCTCTACATTTATCTCCCGTGTGGGAAAGTTCAAAAGGTTATGGGAACAAGGCATGACACACCATTTCAGGGGAATACTTTCGTTCAGGCTTATTCAAGTAAAGTTACGTTCTATAGCAATTTCAATCGATAGGATAATGCCATCGCCTAAACTATTGCGACAACCAAAAGTCAAACCATTCTACAATTACCTTCAAACTCTGCTCCTTTACGTAGCCTGGGGAATGTTAATTTTCAAGATCCAGGGTGAATGTATAGCAAAGAATGATTTCTTACGTTCATAGGGGTTTTTCATATTGCCTCGTAGAGCGAATCCGTGCGATACACCAGAGAACATCTGGAATTGATGGGTCTTTTGACCCACCTCCAGGATATCTAAAGCGGCCTGTCTGGCTTCTAGAGGAAACGTGTGATCTTCTACAGAACAAGACAGAAGTAGTGGCTCTGTTGAGATATTTTAGTATCTTAACCAGGGTGAGTAAATCAATCAAGGGCAACGAACTGGTGATGTTTGAGAAATGAGAATCTTTCAAAAAGGCCGGGTGTGCAAATGCACCAGCGCTGACGGTGTTCTTGGACAGCTCGTCGCAGACATATGGGGCACCAAAACAATATCTGAATCAAGGCTTGAGGTCAGGGCTTTCCCAAAAATTGACAAAAGCAGGAAATTACATACCCAACGCAGGCATACTTCGTCGATGTCTGGCCATACGAGCTCTTCACTTCATCGACCCACCGTGGGACTGCTTCATCCGCAAAGGACATATGCTTTCGCTTCCAGGCCTCGTAGTCGAAGTCTGGATTTGATCTATCATGACGATCGCGACGATGTTTCCAAACCGGATCCTAGAAACAATCAGCTTGGTCGAGAAAAGATGAAAAATCCGAGAAAAGCATACACCTCTGAAGTAGTCAAGCCCTAGTACAAGATAGCCAGAGTCCGCAAAAGCATCCATCACCAGGAGACCATTCGGAAACATTCCCCATACGTCAGGGAAGTAAAGTAAGATATGACCATTTGTGTTGCTCTTCTTAGGCTTCACGATGTAAGTTTCTACACCGGCAACCGTTATAAAACGCCCACGTGAAGTGCCTTCGTGAAGGGTTCCCTCTAGACAACAAGGTCCTGATGGCTGGGCCAACCAGGTGTTGCTTTGGTCGACGTTACCAGAAGGTGACATTGTATGATGATAGATGGGGTAACAAAACAAAGTAAAAGTAACAAAGGTTCACGTACTAGCCTTCCAGATATATGAATACTATGGAAAACTGCCGATCGTATTTATCACAGTTTAATTTTCCAACGAAATTGGAATTGACTAGTGAGACACAGCGGGCATCCGCCGGAGGCGAGGTGGCCACGGAAGTTGTCCGGTTTCTGGGGATTGGCCCCCGTAATCTGCGAACGCGGAGAATGTTGGGACTTTAAGTCCTACTGGTTCCAGATAGATTATTTGGGTAAAAGGCACGCTGTAAACCGTTTTTCGGCCTGCAATACTACAGTGCCTTGCACATTTTGCAATGTCGTCAAAGCAGGAAAGATCCGACAATATCCATATTGAGCAGGCGGACCCTTTGCAGAATCCTCTTCACGACGATATCGAGGAAGCAAAGGCGATTTCGACCTACCAGGTACGATAACTATGTTAAGAGCATTCATGGAGGTCTGGTCTGACGCTCTTCTAGGAAAATGCGGTCGGATATAGGGAATATCGAGAAGGATTGCACCTTGAGTTCACTGCAAAGGAGGTGAGTGGGCTTTTTCCCGGCCGTCTTGCAGCTGAGTTCTAATCGAGAACTTTCTAGGAAACCAAAACCAGATGGAAGATTGATTTCGTTGTACTCCCTATCTTCCTCGTCACACAAGCGTTGCAGTTCATGGACAAGACGGCCTTGAATTATGCGAACCTACTCGGATACCAGGAGAGCCTGAACTTGAAAGGTCAACAGTTTAATTACCTTTCAGCAAGTGTGTTTCTCCTTCAAAGAACTGGCCTAGGAAATGAAAAAAATCTAACCTATTTTAGTGGTGTATGCTGGCTACTTCTTTGGTCAATACCCATGTGGATGGCTCGTTGGAAGATTCCCTGCTCAACGTGTATTGGGAGTGAGCTGCATGATGTGGGGATTGATGGTTATTATCATGACCCAATGCCATACATACCCCAGTGCTTTGGGTGTTCGTTTCATAATGGGTATCTTTGAAGCCGCTGTCACACCTGGCTTGACCCTCATGACCGGATTCTGGTACACACGACAGGAAATCCCTCTTCGCCAGTGTATATGGTACTCGGCACTTGGCTGGGGGGGCATTGTCGGATCCTACATTTCGTTCGGTATCACTAATCTTCCAGTTGACATGAGCCCAGCACGCTGGGAGCTGTTGTTCTATATTCTCGGAGGCGCCACTTGTCTCTGGGCGTTTGTGATATTCTTCGTTCTGCCCGATTCGCCTTCAAGTGCCTTCTTCTTAACCAAATCTGAGCGCATCATTGCGGTCAAGCGTGTCGCCGGTAACGAAACTGGTATCAAGAACAAGACATTTGACACGAAGCAGGGAATGGTCGCGTTTAAGGATCCAAAGGCCATCCTACTCTTTATCTCCGTGTTTGCTGCTGCCATTCCCAACGGTGTTGTCAACTCTTTCTCGACGATCATTATCAAGGACATGGGCTTCTCCCAAACGATAACTACAGAGTTGAAATCCGTTGGTGATGCAGTTGTTATCGTTGCGTTGATTATCGGTGGCACTATCACATTGAACGTACCCAATTCCCGACTGCTCACCTCGACTGCTGCCAATATCCTTTGCACCGTTGCTGCCGCCTGTATGGCTTATCTTCCTAGAGAGCAGAAATGGCAGAGACTGGTTTGCTTTTGGTTGGTAAATGCACAATCTGTCGGCTTCACGGTCTCATTGGTGACCATTTCCTCCAATATGGCTGGTTATACCCACCGGGCTATGGCTAACGCTCTCGTGTTGTAAGTATTACCCAGTCTGAGCTTTATATATGTTATTTGAGCTAACTTATTGTAGTACTGCCTATTGCTGGGGTAACTTTGCGGGGCCCTTTGTGGTGAAGCCATCGCAGGCCCCTCGATACGAGGGCGCCACGATTGGTCTGCTAGTGGGCTACGCAATCAAGGCATCATGCCATCTTCTATTGCTTGGTAAGATCCAAGTCCCTTTTTTCTGGAAACCGGCGCTAATGAGCCTAGGCTACATGTTTATCGTCAATCGCCGTCGTGACTCACGCTACGGTCCGGCTGACAAGGCTAGAAGTAATGAAGCCGGAATGCAGGACCGGACTGAATTTGAGAACAAAGATTTCAGATACGTGCTGTAGTCATTTTGCTGGGAAGTTGTTTTGGCGAAGAAATCCTTTATACTTTAAGTATTATATTTATGAGAATGTATAGGCTAGAATTGCATCAGATTTGAGTGGATCGCTTGAAAACGTGGGATTTTATAATTCAGTTCCGATTCAACCGGCTGCCCCGGATCCTGAGATCTCGTAGGGCGATGATTGGGGGCTGAAAACGCCAAAAACAGTGAAAAAAAACACAGGCAAATCCCGACCATAGACTTTAGTACAGGTCACGTGGAACGCCATGGTAATGTCATGCTTTATATCTCAGCCAATTAGATTACAAGGCTGGAAGAGCCGTCTTTACGGGGTCAGCGCACGACCCAAATTTCCTGTAAAAAAGAGCTGTATGGGGTCGACGAGGAATGTCTGAGTGAGTAGCAGCTCATTACGAGAGAATAACTACTACATACCATTCCTACTAGCAATTTAATAGGCCATAATGGGCCATAATAGGCCATAATAGATACATATAAAGCTGATTTCCAAGCCTAACGGCTCCGCTTGAATGGGGAAGCGTGGGGTGTTCCCCACTCTTTCCCATTTCCCCGGCAATTCTGCCTCCCCAATTCCCTTTTTTCCTTTTCTGCTGAGTAGACTTGGTGAAAGCGTGCTTCGCCTCTTCACTTTTTCCATGAAGCCATGGTGAGACATCAGAAAATCGTATGCTCGACTTGTAGGCGGCGGAAAAGCAAATGCGATGGGGCTTCGCCGAGGTGCTCCGCTTGTGTCGCCAGTGCTTCGCCTTGCCACTATGATAAGTCGCCCTCGCTTGCCTATGTGCGCTCGTTGCAATCTCGCATTTGTGAGCTGGAGCGCAATGCTAGCACACAGTCAACCTCTCCATCCAGCCCGTCTTTTGCTGGCTCGACTTTCAGCAACCAACGCGGCGACTCTATAAGTCTGGATGCGCTGGGCGATGTTGGCTACCATAACCAGACATCTGCTATACATGAAGATCTACCGCAGAAGAATTCTCAGCCATTGTATGTGGCATCCCCGTTATCGTCATTGACAGACAAAAGCCGAGCAGCAGATATCAGACAAGAACTGGTGGCCAATGCTGCCACACAAAAAGGCTTAGAAATTATGAACTTGGATGCATCCCAGTCATTGGCAAATTTATCCTATGATCTTGCTAGTACTTTACTGCAGCTACACTGGTGCTGGTTGCATCCGAGTTTTCTTTTCGTCTACCGCCCCGCTTTCACGGGAGATATGCCTCTACTTGCGCGTGGGGATCGATCCGCTACACATTGCTCTTCCACCCTTGTAAAGGTGCTTTATGCCCACAGTTGTCGATTTATCCGGTCACCAGATATGCTGTGGAGCCCGGATAGTCATAGAGAGTCGTTTCAGGAACTTTCAGACCGTTTGATGGCAGAGGCAAAGGCCTTGCTGGCCATGGAAACTTTGAATCTCCCTGCTATTCCTACAATCCAAGCATTACTTCAGCAATCAGCTAGAGATGTTGCTTGTGGTCAGTCTTCCTCTGCATGGCTCTATTCCGGCATGGCTTTTCGTAGGCCATTGATCTTGGCCTACACGTCTCTCCCGACAAACTCCAACAATATTCTACCTCGCTCTCATCAGAGGATATTGAGATCAGAAAACGTCTCTTTTGGAGCATGTACGCCTGGGACAAGCATATCAGCTTGTACCTAGGGAGGATGCCAAATTTCGTGATGGGCGCTGAAAACGTATCATTGGAGTTTCTGGACGACTTCACTGACCATGATCCCTGGGTACCATTTTATGGACCAGATCCAAAGTCTGGAGAGCTCCCTCCATATCCCCCAACCCCAGGCCATGTTATGTCCTGCTTCACAGAGCTATGCAAACTCTGCAAAATTCTCACGCGAGTGATGCTAGAACTCTATAGCTCGCAGTCCGCCAGACACTCGGACAATTCCCCAGATTCACGAATGACTGTCTTTATCGAGATCAAAAAGGAGCTACAGGATTGGCACTCATCTTTGCCGTCGTTCCTACATATACCGTGCAATGATATGCCTCAAATGAGTCCACCGCCGCACATCACTTCGCTCAACCTGATGTATCACAATGCCCTGATTCTTCTTCATCGGCCTCATGTTGCAGGCGGGGATGTACCTTCCTCTGCTGCGATCCGAGAGAGCTGGAAGATATGTCAAGGGGCAACCACCGCGATATACAATCTTCTCAAATTGTATATTGATACTTTTGGATATCATCATATCACATACATGAACAGTTATTACACTTATATGGCTGCTACAACTGCTGTATATCAACTAGAAACATCGGAGGCAGGATCGCAATCCTCACAATCATATCAGTCAGCCTGGACAGAATTAAAATTTCTGCTGGACGTACTTCAACGTACTGCCGCAGCTATGCCTGGTCTGGATCGAAGCATTGAGATCATCCGAGCGCGGATCAAAAGGATTCTTGACCGCCAAGTCTCCAGCCAACTCGATTCACTATTCCCTGGTCAAAAGTCAAAAGACTTTGACTATGCGCGGCCTGCAAATGACATTCCCCGAGCACATACCAAAGGCGAAAGGGCCTCCAGTGCAATCTCCACTGATCCACCTGTTTACGAATGGGGGAATAAAATGGGCACTGCAACGGACGAAGATCTCTGGCTTCCAGCATTCCCCGCCCAAGACATTTCTTACGGACCGGAAGTGATGCTTGACGTACAGGACACGTTGAGCCCTCAAACGAGGTCGACTCTCATGGGTTCAAATCTTGATCCTCAACTTCGGCTGAATATTTCAGTACCTGCCGAACATACGATGGGCTACGGTCCTTTCCCCAATTCTTTGCTTGGCCAATTGCCAGACGCTACAGTGGAAGGCGCCGACACCATGTATCAAACTATCTGATTATGTATATTACTATTCATTCCTCCTGGGGAAGGCCATCGTCGCTGACGAGGCAAATACCTATTTGATTACTATATGTTGAGAGAGCAGAGGGATCGAAAGAACCGATTTTATTGATCTCTGGGGAGAGAGAAAGAAGAGAGGAGAGAAGGACTATGGAAGTAGGATCTTATCTACAATCGGGGGTTGTGGCAAACATCCCTCACAACACACCCCCTGAGACACAACCCAAAAAGCACCCCCAAATCAACCTCTGATTCTCAAATACCCCGTTTTTGGTGTTTTTAGCGTTTAGTGGTTCATTCCCATTGTAAAATTCGGTGAACTCACCCATCCCCCAGGTCTCCGAGGCTCATTCCCCCCCTTCCTCCTGGGTTCTAGGACTCCATTGGTGCATGGTGCTCCCAACTATCCCCATTTGCCGACCAGCTGATCGGTAAGAGTGCTGAATTGGGGCTGACCAAGCGGTTTAGTCAGTGCATCCGCGAGATTTTGGCTGCTTTCTATGACATTGAAGCTCATAATGCCTCTTCTCATTGCATCCCTGACGAAGCTGTAGCGTAAATCAATCCACTTAGTAGACCGCGCATAGGCATCCTTCATGAGAATTCCGTATGCATTATCACTGTTAGTATGCACGATTGTAGGAAGTTCCACCGGAAGGTCCATTTGCTGTAGTAACTTCTGGATCCACATCACTTCTTACACCACAGCGTTGAACGCGACGAATTCTGCACTGGTGGAAGAGAGGTAGACAATCGACTGCTTGCCTAATCTCCATGATATTGGGGAACCTACATACATAATAACATACGCTTCGATCGATTTCCCATCTTCGCAATCAGCATACGATACATCAACATATGCAATAAACCCTTTTCTAGGATCTTTATCCAATCAGATACTATTTTGAATAGTTCCTACCAAAAAGTGATACAGATGCTTTGCTGCATCAACATCTTCCTTGCGTAGAGCAGCTATTCTTCTCTATAGACGATTAATTACCAGAGCAATATCCGAACGACTTTAACTACATATCTACAACACCTTCCTGATATCCTCTAAGTACGCCTTCATCAACGATTTATTAACTATTAGTACATTCTTTAAGAGATTTGAATGTATATCCACATCTTTCTTCATACATATTTGGAAGAGAGGCTTATACATTATCTTTATTAGAATAGATATAGATAAGATTTTAGCTCCTAGAGCTTGAAGAATTTCTTCCATATAGGATTTTTAATATAAAAAGAATCCTTTCTTATTATGTATAAACACACTTTCTAAAAAGTAGACTAGAGCACTTATATCTTTATAAACAAATAGGATCGAATCCTTGAACTATTAAATCTAAACTAAATCCTACACAGCAATCAAAATATCGTCGACGTATAGTAGTAACCAAATCCCGCGCTCACAATAGAAAAGAATATAGGATTCATCCGGAAGCTATTCGAATCCTAATGCTTTGAAGGCAGTAATAATCGTATTATACTACAAGTATAATATCTGACATAGTCTGTAAAGCGCTTATAGTAGCTGACAGACCAGCTCCTCGTTAAATTCGTCTAATTTTTCAAATCCAGTCGGTTGCTATATAAATACAAAACAACTATCGATTACTACATTAAAATAGACGATAGTATAGTCAATTTAATCAACAGTTAGCTTTCGTATAACCACACTATATAGAAAAATACACATTAACTTCAATCTCGCTACTAGAGAGTAGATAGAATCAAAATCAATCCTCAGTCACTGCTAATTACCGCAAACCACTTAGTGGACCTTAAATCGAATGACGTAGCCCTCAGAGTCTGATTTAATTACATAAATCCATTTACCAAACAAAATATATACTTTAACCTTAGCTTTATTAATGAACTTGTAAGTTTTAACTTACCGCAGACTGACTACCTACTCGTACATCGTTTCTTTTCATATTATAGCCTCTATTAAGTTTATTATTTCGATATAATTCTATAGAATTTTAACTCTCCAAACCTTAATCCTATCGTCAGGCTTTGAAATGCCTTCCGAAAGTCTATATTCAAATAAAGAGAGCCTAAATCTACCCTCAAAAGAAACACAATATTCAAAACCTTCACTTACAAATCGAATACTATTCCTAGCATATTATAATCCTTCCATCGCACTTTAGTCCTATAGCCTTCCGTATAGGTCGTATTCTTCTTCGTTGTAGCAGGTAGATTAACGGATACCAGTAATCATATATTGTAATTAATGCAAAAGAGTAGAGGGGTCGGACGTAGGATTAGAGGTAGGAATCGGATCGGAGGTAGGCATTAGTAGATAATTAATAGAATCCTTCTATTAAGGTTCATCGTCGTCTTGCAACGTTCTAGTACTTAAATAGATCGTTCTAATCAATCTTAGTTATTATAGAAGTTCAACCGATCTAACAGCTTACTACCAAGCTCCAATACTTATAGAGAGCGTCAATGCATCACAGTAAATCATCTTCCTGGACTCTTCAGCCTCTTCCTCTGCAGTAAAGTCAGTATAACCGTCGATAGAATCTAATAAATACTCTATAAATCGCATATCGCAATAAATGCTAATTTTCTTAGTTTTCGGATTATAGATTTTATATTAATAACCTCTATCGCCTAAGTATTCAACTAAGAAGCCTATAAATACACATAAAACTATCTTTTAACTTTGAACTTATCTTTCTTTAAAGATATACACATACGCTTTCGAGTACTACATACGTAGGAACAATAAATCGACCTCAGATGTTTATAATCCTAAAGCTACTTACTACAGAGTAATAAAAACTTCTTCGTCAATTCTCCTTTATCGGTTGATAATATACGTCACCGTTTTGCACGCCTCCAACTATATATAGTCAAACGCTCAATAGTCCGTATCAATTATTATTATTCTAGCGATTTGAATAATATAATAACCAGAGAATTCTATCATATTGTTCTATTCATATACATAAGGAGCGAAGGGATTGCATAGGATATACTTGCTTTCAACCTATATACTGAATATATTAAATTCGCTTCCACTATCAAATTAGATCTCTATAGATCAATAACCTATACATTCGTAGAATATCTTATACTACTTTTATAGTTCCTCTGAGACGTCAGACTTCTTACTAAGAGGGATAACAAATCGTATATAGAAGTAATCGTCTATAATTAATATTAAATACTCGTGATCATACTTTATACTTTTAGGATTCTTATCTTTTAATTTAATTAAATAAAGATTAATATATATAAGCTACCCCACTCTTATCGCACACACCTGCTTGGCCCTTAATATAATACGCTTCAATTTAACCAGACTATATACTTCGCAGTCAAAAGATCCAGAATCAGCGATATTGATCTTCAAAAAATCTTTATTAACCTTCATTTTATATTATCCAGTATAGTCTAAACGCCAGTAAACTAGCCTACTACTAATACTTGTCATTCCTATAGCCTATATTGCCATCCCTTACAGTTATAGACTATATACCTCAAATACAACATATCACATTAGATTTGATTTATTAGCAAGTTCAACGAAAGGAATCTTTTTAGCAATGAATATATACCTAATTAATATACCATCCGCATATTTTAATATCAAATCGTCTTAGTTCTATATGATCCCGTAGGATTGATTCAATACTATTATATTAAGTAAATTAAACCAATTATTAGATTTGTAGAAGACATCAACATAAAGATTATATCGACCGCCATCAGGTTTCCACAAAGTGATACAAATCTAATCTGAACCCTCTAAATAAGCTATCTAACCACCACTTATATCCTATCTAATATCCTTTCCAAAGGTAAAAGTAGTAAATAGTATCCGATCAGAACAAATAATAAAGGAGGCACCTAAATCGAATATCCATTCTTTCTTAGATCGTAGGAACCTTATATTGTAAATAGATACAGTATTTATAACTAAATTATTAGATACCACAATAAACCTACTGAATTCGTCGAAGCTAAATGTCAACGAAGCACTACTAACTATATTGATAGCAACAAAAGTATTCTATTATTTAATACATTCGGTAGGAAGTCCATAATCCTAAGAATCTTTATTCATCATATAAGATCGATCTCCAGATATATTTTTGTTACCGAAGATTAAATTCGCTTTTGTAAGGTAAAGCTTATAAGCCTATATGCTGGATTCAGAGATCTATCTTTACAAGCGTCTATTAGACACTAAATAGTAGTATGTTTTTACTGAATGATAAACTTAAAAGCAATAAGAGTATAGTCTCTTTATAGCTAATATTTCTAACTACTTCTTTATTCAATCCTTTTACTTAATCTCCTTAGATAATTTATTTAAGTGTCGGTTAAATTAATTTAAAGTAGTAGTTATAGGATTTACAGTACCTTGCTTACCTAGGACGGAGGCTTTCTTTACCGTTGCCACACCCATAAAACCAATCTACTCTTCTATAGAAACAACTCGATCGAGAATACTTGTATAGTTGGTAAAGAAATCATTTATAGTATAGATACATACTACATCGCAGCCTTTCTTATAGAATTATAATAGTTTGGTGTTTAGAAAGTTTTCTAAATATAGTTGCATTTCTAATTTATATAAAACGAGCGCTATTAAATAATAGAAATTCATCTTGAGACTAATATTGATTATCTGAGAATTCCAATACTACATATTCTATATAAAGGCTTTCGTAGTAGAGTAGAAGATATATTTAAGATTACGGAAAATTATAAACATTTCGTTTATTCAAATAGAACCAGTACCACATAAATCGATATGTAGAAACTCTATAAATTTGTCTGCGAATTTGGTCACTCTTCTACGGATCTAGATATTAGTAACAATACTGAGGTCCACATTGGTCGCTAACTACATCCGTACAGCCTTTAATAGAGTGTATTATCTTTAAACCTGTAACATATTAAGTGCAGGTCTTGGAATCTTCGACTCGACCAAGTTATGCAGATTCAGGGATTCCAGGATGCCCATAACAAAGCGATGCCATTCCTCAAAACCATTTTTGTTGGAAAGCTGAGTTCGAAGCTTATAAAAGGTATATGAGCCGGGCTCAAGTAGATCGTCGCCTTGGTTTTTGGTGGCGTCAACTCTGATTTGCTCGTCGTCGAAGTCCTCCCATTCTCCAGGTGCTGCATACCCAGCAGCAGCAGCAAGCACATTGCCAGGCAGCACTGCAGAAGCCATGGTAGCAGGAGAGGGGAAGGTCTGACCAAAAGTGAAGTAAAATCAAGTGAAAGTAAGGGTAAGATGGGGTGGGTTGACCGGAGTCAACCACCCCCTTCTTCCCAAAAAGGAAATAGTATCTAGCACAGAAGAAGCGTATAGAATACGAGAATTCTGTCAGAGGGATCTCATAACCTGTTGAGAGAGCAGAGGGATCGAAAGAACCGATTTTATTGATCTCTGGGGAGAGAGAAAGAAGAGAGGAGAGAAGGACTATGGAAGTAGGATCTTATCTACAATCGGGGGTTGTGGCAAACATCCCTCACAACACTATATAGTAGCTGCAACGAGCTCTTGTGGTCCAATGAGTCAACGCATTGCGGACAGGAAACCTCAATCAACAGAGCTCAACAAGGCGGAAATTATTCTGCCAAGATCGGTGTATATTGTGGGTCAGTGTTCTATTCTACGTGGCACATCATGATGGTGTCGCTCTCGGGATTAGGCTTTTTTGGCCGTTCTGGTGGCAGTAGATTCGAGGATCGATATATTTTTGATGTCTAGCGTAGGAAGTAAACTATAAATTCAACGAGAGAGACGAAGATGAAGGCGTCAGAAATTGTTGTAGAAAGGCGGCGAAAATTAGATAATTGGTACTACTAGGCTAGCATAGGTTTGTTAAGAACCCGAAACCCAATCTGTTGATAACCTATAGGTTGAATACAGGTTTGACTTTTGGACCTGCAGGTTGGGTTAGGTTCTGAAAGTTGGATCCTAGTTGGGTTTTGTTTGAGGTCTACTGCGGATTCTATATAGATCCTCTATGAATATGCTCTGAACCCTGTACAATTTGTATTACCCTTGTATGGAGATCGGACTCTTTATAGGTTTGCGGAAGTCTAATATTAAAAGTTATTTTATAAAATTAAATATATCAACTAAGATATAAATAATATATAGTATTCTACAAAGAATAACAGAATTCTATAAAGCTTACTCAAAAAAACTAGGATCTTCTATACAGTTAAGAGAATGAATAAAAGCAATGTTGAACAACAAATATTTAGATGATTATAAAAATAATAATAAAGCTGTTCAAAAAAGCTAAACAGAGCTTTATCAAGGGGTGATATAATGAGTAGAGTAGTCCTAATTAGAAAGCAAAGGTCAGTCGTACGGTCTCGGTCCCTAAAAGGTCGCATCCCAGATGCTCGTAGACGGATTTCCCTATTGGACAACAGCCATTCATGAATATCCCCCCTTGGGGTCTTCAAGGTAAGAAGAATCCAAGAAAAAACACAGGACCGTTTCGTTCTATTGCTCCGATTACCATACACTGTTCGGCTACCTAGGTACGCCGAGGTAGAAACCCAAATCCTTAACACACAGCCTTAAGACCCTGGGGAATGCAAGATCCGACAAAGTTGATAGCACCGATGTAAGTTCCATCCGCAGTGTAGACAGACTTCTGCTGAGCCTGGGTGCCACCGGCACGACCGAACCCAGTCAGGGAGCCAAGAACAGCACGGAAGGCATTGGTGCAAGTCAATTGACCAAGGGGCGCAGCGTCCTCACAGCTGACACCGTCCGCCTTACCGAATCCAGCAGATCCAGCGCCACCCTTTCCAGTGATGAAGGCAGACGCACATCTATTAAATTTGTTAGCTTGCTCGGTATCGAATGAGAGCATTTTCGAGTGTTCTAGATGAGTATCTCGTGGGGGAATACGCACCCGTCTTCAACAAGCTTGTTGCAGATGTCGTCAAAGGAATCGTTCTCGAAGATGGGGAGAAGACTGCCGCATTGAAGACCACAGCCGGAGACCTTGGTCAGATCTCTGAGCTCGGCCCAGTCGGCAACTGCCACCCAGGGTAACAGTGCAATGGCGAGAGAAGTGATGACTGCGGAAATACGCATTTTCTAAGTTGTTGACTGGTGTAGGATTGGGAGGTAATGGAAGGAGATTGGAATTGAGAGGTGTATTGAGAATGCTTTCAGGTCATCTTGGGCTACATCTAGGGATTTATACCTCTAGCACTTGGTCGTTCAATGTTGTATTTTCAATTTCTTGGATTCACCTTCCCATCTTGCTGTGTTTGTGGGTATGGTTGTGGATGCCGGGACCAAAAACTTCTTGGCAATCAGATATCAAAAAAGACGCTACTACAGATTTACTTACTGGCAATTAGCAGTTAGCAGTTATCTTCAAGCTTCCTTCCAAACATGATGCGGTGGCTGCTGTGAATAATGGGGCCAAAAAGAGTCTTGGCAATCAGATAAGACGCTAGCTTGAGCTCATTTAATCTACTTCCAAGCTTTTCAAGGCTACGATCATGGTGCATGGGGCCAAAAATTACTTGGCAAGCAGCACGATGCTACGGTACAATAGAAAGTGGATATTTTATAGATGAAATGGCGCAGTCACCAGGACAGCAGGTCGTATGGCAGCATAGTTTCCATGCGTTTCTTTGCATACTTAAGTTCCCCTTAGGCAATCAAGTATTGCCCGGTCAAATGAACAATGGCGAGTTCGTCAGGAGCATCCAGGTAGTCTAGACCATACTTCACACTCCAATGAGGAACCTTGAGCTGACACTTTATTCGTCAAGGCGGAAGCACTTGTTCGTATTAGGAACCTATCACGATTCCGAGATGATGGACCTTTTTCTGGCTCAAAGGGCTATCGAGACCGCGGCATGAAGAAACAGTGTCCATTGTCTGCACAACCCTTCCCTCCCCATTTAGCCCCCACTTAGACCGCTTTCCCCCATCCCGAGATCGGGCCCTGAGGCCGATCTATATATCTTCAATTGCTGAATCTCCTATTCAAACTGTTTTATCTTAACCTTAGAGCTGTTTGACTTTTCAGAGACTGGCTTTTATCTTTGTGTAAACAATATCTAATTACAAACTAGTTTACTACAGTATTTTCTATAGCAACTATAAATTGGCTAACTAAAAACATTATTATTATCACTAGATTTAATCATCTCAAAACAACTTCTCATCTTCGGCTTGCATAAATTCGTGTAACAAGCAAACTCGCTCCAATATTTTCTATTATAACTACTATTTTGCTAAATTGAGCTATTGTTTTTACTATTACTATCTTTATAACCATAATTATTATTTTCAATATTATTTAATCCATACTTTTTGCAATAAATAATCTCAAATTCTTTAGCTTTTTAATAAATCACTCTATTGCCATCCAAAACTAAATCGATTATGATATAGCGGATAAAAGATCACCCTTCCAGAATAGAAACACCATCTTTCCATTTAATAAAAATCCAAGTTTGTAAATAAACTATACCTTTCACAAGCTGAAACAAATTAAAAGGATCCAGACCTTACTTATTGTCCTTTTTGATCTTCCAATCAATACCAATAAAATTCTCCACATCTTTTCATTGATCTTGGACATGACTCATTATAACCGTATTGTTACACATTTATGACCCTAACTAGGCTTCTAAGGTCCTTTCTGTCAACCCTCTGCAGCCCACTTCCTCTCTGCAAGTCTTCTAAGTCTCCAGGTTTTCTGATCTACCCTCCCTTTCTCTCTCTCCCTTCTCATCTTCTCCCCTTTTAAATAGAACAAGATATACTGCTTTGCTCTCCCCTTAAAAGTAGCTTGTCAAATCATCACATAATGATATCGTTACTGCCCCAACCCACTTGGACAAGGCCTATACTTATAGGGCAGAGTGAATTGAAGAGCGGAATATGCCTTTCTATCAAACTGCATGATCATTCTGTCGATCCCGCACATATAGCAAGAACCCCGCAGCAACCTCATCAACCAGACTATACCTTGTGATCCCTGCAGAAATCATAGTTCGCAGCTTTCGAATCTACTAAGAACTAGGAGTACCTGGAGAGTCTGAAAATGTGGTCATCTGTGTGATGGAGGAACAGTTCAAAGACCCTGCCAGGCTTGCATCTCTCGTCTCCCAAGTCTTTATGCTAGTTGGCCTTGGGGAACTGTACTGCATTTTCTTGAGATGATATCCATGGTGACAGAAGTCACTTTCCGAGGTTGTGGAATGATTCCTTTGCACTTGTTGGACTGGGTCGAAATGAGATCGGAGGCGTTGTTCTTTTCCTTATACATGTACGGAGTATCTTGACAAGTGACTTAGTTCCGGATACAATCTGCACTACTCGAATTGTCTATATAGCTTTATCAGACCCTACAATGCTTGAAACCAGTGTTCGACAGTAGTGAAACCGGGGGAATATCCCGATATCAATGACCCGTGGATACGGAGTGTGGAGCCCAACGTGGCTACTGGAGCAGTTAATTGGTGGCTACCTAGCAAAGACCCACATAGAATTACAGCCCAGAGCCTAGGTAGTCTAATGGTAGGGCGTTCGAGTAGTCGCGACCTCCTTGTGTCTTCTATTGGGGTGAGCTGACATTTGGGTAGGCAATAAATCAGACGGAGGATGGAGACTCGAGAGATCCGGGTGAATCCCGGCCTAGGCGTTATCTTTTTTTTCTTTTTCTCTTCTTGGTTACCGTTTTGTCGTTTTGGTGTAGTTTTGTAACAAGATCCACTTGTAATAAATATACAAAGCCTGGTCGGTCTGTGGTTAAGGCACTGCGGGGATGTACCAACCCGGGAGTGTGTCACCGCATAAGCGTTGTGCTCCGAAGGTGTAGGCGCGTCCTCCCGAGACTCCTGGTTCGAATCCAGGACCGGGTTACTTTTTTTTCCTTCTAACCGCCGGTCCAGAGTAGTCTCTCTCCTTCTATACATTGCATCTTTAAGTTTGCTCTTTATTTGCGAGAAAATAATTTAAAAATTAAGGGCTGCGTAACACTCGAGCTCTGCTAGAAAGGAACTTTGGTTAGTAGCTGTGGGGTGTGGGTAAGACCGGCTCTTTCTCTCCAGTGAAAAACAGATTGCCCGCCCTTCTCCTTCGCTTGGAGGCTCAAGAAGTATCCCAAAGATATCGGGTTTCAACAGGTCGTGGCTCATTCATTCGTCTTTGAACGTGTTCCTTGGCGAACCGACGAAAAGCCTCTGGATCGGATTTTGACAACGCTGGGTTGATACCAAAGAGTTTGCCCAACGCATGTAGCAGCGACTTCTCAACCACCATATTGCTTTGTCTTGAGTCTGCCTGAACTTTTCTGTCGCCAAGGGCCGCAACTGGGTCGATTTTACCAGCATGGATCAGCAAGCAGCACATGTCCAGATCATCATCTTGCAAAGCCACTGCTAACGGATTATGAGTCTCTATCCAAAGATCACCAGCTCCATTGGCCTCGTGGTGTTGAAAGAGTATCTGCGCACAGTCGAAGCGCTCTAGTGAGCCTGCCGGGCTTTTTATAATCGCCATCAACGGTGTATCTCCTTGTTTGTCTAGCTGATACATCCCCTCACGGAAACGAGGAACGAGAATGCGGAACATCTCATGGATGCATTTCTTTGATGCTGTGTGTAAAACATTGTCTCCGAGGGAGTTTCGGCATCCGAGACGGGCATCGGGGTCGTTTTTTAGCAAGTATTCAACAATGTGAAGCTGGTTTGTCAAAATAGCCCGTTGAATCGCATGGTGTGGCTCGGTTATGGATGGGCGTAACAGCTCATCGTGCAGGTTTGGGTCAGTATGAGCCTTTTCAATGAGTCTCTGTATGATGGGCAAGCAGCCTCTCTTTGCGGCTAAACACATGAGCTCATTGCCCCATCCCTGCTGGATCATTGTGGTTGAAATCTTGTTGACGAGATCAAACACGGGATTCCAGTCAGCAATAAGCTGACCGGATCTGAAAGGAGAAGGCGAGAAACTCATGACATATCCGAAGAATTCCAAATTTCGTAGCTGAAGACCCACTCGATCATTCTCGAAAAGAATCACGAGCTTTGAGATTTCAAGGTTGGAAGATATTCCCTCAAAACCGAGCCGGAAGAACGCATTCATGGCTGTATTGCCCAGGAAGATATTTGGGTCAAAATCCGATTTTTCAAGCAGATAACACAGCAGATCTTGGGAGCTGTTGGTCAAGACAATCCTGAGAGGGTCCAACGGTCCTTGGAAAAGGTGAGATTGGTCCTTCAGCGTGCAATTAGGGCGCGATCTCTGATCAACCCAGTTCTTTAGCCGAAGAGAGTTTTTCTGGCACAGTCTCTCAACATGACATAGGTCAGGAAGATATTCCTTGGTAACTGTTTTGAGGTGGATTAACCAGTGACAGGATGCATAAATAAAGAACTGGCCAAACCCACGATCCGCCGGATCGAAGCAATTTATGTCGTCACCAGAATCGTCCTGCGAATCGCTGTCTTCTTCCCCATCGTCGGAGTCAGAAGACCCATACACAAATCCTGGTAGCTCAGAGATTGCCGACTCTTGCGGTTCTAACAAAGGTCTTTCGTCAATTTCAGCCAGGAGAAGATACCGGATGCAAAGATTTAACATGAACTCATTGGACTTCCCAAAGCGCGGGTCCAAGTCTCTTGGGTTGTGTTTTGACGGGGTCAACCCTCTCAGATGAGGGAAGAGAGCCCATCGTTCCAAAACGAAGTCGTTCACTGACTGGTGACTCAGCCTGACCTGATGCTTCTTGAGGTCCGCGGAATCCACTTGAAGAACGAAAGGACGTATCAGATCCATGAATGTCTCACCATCCACTGGGTCCCCTAAGGCCTCAGCGGTGGTGACCTCTGGATCTGTACTGAGCCCTACAGCCCAGGCGAGCTCCGAAATACTGAGAGGCCTGCGGGCGCTAGCGAGGGCCTTCAGAGCTGTGCTTGCAAGCTCCTCGTTCGTGGAGTCTTCTAAAGTATAGCGAAAATATAGCTCGACGTACAGCGATGAGAGATCTTTGGGTAATATTGTATCCACATCCTTGAAGACTTTCAACTGCTTCGCGTGTTCGGATTCTGCGGACCTGGATGAGTTGTACTACCATCCTAGTCCAAATGCCACTGCCTTCTGCGAGATGAGATAGCTTTTCAACAATCAATGCTTTGACGCTCGGCTGTAGATGAGGCAGTTGCTTGTCGACTGATTTCTGTGCGATAATTTCATCCCGACGAAGACTCAATTCCAATTGGATGCTGTCCATCTCACCCAGTTGGTCCTTGACATCTCTTTCGGGACGGGAAGAGAACATCATTTTCAGCCCTGGAAACTTTTGCGCCAGATGTTCCAGCAATTCAAGAAGATCATTTCGGGCTTCCAGTGAGCACTCATCGAGACCGTCAATCACGATGAAAACAGGACGATTTGCTGCTTCCAGGGCGTCGTGCAGAAAGCCTCTAAGGGCTGAGACATTTTGTACTGGATCGAACGAACCAGCAGCGTCGTCATAGCTTTCCAGAAACCCACTCTGGAGGCCCTTCATCTGTTTGAGAAGCGACAGAAGTAGAATACGGAGAATCTGACTGACGCGGTCGGTCTCGGGATATCGGCAATAGTACCAACACACCTTCGGATGCGGAATCTGGGGCTCGTTCGTTTGCTCCAGATGGTGAACAACCCATGACATAGTAACTGACTTTCCAGAGCCCATATCGCCAAGAAGAAGCAGCTTCTGAGACACGGACTGGTCACGCCACTTGCGGAAGAGCTCGGTTTGCAGTAAAAATTCGCAGGCTCCATCAGCTCTAAGGTCTTGCAATTGAGCATAGAGTTCGTTTTGGCGGTGCCAAATCTCGCCCCCCAATAACATGTTGACTGAGAATCGATCAGAGTTGTGCATAGAGACCGAGGTGTGGAGGAAAACTCACCGCGTTGATCGATCGCTGTGTCTTTGATATAGTTCGTGTTGTCGCCTATCACACTTCCAACAAGTTTGTGAAGATGCTCACAGTTTTCCGCGAACTTGTCGATAATTTGTGGTAGCTCGCTGCCCTTGAGAACCATCCTCATGGTCCTCGCCTTTACCTTTGTTGCGAGAATCTTGGTTGCTTCTTGGTAGAACTCCAGCATCGTTTGGTAAACGGAAACAAGGGCCTAAATGAGTCAGAGATTAAAGGGCAAAAGCAAGTCCTCAGTGCACTCGTTACCTTGTGGACATCTGCTCTGCCCGATTTCTGGCCTTGAGTATCACAATGATCGATGTACTGAATCTGCTTCAGCAACTTCCCAATTTTCTCCGCCAATTCCAAATCTGCACCCGCAAGGGCAATAGCCATCTAGCAAGCCATAGGTGAGTTATTCCGAAGGTAAAAAGCATCCGGGATTTCGCGTCATTCCGGAGTGTGATGAAATTGAACTCACTGCGGTAACGCCTTTGATGGCACCGACGACAGCTCCTGCAACTGGATCTAAACTCGCAATCGGACTCACGACTTCTAACGTCAACTTCAAGTTCTCAAGGGGAACCTTGTTTTTCTTCAAGAACTGCACGCCTTTTGAAAAGGTCAATTTATCTTCAGCCTCTTCCCCATCATCTTCGAGCTTCTGGAAGAGTTGCTCGAGGTTTTTGCCCTCAAGCAAAGAGATGTCCAGTCCCTCAAAGCTTTCAACTGCTTCGCGGTATGCTGGGCTCCAAGTCTCTGAGTGGTTTGCACTTGAGGCCGATCTGTTTCTCAGCACTGACTGGTTTGTAGAAAGGTTCGGCGCAGAATCAGTTGGAAGCGGAGTCCCCTGGTCACTGTCGGAGTCACTTGTTTGATTTATTGGCAAGGTGCTTGTAGGTAGGGCTGTCGACCCAGGAATTGAGGTCAATCTGAACTGATTAACACCTGCAAGCAAATTGCGATACGATGCTTACCCGTTTACAGCGTTTGGGTCTGTCTGGACAGGGTGCTGGGAGACAGTACCGGTGCTGTGTGCAGGGCTTGATGATCGAAACGGGCTCAACAGTCGATCTCTCCTCTTGCGCAACGCTTGCCGAAACCCTTCAGATTTGCTGTTCCCCATTATGTGGGAGATGAAACTTCGAACTATTCAAAAGAACTCACGAGACTGGATCATCTCTAAGAGACATAATCTTGGAGAGAAAAGCGGACGAAAATGACCGATTCTCTAGGCTCTTGATGAGAGAGAGGGAAAGCGCGAGAGGCGCCAGTTACAGGGGGCCGTCCCCACACCAAATGGTTTCTCACTACTCCGTAGTCTCATCCCATAAAATACGGACAGAGATACATAATAAGTGTCCATGTTTAGATCAATTAAAAACGAAAGAAAAAACAATTCACCGAACCATTGAGATTCAGCCGCAAAGACTTGATCGGCGCTAGAGACGATTATCATAATGCTTCAGCTAATCACGCGAAACAACCTCTTCCTGAAGTCCATTGTATTCCGTCAAAGTCTTCTGCAATACACAATTCAAGATGCCCCAATCTGCGATGTAGGTCAAGGGGATTGATGCATCACCCTCGCAGATGGTATGATACCCTTTTGGATAATGCGACACCTTGAACAATTCCTCTTTTCATCATTTACTTCATTTTTATTTAAAATAAAAGTTTAACCAGAGGCGGGGGAAAAAAAAAGAAAGGTCTTACCCGGGTTCGAACCGGGGCTAACGGTAATATTTTAGTATCCGGACGGATATCTTCAAAAACCGCTGTCCTAACCACTAGACTATAAGACCAATGATGATGTTTGATGTTTGTTAACTGGTTTCATATACCAAATGCTCTATTCAAGATTTTGGTAAAAGCCAGGCTGCTCCCTTCTAGACTTTCAAGGCTAAAACGGGACTAAAGTCGACTTATGCACCATTTTTGTAGAACATCTACTTAAGTATACTCAGGCAGATCTCAAAAACATAGTGTTATATACTATAATTGAGAATATATTCTCGGCCGATAGCCTTAGATTAAGCTTCTCCTTAGCCTCAATTTTATGATCGACCAGATCGCCAGTCGTGACTTGGGGTTCGTCTCTCGCCATCGTGATCGGCAATGATGTGATACTCAATCTGGTCAATTCTAGATAAAGCCATATAGATGACTATTTTCAACTTTCACCATTGATTTTACACATTTCTATACTACCAGAGTAACCATGTCTACAAACACTCAAGATTCCATCGATGATGGGAAAGTCCACAATGCAATCGATGTCGAACAGCAGAAACCACAGCAGCAGACAGGGACTCTGCTAGTCGAGACTCCGAAGACACTCGGTGCAGGGGTACGAACTCTTATCTCAAAATCTGAGAGTGAAGCTGACATTGTATATACTGCAGTCTGCCCTAGCTCTTGGCGCATTCGGAACTACATTGACAACCCTTTCTTTGAGTTTGATGGAATGGAGAGGCGTCACGACAGATAATGTCTTCGTTGCGAATTTCTTCTTCATCGCTGCCTTTGGGTTGGTGATCACTGCGCAATGGGAGCTGTCCATTGGAAATGGGTTTGCCTATACCGTTTTTAGTGCCTTTGGTAAGGTGAAGATCTGATCGTGGGTACGAGTGATTGCTGATCATCTAGGCCTTTTCTATGCTGGATACGGTGCTATCTTGACTCCTGCATTTGGTGTCGCCCAGGCCTATGGGGGCACTAGTTCTCCTGAGTATAACAATGCTGTGGGGTTCTTTATGATTCTGTGGACGGTCTTTGTGTTTACTTTCTTGATTGCCTCGCTTCCGAGTAATGTGGCCTATATCTTGGTGTTCCTGTTCGTGGATCTTGGGTTCTTGACGGTTGCTGCCAGTTATTTTGCGATGGCAGACGGCAATGCTGCCGCGTCGGTGGCCTTGAAGAAATCTGGCGGTGTCTTCTGTTTCCTGGCAGGATTGATCGGGTGGTATATTGTTTTCCATCTTATGTTGCTGGAATCGCTGGTTGATTTGCCTTTGGGTGATACATCGCGACTTTTTGGAAAGAAGAAGAGGCAGTGAGAGATTGGATATCCATCCATGGATAGTAGATAATAGTTAATAGTAGTTAGTAGTTAGTGAAATGGCGTGAGAGTATGAGCTCATAACACCTTTTTGAGATAAGTTTTGATCGTCAATAGACGGCATTCGCAATAGAATTGACGAATTTACCCTCATTTTTGGGGTGTTGGAGTTCGCATTGCGTGATATCGTCAAAGGAGCATGTCATGAGCATTCGCCCGAGAGATCTGGGCATATAAGACATCACACCCAATTCCCCTCTGAAAGAACAACAACAACTAATTTCATAATGTCCGTCCCCGCCACTGACCCCGCAGTTTATGCGGAATACGAATCCAAATGGTCCAGCCTGCCCGACACCGAAGAAGCCTGGATCGCAAGAGCGCGTGAAGTCTCCGAGGTTCTAGCAAAAGATGCCACTCAAAGAGACCAAGAGAACAAGTCTCCACGCGCGGAAGTGGCTTTGCTGAAATACTCGGGCTTGACCAAGGTGCTCGGCCCTAAGAAGTATGGGGGTGGAGAGCAACCCTGGAGTGTGGGATACAAGGTAATCCGTGAGGTTGCCAAAGCAGATGGGTAAGTTCTACATTGTATGTTCCTGATAGATCACTGCTAAACCAAACCCTATCAGATCCATCGGCATGCTGTTGGGTTACCACCTCCTCTGGTCGACTACAGCAAATGTCGTCGGTACACCCGAGCAAGCCGAGCGGACCAATGAGTTGGTTATCAAGAACAACTACTTTATCGGCGGGGCGGTGAACCCCCGCGACAGTGATCTGAAGATCGTCTCCGATGGGGACCAGATCGTGTTTTCGGGAAACAAGTTCTTCAACACTGGCGGTGTGGTTTCCGACCTGACCGTCCTGGAGGGTGTCCTGGAGGGAACTCAGGATCACATCTTCGCCATCGTCGAGACCCGTCAAGCTGGGATCCAGTTCGCCCATAACTGGGACAACATCGGTCTACGCTTGACCGAGTCTGGTGGCGTGAAGATTGACAACGTGCGCGCTCCGTGGACCGATGCCTTGGGCTGGGATCCCGCCAGCAAACAACCCCGGGAGGATACGCTGAAGATCGCGTTCCCGACTTTACTGCTGCCCACGTAAGTGCCTTCTTTTGCGATGATTTCGCGTCGTGATCACTGATTTCCTCCAGTATCCAACTTGTGTTCAGTAACTTTTACCTGGGCATCGCTCTTGGTGCATTGGAGTTCGCTTCCAAGTATACCACGACTGCGACGCGTGCTTGGCCCTTCGGTGGCGACAACAAGGAATCCGCGACCGATGAATTCTATATCCTAGAGCGGTATGGTAACTTCTTTGCTCATCTGCGGGCTAATGAAGCGCTTGCCGATCGCGCCGGAGATCAGCTCTCGGCGCTGTATGGCCGTTATCAGAATGATAAGGCCGCTCTCACCCCCCGCGCCCGCGGGGAGGTGGCCGAGTGGGTGGCCAGCGTCAAGATTGTCAGTACTGATGAGGCTCTCCGAGTGACTGCTGGGGTCTTTGAAGTGACTGGTTCTCGTGCCACTGCCTCCAAGGTGGGCCTGGATCGATTCTGGCGTGACGTGCGGGTTCATACCCTTCATGACCCGGTGGCATACAAGAATCGTGAAGTGGGACGATATGCGCTGTTGAATGAGGTGCCTGAGGCTACCTGGTACACTTAGATTGAATATATGCAAGCATTATGAGAAGAGGCAAGTGCAAGTAGAAGAGTAGAAGAGTGAAGAGTAACGAGAAGCAAAAAGGGTAGAAGCGGACGAAAGTATAAAACTCCCCCGGAGATGCCCCGCATCGGCCCGACTTTTTCTTTTTTTTTTTTGGCGAAAAAACATTCTTCTCTTTGACAGCATCTAAAATACTTCTTTTATTGTCTCGAGTCTCTGTGACTTCCATCCCATCATGTCCCAAAAGTACTATGTCACTTACAACCAGGTACGATTCCCCAGCAAAGTGCAGAGATCTGCACTCCCCGCACAATTGCAGTACGAACACATCCTCACTGTATAACAGGTCCACAAATTGTGCCAGACCTCGGCCGAGCACATCCTCAAGGACTTCCACCCCAACCTGATGATCGCCATCGGTGGTGGTGGTTACGTCCCTGCTCGCATTCTCCGGTACGTCAACGATAAACCACACACGTGCGTATGCTGATCTCTTAGATCTTTCCTCAAGCGCTCCGGCGACCCCAACATTCCCATCCAGGCCATCGGTCTCTCTCTCTACGAGGATCTTGGCCGTGGTGATGCCGAGGAGGTCCCCGGTACCAAGGTCACCCGCACACAATGGCTCGACATGAGCTCCCTCGAGATGGCCAACCTGATTGGCAAGAATATTCTGATTGTCGATGAGGTCGATGACACCCGTACTACCCTCGAGTATGCCGTGCGCGAGCTCCAGAAGGATGTCGAGATTGCCCAGAAGCAGCTCGGCCGCGAGGGCGAGAAGACCAACTTCTTCGTCTTTGTTCTGCACGTACGTTGGAACTTGGAAACTTTTGAATCTGTGAACTCGGCTGACAATTGGAATAGAACAAGGACAAGGGCAAGAAGGGTGTTCTGCCCGCCGATATGATGGAGGGTGGTCGTTACCACGCTTCCGTCACCACTGGCGATGTCTGGATTTGCTACCCTTGGGAGGCCAAGTAAGTTTCACATCTGGGTTGTTGACATCACCACTAACTCGCTGGCAGGGACATTGATGAGCACGATGCTCTGGCCAAGGAGAACCCCATCATCTAGACTGCATTGTCTTCGCATCATTTGCACGGCGCTTTCACGGTATTCGCTAGATTTGCTCTCGATTTACCGCCCACGCGTCGGGGTTGGTAGACCCCGGGCGTGGCTTTTACGATATACTTGATGATTTCCCATAGAAAAGTTTGGTTCCATTTGGCATATCGGCAGATTGCCCAGAACGCTTAATTGAAGCTACTTCACTTCCTTAGAACATGAACATGTCCATCGATCTGGTTCCGACGTGAACGGGTATCAAAAGAAAATAGTATTAAGGACGGGCACGGCAGCGTGTATTATATGGGTGTAGCTCTGGATTTTGCGTCCTTCATTCAACCTAGATCTCCGACCTGTCACAGGTCGGAGGTATCACGATGCGAACCCCTCGCGCATTGGCGCATTTAGTCGACCTCGACCTTGCCCTTGCGCAGCTCCACCTTGGCTTGTTCAATCTCCTTCTGGAGTTCGGCGTGTGCCTCGGGAACGTCGTTGAAAGTGAGAATCGCGACACCCAGGCGGGCTAGCAGGTAGCAGGCAAAGACAATCAGGGCGTAGAAGGGAAGCTGGATGGGTTAGCTTTGAACTGACCCTTTCGAGAGGGGCAAGCTGGTACGCACCACGGGGATGATTTCAGTCTGGACAGTCTCGTTCAGGGGCACCAGGCCCAGGAAGAGAGACAGGTACAACTAGTCAATGGTCAGCGGATGGCCCAAGACGGCGATGGCGAGGGGGTTCGTACGGAGGAGACCAGGAGCAGGACGGAGAGAGTCTGAAGAGCGCGCGTCATGATGAAAAGAGAGGATATTCACAAAGGAGAGGAAGGAGGTCAATTGTGAAAGCTATGAGGAATGAGGGACTTGGTGTGTATGCGGCAAAGGCCAGCTTGGATGCATTTCTTGGCGGTCACTGGACTCCCGTCTCCGGACTATTGATCTTGAGTATAACTTTCGAATCTTTGAACATTTCCTGAGATGAGCAGGGTACTTAAGTATATATAATGATCAATTGGCTTTGTAATATATATTTACATATATATTTATACATAGTATTAAGTCTCTTAAAAATACAGAGCCCAATGTGTTTAAAATGCATTTGTACCAGTCTACTAGTATAGAACACGTGATCTCATTATCCGCTGTTCTGTTTGTCTATTTCCTGCTCGTCTAGATTTCTGTCTCTCTGATCTCATATTTTGTCTATTCTGTCTATTCTGTCTGTTCTGCCTATTCCCTTTGAGCACACAGATCTAAGACTCCCAGTCTAACCGAAACAGGGTTGATGCCTGAACCCACTTCAGGCAGAACTGTCCCCCCCTCTAAACGGGAGCTCCTGTCAACTCCCCTTCTGTTGCCTGTGACCCATTAATACCGAAGCATTGGCCCAAAGCCCCCACTGTGTTGACCTGGAGGCTGCCATCTAGGCTCCCTCATCTATTCAAAAGAGCCTTTCCTAATCGGGCAGAATCTTCTGAAATCCACGGACTTTAGCTCGCAAGCTAATCGGATATCAATTCAAGATGTCTGCTCAGGCTATATCTACCAGCCATGGGGCTGCTCAGTCGGAAAAATCGAACTGGGAGTTGCCTTCGATTCAGAAGATCCTCGAGGATTTGCCTAGCACAGTGTCATCCTTAGAAGCGCGCACAGAGACGATTGATTCCTCAAAGCAACAGGAGATGTTTCACGATCTAAAAACAATCATTGAACAGGCGCAGGCCGACGAGGAAGAGAAAGTCTTCGATCTCAAAGAGCTACACAGTTCTCTTGAAGAGGCAGAGGCAAGCTCCAAACGGGGTCGCCGGGATGCTCAGACTTTGCAAAGTGTCTGTGATATTCTGCACAAGCTGTGGTCTTGCGATTCCCAATACCTGACTCAGGCTACTGAAATAATCGCAAATGGAAGCAGAGATCGTGAGTCAATTGCATGCACCGATTGAGTCAGTTATTGACCTTGGTCCAGCGTCATGGCGTGTCCCGTTCGGCCAGTCGGGGGTGTTGAAGTTCTTCTTGGATGTGATCTCGTCAAAGGAAAAGGTTGATCCGAGCTTGTTGCTTCACTCTCTGCGAGTCATTGGTAACTCTTGTGCCGATACAAGTATGTTCGAATAAATCCGATGGAGAGTCTGGTGCTAATGACAATCTAGATGAGAACAGAGAGATTGTGGTCGAAGGAAACCATACCCTTGCTATCATCCGGTACTTCCTTGATCCCGACTTGGTCTTTGTGGCGATTCCAGTCATTTATAACATCTGCATGGACTACGGTATGATTTGAGGATGCTAGGATGATAACGAGAAATTTACTAACACACGTGCAGAGCCAGCCCATGCTCAGATAGCTGCTAACCGGACAGCCTACATTCTGTTGAAATTGATTCAAGACGGCGCGATTGAGGACAATGAGGCTCTATTGAATTTCGCTTATGATCTGATCGAACTGGCCTCGGAACAAGGTGCGTTCTATCTCAAACACGACATCATCTTCTAACACGAATTCAACAGCCGGCGGAATCGAAAACTCTCCTGATGGAACAATTCTATTGCTGATGCAACTTGCCATCGTCGAGAACCTCGAATTTTCTCACTTCTCATCACTGGCAACTTCACTAGCCGCATACTTGGAAAAAGAGAGATTCCAAAATGTGTGTGTGTCAAACATGATGGTGGAGGGCGTCCTGGATGTTCTACGCCGTTCATTCTCCGTCGAGGTAGACCAGTCCTCCGCCGAAGACGTCAAGGCTATCGCCCAACTTCGATTGAAAACCAATCAGGCTCTGGCTGAGGTCTCAGCGTCGCCATTGTTCGCTCAAAATTACCCCCTCGATTCTCCCCTTTCTCATACATTGAAGTCGTGGGTCGCTTCATCGGAAGACCAGCTTCAGATCTGTGCCTGCGTCATGCTTGGGAACTTGGCTCGATCTGATGAGGTCTGCCGGGTGATGGTGCGTGAGCTCAAGATCCACGAAGAACTCATCTCTGTTCTCAAGGGTGAGGCTCGTGGGGCAGTTCTACATTCTTCGCTTGGTTTCCTCAAAAATTTGGCCATTGCCGGTGATAACAGGGCCGCGCTTGGAGAGGCTGGTATCATTCCTGCCGTTTCACGCTTATGGGCATACGAGTCTGTGCCGCAGGTTCAATTCTCGGCGGCTAGTATTGCCCGCCAGGTGATCATCTCCTCTGTGGATAACATCTCCTATCTTCTTGCTCCGCTTTCACAGGACCCAGACTCCCCGGCTCACCAACGGACCTATCTCTCTCTGCTTTTGTCTCTCTTCGAGAAGACAGACTCTACGCCTATTAAGACCGAGATTGGCCGGACAGTTGCTTCGATCTGTCGAACCTTGAGCCCCATAGCTCGCGGTGGAGATGAAAAGGCATTAGATTTGCTCGATCGGCTGTTCACACTACACGATGGTGTTGCAATGCCAATAGGCGCGATGATCACGCAGACACAATGGCCTGTCGTGCGCAGCGAAGGCTGGTTTGCCCTTGCTTTGATGGCAACTGATCCAAAGGGCTGTGCTGCAGTCGTGGAATGCTTGCACAAGACCGAGGTTACCGAGCTTCTCAAGACGGCGCTAGGTGGTGAAGCTTCGGATCAGGTCCAAGCGGAAGAAAAAGAAGAGAAGCAAGAAGTTGACAAGTCGCAAGAAACCAAGGATCGTGAGAATGCCTTCGTCCTTGTGCAGGGCTTGTTAAAGAATGAGGTAAGTTTTTGACATTTGACTGGACCTGGCCATGTACTGATTTTGCATTAGTCCGGGGCGCTTCCCGAAGGATATAGAGATCTGCTAGAAGATCTAGCGAAGCCTCATGCTTCGTTTTTGAAGGCTTCTGCTGAGGCTTAAAAAACTGCTACTTAAGTATCGGCGTGTTGCATTCTTGAATGGCTATTCTGTGAGACACAACCTACAGACAGTCAGTGGACCAAAGTCCCAAACACGCAGTAGATGAACAAAATCGAATATTCTGAACAAACTACAAGACGAGCACGACCCATCATGCTCCATAAACGTCCGATATTCATGCGCCAGCTTCATTATAGATCATTGGGTATTTATATGTACAACGAGTCTCTCACGACACCTGTAAAACTACTGTGTTTGCAGACACACCTTCTCTCGCGCATATGCCCGGTAACGACTGATGAGGTCTGTGGCATCCAAACCCGCCGCGGCTTGTTGAGTCGAGTAATGCGCCACAATGCCTTTTCCATCGATGATGGCATGCGGAGTCTTATCTGACGTGTTCCGGGACAATTTACGAGTGCTGTGGTTGAAAGTATCGCGCACAGCCTCCGCATCATTTCCCCAGAAGCAGCCAAAGTTTTGGCTGATGGACTCAGCGGGATCAACCCAGATAGGGAACTTGTAATGACCCAGATCATTGTCTTCCAAATGATGCAAGAACGAGTAATGCTGCTGCGCACCCACTGTCCAGTCATCCAATGTGGGACCAGTGTCGGTGTACACAGAGGCTGCAATCGGATCGCGGTCAGAGCTAGCCTCGCGGGGAAGTAGCCAGCGGTGCCCTTCAAAAGGTGGCTCAAAGTCACGAGTGACTTTGAAATTCGGGGGACCTTGCCAGCGAGGAAGGTGCGACGAGCGCCAATCTTCATCGTGTTCTAGCTTTCCTCGCGCTGGCTGCTCTATACGACGCAGCTCGGGGAGATATGGGAGAGCGACGCCAGGGTGGCTATGGAGGGATGCGAGAGCTGCTTCGTTCACGACGTTGGCCGAGACTATCAACGAGTCTGGGTGGTCGAGTTTGGTCTTGACGATGGTGGGGATAGCGTTTTCCTCCAGGAAGACTGTATCCCCGTCGATCCGAATGTACATTACATTCTCGGTAAGCTGCCATTCGCTAGCCTCACCTGCGGGAGCGATGGTATACTCGGGTGTTTGGTTAATGATCGAGTACAGCCATTGAATGCTGGCAGCGTTGTCCGTTAGCGGGACGAAGACGACCTGATCCAGGAATCCATCGTGTTGAGCCAAGTTTTTCTGTAAATCAGTTAGGATTTATCTAGGAGGCGGGCTAGAAAAAGGGATCTCACCTGCAAGTAGCAGTCCAAGATGGCCGTACGTTCCTGATCGTGGAAGGGCACCAAAGCCACAATCTTGAATCCCTGTGGCTTGGGGTAATGGCCCGATGCCTGGGAGAATGCGAAAAAGGGCGATATCTCCTTCCGAAACAGCAACGATGAGATATCAAAATGGACCAGACGCGGATTGAAGAAGGTCAACACCGTGAAGAGGAGACAAGTGTATCCTACGACACTCCACAGCAGGATCACAGTCCAATCGCGCCAAAAGGAGGACTTCCCCTCACTGTGGGATTCCACATCGCGGAGATTTCGGGGGCGACCCCTGATCAGCAGTTCCCGGGCCATCTCTGTGATCTTTCAAGGTGGGAAACACGTATGGCGTGGCCATGGGCATGTCGCCATTTAATGCCGTTCAAGACCATTTCCCCGGCTGTTAGAACCAGGATGTTGCTGTTTTCGGGGAGCTGTTTACTCCAGTAGTTGCTCCGCTCTTACACAAGATCGCCAGTCTTTGCGAGGATGTCCGGATTTGGGGAGGGCAAGCGGAAAGGAATGTGGCTGTGGCTGTGGAATGTGACGAACTCGGGGTCAATTAGGGGGACTGTACCCCACAAAGCTTCTTTTATTTGATTGATGCATCTGATGGTATCAGAGAATTGGTCTGTGTTTTGAGGTGTTTCAAGGGTGGAGAGAGGAAGAGTTAAGTAGGAAGGGTGAGATCCCAAGTCTATAGTCATATTTGCCTATACTACACAATACTTAACACGAAACACTAGATATACTTAAGTATAGAATTAGAATATAATATAGAATATGAATATGAATATCTAATATACTTAAGTATAATATCTGTATAGTTATATAGCCAACTACTAAGTAAACACCTTCCCGATGACGTCGAAGCACGTGTCTACGGAATACCCGCTTCCTTGGACTTCGTCACTTCACAACTTCTTCACTTCACTACTTCACTATCTCCTATACATTCCATGTTGGTACATACTGCATGAAGAACATGAGGGCGGTCGGTCTGATCGGCCGTTTATGCCTCAAGCGCGTTCCGCGCCGACACATCCCATGGCCTCGACAACAACTGCCTCGGCAGAGCCCGCGCCGGGCTCCCATCATAGGTGGGGTGTTCATGGCCACCTTAGCACCTGCAGCGTTCCTGAAGCTGGCTGAAGAGAATGATGGATCTGACAAGACGGCTGAAATGCAGATGCTCGAAGCGTCGCGGGAAGAAGTCCGCAAATCTGTCTCTCCCGACGCGCATGGCATCTCGAAGCTCTGTCAGACTCTCTGGGTCTACTTTTACCACTATGTCTACGACCCCGTTGCAACCGGTTTTCGCTTTGTACACCTGGCGATTATTTTCGTCCCCGTCGTCGTCACGATCCCGGCCATCTGGATCGGCCGAAAAACGAACGATCAGGATGGAGCCCGCTCGGGCACACTGTGGTGGTATCGGTTCTTGGTGAAGGCGATGGAGCGGGCCGGTCCTGCATTTATCAAGGTAAGAGTGGCTTCGGAGTCCAATTATTTGAGACTGAATTGACAATATGATCTGGGTAGCTCGGACAATGGGCCGCATCACGAACAGATATCTTCCCTCCGGAAATGTGCAACATAATGTCGTCCCTGCACTCCAACGCCCCTGCCCATTCACTACACCAAACGAAACGCATCATCCGCAAGGCTTTTAACGGATTG
The DNA here is from genome assembly GCA_911197225.1 of Penicillium salamii. Lineage (NCBI taxonomy): Eukaryota > Fungi > Ascomycota > Eurotiomycetes > Eurotiales > Aspergillaceae > Penicillium > Penicillium salamii. The sequence continues at coordinate 92,994 of CAJVOY010000112.1, read as the reverse complement.
CCGTTCGAGGATATCTTCGAGGAATTCCAGGAGGAACCTCTCGGCGTTGGTGCGATAGCACAGGTCTATAAAGCGAAGCTGAAACCGAGCTTGGCTGCATCCAGGGATCAGGAACTCGGCGTAGAGCCACCGACACTGGGCGAAAAGGTTCGAAAGAATGTTGACGTGCTGGTCAAGAGCTCCCCGCAGCGAGTGCCGTCCTCGTATGTTGCGATCAAGGTTCAGCACCCCAGAGTGGAACAGATGATCCATCGAGATCTGCGTATAATGTCGTTCTTCGCACACATGATCGATGCCATCCCTACAATGCATTGGTTGTCCTTCCCAGATGAAGTTCAGCAATTCGGAGAAATGATGAAACTCCAACTGGACCTTCGGATCGAAGCAACCAACCTGGTAATGTTCAGAAAGAAGTTCAAGTCGCGCACTGCGGCCTGGTTCCCCTATCCTTACTTAGAATACACTACCCGTGATGTGCTGGTCGAAGAATTCGCCCAGGGAATCCCGCTGGCTACCTTTTTAGACATTGGAGGCGGCGTTTATCAACATGAGATCGCTAATGAAGGTCTCGATGCATTCTTGCACATGTTACTCATCGACAACTTTGTCCACGCTGATCTCCATCCGGGCAATATCATGGTCCGCTTTTACCAACCAAGCGAACTGGACCTCTCCCTTCGCAAGCATTCACGTGCCTTTGATGCCCCGACCCGGGCTGAAGTTGACGTCACAGAAGCCGTTCTCAAACGGCTGCGTCCTCATCTCAAGAACACCCAGGAGTGGGAGGCTGTTCTGTCCGAACTGAATGACGAGGGATACAGGCCGCAATTGATCTTCATCGACACCGGCCTGGTGACTCAACTCAATGAGACTAATCGCCGGAACTTCTTGGATCTCTTCCGGTCGATCGCCGAGTTTGACGGCTATAGGGCTGGTCAACTCATGGTCGAGCGGTGTCGCACCCCGGAAGAGGTTCTTGATCCAGAGATTTTTGCGCTGAAGATGCAGCACCTGGTTCTGAGCATCAAATCCCGAACGTTTGCTCTTGGCAGTGTCAAGATTGGAGATATCCTCAGTGAGGTATTGACAATGGTCCGCGGGCATCATGTCCGTTTCGAGGGAGATTTCGTCAACGTCGTCATCTCCTGTCTCCTGCTCGAGGGCATTGGACGGAGTCTGGATCCAGATCTGGACTTATTCAAGAGGTGAGTGCTCCATTTTTACTATCCTTGGTTCAACGCTGACTCGTATGTAGTGCCCTTCCTATTCTGCGACAACTTGGATCTGGAAGCACGTTCGTGCAGTCCGTGCAGTCGGGCGATTACTCGATGCTTTGGGTCTGGGTTGGCTTGGAAGCCCGTGGATTGCTGCAGGCCAGCATCGAGAGCGTTGAAAACTGCGTCAAGTACGACCAATTGTCGCCTAATATCTAAGTTCCTACATCTAGATTTTGTACCATAGATCCCCCTTCCCCTGTTGATATGAAGATTTAGATGACATGTTTGAATGCCATATATTATTTTTTTCGAAAATTAAAATAGCCATTCGGAAAGTAAATCGAAGAAAAATAGGTCTAAACTGAATTAATGCAGAGATATCGTTATCATGCGTCTATTGTCATAGACCAAATGGCAAAACAAATGTTAAGACAGGGGAGAAAGAACATTATACAAGCATGAGCCAAAGTCATGAAACGCCGGCGCCATGTCGGAACTGTACAGAGGGGAGTGGAGAAGCATTCTGCCCTAGCTTTAATGCTAGGTGCCTAGGCCTGAGAGGCCTGAGAGGCCTGCTCGCGGACACTGGCGCCGCTCGCTCTCCACCAAACATCACCTCCCCAGCGCATGAGTCGCTCAGCAGCAGCAGTGGGGGTATCAATCGCAGGTCGAATGTCAAGGTGGAAAACTGGGAGTCCGTGAGGGTCGGGGTCCGCAGAGTAATAATCGATCACGTATCGGATTTCCTTGGGACCCTCGGGAGTCTGACGAACGACGTACCAATCGTGGCGATCGAAGGGAGGGCTTGTACTGTTTAATGTCAGCATCTTATCATCAACCTCGTCCAGAGAACTTACCCAAACTTGGCCGGGTACGCCCAGCTCAGAGCCTGGTAGATCGAGGCCTTGGGAGACCACTCTTGTGGACGACCCTGGAAACGCAGCAGGCGGGGCGGGGTGGCATCGTTGAACTTGCCGTTCTCATCGGCATAGATCAGGTCGTTGCTGAGGTTTTCCTCGCCGCGTCGACAATGCTGCCATCCAGACTTGAGGCCTTTGCTGAACACGCGTTCCCAGGATACAATCTCATCCCAGGCACCCTCGTTCAGGAAGTTGTGTACTGCCACCATGGATTCCACTGCATCCTGGGGCGTGTCGGTGTGTCCTTTGCGCAACATCGCGTTGTACATTTGTTGCGGGGAGGGATACTCCCAGTTGCCCTCGCCGTCGCCTCTGGGGATAGAGGAAGGCTCCCGTTCCACGGGAAGATCAACGGTTTGGTTCGCAGCGCGCTCTTGGGAAATTGAGGAGAACATGAAGTTCAATGGGTTCAGCTTCGACAAGGTTGAAGGTTGCGCGGGTGGTTGCGCGACGGGTGGCTGCGGTGTTTCTGTTGACGGCGCGGAGAAGAATGGAGAGTCTTTGGACTTCATCGGGCAGCTGATAGGGGGTTCAGCAGCCAGTGTTGGTGCAGGCTTTGCGCCTGCTTCGTGCATCGGGCATCCTGGCTGTAGATAAGGTCAGTGTTGATCGTCTTGGTGATGGAAAGCGACGAACTGGAGGGGATGCGCTGGGTGGCTGCGGAATCGCCGGAGTTGGAGTATCAGCCCAGAACCAGCCCATTTTCAGTAGTGAAGAATATGATAACAAGAAAGGACAACGAGTAGATCAAGAAACCAAAGATCCCAAAACATCCAAGTTCCGATAATTTTTCGGATGACATAAAGCTGGCACGTGATAGGACGAAGTATACAAATTTACGAATATTTGCCTACTATATACTTAAGTATATACTTAAGTATACTACACCTGGTGAAATGGATTCATATGACATTTACCGTGTGATACTTCGTAGTTAGTATATTAGATAGACTTCTAGATAATACTCGAGTCTATAGACACACCCTGAATTCAAAATACAGTACACAATACTAACAATTGGACCATCTCTTTGGCCTAACCCATCATATTTTATCACTGAGAACATAATTCAATGATTATTCACTGTTGTTTTTAGTACTTAAGAGCTTGAATACTAAGATACTAAGTACACGTTCAAGGAAAAATGTCAAGGACGTTTGTGGGGAAGCAGAGTGGGTCTATACTTAAGTATCTATACAGCTCTCTCTCTCTCTCTCTCTCTCTCTCTCTCTCTCTCTCTCTCTGCTCTACTCGGGTCTAGATACATATGGGTATCAATCGTAATCATTATCATTATACCTGCATAAGGACAAGCTCAAAAGTCTGTTAGAAGATAGGAAAACTCCGATTCCTCCGACTCAGACATCACAAACCCAGTCATTGCTTCGTCCCAGATTGTACGCCAACTCAAACTGTCAAAGTCAATCAAAAAGTAGTCAGCCATGAGAAAAGAAACCTGCTCCCAAGACTGCCATCCGCAAATCATCGACACCCGCGCCAGACGTTCTACAAACCATGGTCTCTCAAGATGGCCCAAGGAGCCTTGAGCGCCAATGAATAACACCCAGGCATAAAGTCGGAGATTCTCGTTTGGTAGGCCCAGAAGAAATGAGAAACTGCAGTTAGTTGCTGCCGTTCGGAGGTGTTTGGTGAGGGCCCGTCCCAGTCCAGATGACGAAGGCGAGACAATGAGAAGATGATTGAGGAAGCAGATGGATGCCACTCGGACCACGGCTTCGATGGGATGAAGGGCAGCTTCAGGATTGGGGAAATCACCTGTGTAAATATAACTGAGAAGCTGGTGTTCGGCCTCGCAATTCAGGACTCGGAAGAAGTCTTGGTCATTGGCTTGGATCACGGTGGGATTGGTCTGGTGGGTGATACTGAAGAAGACCATGTCTCGGATAACATTCAAGATCTGCAGGAGAGCAGGGCTGAGAAGGCTGTTGGCAAAGAATGCCGATCCCAGACGATGGAGGGGCGACGACGCCGGCGGCCTGATTCGCACCTGGATATCTGATGGAATGGGCTGGGCATCCCAGGTCAAATCAAAGACGGGCTTGGTCATTAGGCCAGAGGCAGCCTTCACATCGGTGCTTTTGGTAATAGTCAGGCTGGGTTTGTGGGGAACGCACTGGAGAGGTCATACGTGATAATGGCAGCAAGCATGGAAGAAGAGCGAATGCTATCATCGGCTATCCCACCTCGCATATCAACCAGGCGTTTCAGCCCTGTCAAATGAGTATGCACTTCATTGAACTCGCCGACGATTAGCTGGGACACGTCAGTGACTCATGCCATGGTGATGAAAAGTGAGATGCATACCGAGCCGGTAAGAAGATTGATGATGGTATCGATGGCCTCGTTGCTGAGACGACGGGTCGGATCCTGTACCTTGGCACACATTTCTTGGATGGACATTGCTTTCATCATGCAGTAGTCCGGGTCATTCACCAGTAAAGCCTCCCGGCCACTTTCAGAGTCAAACACCCCCGAATGCTGGCTGGCAACTACGGCTCGATGTGCAGCACACATGCTCATTAGACCAAAGAAACTGCCTGGATCCGAGAACGATGTTCGGGCCATCAGTTCCATTTCCGCAAGCCCATTTTTGCTCGTGTTGGGAAATGTCATTGGGACAAATACGGTTTTCCCTGTACCCTGGAATCAGCTTGACGCTCGAGACACTCGAAGAGGGTACCTGATCGACCGCAAACCTACAGTAGTATACCAAAGGCGCCACCACCGAGGCTGTCCTGGCTGTACCTGGAAACGTGAAGAAAGGATCGAAGAACCACGTTCCTGGTGGGTTAGGGTTCGAGGAGAGAGGCAACGGATATCCAGCACTCCATCTGTCTGGGCGTCCTCTTCGATATAATGTCGGGAGGAGCCTCTCATCGGTCAGAAGCGCTGTATTAGATGACGGAGGGGAAGTCCGTAGTGCCAAGCTCTGTTCCCCAGTGGCAGTCCCCTTGGAGGCATTCTGCCCCCGATTCTGTCTTGAGGTCCGTTTCAGTCCTGCCAGTCTCTCTCGTCGACGTACATCGCGCATGACATGAGAGCGAATGGCCTTCCTCGCATTCACATCCTTGATTCTCTTGGAGGTCAAGTCATCGTCGTGATCGATGAAAGTGAACGAGGGCCGATCTAGCGGTTTCGATTTGTGTTCTGGAAGACATTCAGCCCCCGCCTCAATGACCCGAATCCTTGTCAAGGTACGGTGCAACTCTGACACGACTTCGTGAAAGGTCAACAAATGAGAAGCTCCGGGTCTCTTACGGATTCCAATCCACTTGAGAACAAGAAAACCAAGCACTGACCTGAAGGGGTATGTCGAGAGGACATAACTGCATAGAGAAATGACTATGCAGTGGGAGAAGGCGGATTTAGAAGAGAAATAGTTACGTTGTCAATGTGAGCACAAGCCCGCGAAGTCGAGATGATCCGGTGGCCAACGGTGTAACAATGTCGGCTTACGGGGTTTCATATTTTGACAAATCCTCGACTTGAATATCGTCTACCTGCGCCCTGCAATGATGTGAAACCCGCTAAGACAAAGTGGTAACAATAAGAAAAAAAAATAAACAGGGGAGAGGGGAAAAAAAAGAAAAGAAAAGAATGCCAAGGCTGAAGCAAAGCGCAAAGGGGTATTCTAATACTTCATGCCCGTACATCATTCAAAAGTCGTGAGATGAGTGCATAGCCAAAGAAAAGGGCAACACCAATCCACACTTTGTTGCGTCCGGCCCAACCGGCCTCGCGCGCGACCTGCCCATCCATGACTGCCCCAAGTCCAGGGGCACTGCCACTCCCAACAGGTCGTCGTCGCAGAGCACTGGTCTCGGGAGAACACTTGGTAGGCGCATTAGGGTCGGGCAAGATTTGGCCGGTGGCGGTGTCGATACGGTGCTCCTTCATCCACTCCCAGTTCTCCTGGTCCAACTCAGGCCATTCGGTGCGGAACTTCAACCCTCCATCGCCGGCCTTGACATTGTTGATTCCCTTGGAAGTGCGCGTAACACCGGCGGTGGCGCTCACATGAGATCCTCCCCCGGTGGAATTCCACCATCGAGATCGCGCGGCAAGCACTCGGCGTTCACTCTCGGTAGCACTGACACTGCCAGTGGTCATCTCTTCACTGGTCATGAATGACAGAAGACCAATCAAGATAGTGGAAACCTCCCAGGCGGGGTTGAAGGATTTAGGATGGAAGTCACTGATGCTGAGACAGAGTCGGGTAGAGGGTTGGAATCGACCGCTGGGTGTGTGCATACGGATCGCGGGAGGGGCAAAGGGGTACTCGGGGGGAAAGATCAGGGTGCCCCAGTACTGTCCATTCTCATAAGGTGTACCCGGAGGTCCGGTTAGGATGTAATGCCATCTAGAGAACAGATCAGCTTGGCGCCTCCCACCAGGTGGATGCAACCTACTCTAGGATATTAGTCTCCGAGGGATGTGTGACAATGAAAGGAGTGGGATCCTTTTGGATATTTTGGTATTCACGGGTGAGCTATAGTTGCATATTGTCAGATTGGCGCAAAGATTGGGCTTAGTCTCGCCACATACCCGTTTGAAGGCCGCTTTTGTCGCCATCTTGGAGTGCTTTGTATGAGGTAACAAAGATAGCGCAAGGTTGCGATCAAATGATCGTCACAACTATTTGAATGCGAAAGTCGAGAAACACGAAGAAGGTAAGGTCCAGACAATGCCGAGTGACGGTTATGGATTCCCCCCCCCCAGTCACGTGCGCATATACTCTAGCGGCTTCGGCGCCCCCGAGAACTTCCCCGGAGGCCGAAAGTTCTGGCCATTGCCGCCGCAAATATGTCGTCCTTTGCTGCCGGAGATGAGAGTGTATGGTCCTTCTCCAGCTGGCATGCTACACTATTGCCAACTCCTACTGACTTTGCGTCGCGTCTAGGTCTTCGAGCGTCTGCAACAGCGCGCAGACCCCAAGGTGCAAGAAGAGCAGCAGCAAGCCGTGAATGAGCGCATGCAAGCTATTTACCAGAAGGCACAAAACCGCCTGGGGGAATTGGTATGCTTGGTCCACCATCCAGGATCTCTGAAGGAGTCCTTTGCACTGGCTTGCGGGATATACCGGCTGACCTTGAATCTGGCACCCATTAGATCGACGAGAACTCCACCCTACCATGCACTATCTCTTCTGTGCAAGTCACCAATGCCCCCCATACTCGCCGAAGCTTCCTTGAGCGCAGCTTGAATCCGCTTTTGAGTGCCAACAAGGGTCGCCCTTATACTTTGGCTGAGGCATTGCGGGAAGTATCGGCTACCGCTGATAAGCTTAGTCGATTCGGTAAGGACATGGGAGAAAGAAGAGAGGCTATATGTTTACTGACAGAGCTATAGACTTGTTCCACCAGCCCATCTCAGTCTACTTGGACGAGTCCAAGGGCCAAAATGGAATGCGCAACATTGACGTGTACCTGGCCACGCGCGAGAAGTCCCGCGTGCTGCTGAAGACCGGAACCGATCTTGGGAACGCTGAAGGCTCAGCATACGGTAACCTTCTTTGGCGTAATGTCTTTGGTGGTGCTGAGACTTTGAACCTAAACGCCTCTCTGGGTACCCGCACGCGATCTGCTTACCAGGCTGCCTTCGAGACTCCCATCTTGGGCGATCCTGATTTCCGCCTGGAATTCGGTGGTATTGCCAGCTCCACCCATAAGTCTTGGGCAAGCCATGAAGAGGTGTTGAAGGGTGGCTGGAGCAAGCTTCGTTGGATGTCCAAGGCGGGCCACCGCCATGAGTTGGGTTACAACGGGTTCTGGAGACAGGTAACTGGTCTCGCCGAAAATGCTTCTCCGACTGTCCGCGCGGATGCAGGAGACAGTGTGAAGAGTAGCATCTTCCACAGCTGGGTCAATGATCAGCGTGATAATGCCCTTCTCCCGTCCCGCGGCTACTACGCCAAGGTCTTCAACGAGCTGGCTGGATTTGGTCCTCTCAAGGGTGATGTTTCCTTCTTCAAGTCCGAGATCGAGACACAAGGTGCTGTTCCCATCCCTATTCCTGGAATTAAAGGAGATAGCGGTGTCAGCTTCACTACTGGATTCCGTGCCGGCCTTCTCTACCCCCTTGGACTTGAATCCAACTCCCGCCCTCAACTCTCCCGAGTGAACGATCGTTTCCAGCTTGGAGGACCTACCGATGTCCGTGGATTCCGTCTCTGTGGTCTTGGTCCCCGTGAGGGAGTCGACTCCCTCGGTGGAGATGTATACGCTGCTGGCAGTGCCAACCTGCTGTTCCCTCTCCCCCGCCTCGGAGCTGAAAAGCCCGTTCGTTTCCAGGCTTTCCTGAACGGTGGCCGTCTGCTTCCCTTGCAAACCTCGCAGAAAGCCGCACCTACCACTAATGGCGAGGTGCAGAATGCCATGGTCTCTACTCTCTCTGAACTCCAAAACGGTCTGCCCAGTGTGGCAGCAGGATTTGGTATCGTTTATGCCCACCCTGTCGCTCGCTTCGAGTTGAACTTCTCCTTGCCTCTGGTGTTGCGGAAGGGCGAAGAAGGCCGCAAAGGACTGCAGCTGGGCATTGGCATCAATTTCCTTTAAGCAGTAGATTTTCGAACTCTTCCATACCATACAATAAACACGTCTCTCCACCTTTTCAATGCACCCATTATACAATCAGATTTTATATAGAAGAGAATAGAATGGCAGTAAGATGGTCTGTATACTTCGGAGTTTTTGGAGCTGTCCCCAGATTACATAATCGGATTTTGTTCAGAGGCCATTTGGAGCTTAGCAGGTCTACACACTCTCACACAAATCATTTCACGTCACCTTCGCTCTCTCTTCTCTCGCCGTCGCGGCAATGGCCCAATATTACCCCCAGCAACAGGGATATCCCCCTCAAGGCTCCGCACAAAACCTCCAGTTCTTCCCCTCGTCCTACTCTTCCGTCTCTGGCCACACGACCCCTTCACAAGCATCCTATGGCGCCGGGTTTGGCGGCGCCCCCAATCCCTCTGCGCAGGCCTACCCAGCTGCTGGCGCGTATGGATTTGGATCACCAGCTGCTGGCGTCAGTGGACGCATGGGCGATCAAGGGGGCCTGAGGACCGGTTGGTTAGCCGCGTTTGGCACAGAGGGGTATGACGGGGAGCCACCGCTGCTCGAGGAGTTAGGAGTCAACTTTGAACATATCCGGACTAAGGTACGTTGATATCGGGGGTGCAATCTCCCCCTTCTTGTGCGCACCGCTAACAGGAGTATCAACTAGACTTTGACGGTTCTCAATCCTTTTGCTTCGATCGATAACCATCTTATGGACGATAGTGATCTCTACGGAGCACTGCTTTACATCGTCTTGTACGGCACTTTCCTTCTCCTCTCCGGAAAGGTCTTCTATGGCTATATCTACGGTGTGGCGGTCTTTGGCACAGTTGCCTTGCACATGATTCTTAGCCTCATGTCTCCTGCCCTCGACACAGCTCCTACCCCCAACGCCGCTGACCCTAACAACTACAACCCTCACCACAAACCTTCTATGTCCAATGCCTCCACCGCCGGTCATTTCTCCGCTACCCTGACCTTCCCTCGCTCCGCCAGTGTCCTGGGCTACTGTTTCCTTCCTTTGGTTCTTACCAGTCTGATTGGTATCCTCATTCCCATGGATACCTTGTTCGGATATCTCTTGACAATTGCCGCGGTTGGCTGGTGTACCTACAGTTCCTCGGGCATGTTCTGTGCGGTGGCCCGCATGAGCGGGATGCGGGGACTGGTGGCTTACCCGCTGGCCTTGTTCTATGTTGTCTTTGGCATCATGGGCATCTTCTCCTCTCGTGGATCTGGCTCGCTGGCTGCGAAAACAGGCGCGGCTTAGAATGGTTATTGGATCTATTATCATTGTCTTGCACCACGTAAGCTAATGGCTGCAACAATCCATGGCACCGTTTAAGCCTGGTCTTTGCATCTTATCATGAATATTATGAATTCTATTGTCTCATTATGCGTTACACTATGAATACCCCGGACGTAATTCCGGATGAAAGTCGTAGCCTCTATACAACGTCTATTCAGTCCAGTTCAGCTGCGGGTCGGTGCCCATTTGGATAGCCATTCTCGCGATTTCTCCAAATCACCACCACCAGCTTCGACTCCGGCAATGCACCATGGCAGCTCAAAGGCTTTCTCGCCCTCGGTGTCTGCCGCGATCAGTCCTGCCAGATTGCGACGCTGCTGACTGGTTTCATCGACACAGAAGAACAAAGGCTCTGAGTTGGGAACATCCGGTTTAGTGTTGAGGGCTTCGGCGAGGGGTTTGGTCAACTTCATGATTTCCGCAACACTCATGGTAGGGCCAGATTCAGATGCCATGTTCTGTTTGGCTGTTTTGCAATATTTGTTCTGACACCAGGGCTTGCCACATCCAGTCATCATTTGAGAAAGATAGCGACGTTCGATGCGCCGGCGCAGTGCCTTTCCTTCTGGGTCGAACGAGTCGACGTACAATGGCCCAAAGCAGAATCCACATAGACCGAGGGTATCATTGCCAGGTTTACTCACGGTGCGGCCGCAGTTTTCATTCAAGCAGATGCGAGGCGTTGGTCGTGAGGAACGCTCCAGGTCATGATGACGGAGATGTGTGTTCATATCCCGGAGACGGATGATCTTGTTGCACAGGTGACATTCGGTCGTACGTCCTCCATCTACCAGTTCGTGGGGAGTAAGGCCAGAGAGCATCACCTCCGGGTCATGGAGATCAGGGTCTGATTCCCCTTTCTGGGGCACCAGGAGGTGGCAGAATTGACACAAGATCAACTTACCAGGGCAGTCTGTGGTGCGGTGCTGGGCAAGAGCCGGCAACCCCTCAAGATCTAAAGCACAGTCGACGCACTGATGGGTCTGATGATATATCGTATCATGTCTTTCTTTGCTGGAGGCATCATTGCCACTAGCAGAGTCCTGGGGACAGTGCCAGTGATTTTGCCACTCCTCGGATCTCTTTTGGAAGACAACATTGCATTGCGGGCATAGGATGTTATTTCGGAGACAGAAGTTCTCGTGCAGAACCAACGTCCGTTCCGGGACCCATTGTTGGCAGTTCTTGCATTGTATGTCGCCAGCCTCGTGGGGCTCTTGTGTTTCGTCCTCATTGAGGGTTTCTGGGGCATTTACGGTGATCTGCAATTGATAACGCGATGGCGATGGCGAGGCTGCATCACTAGCCTGGGAATCCGATGAGACTGATACGTTGAATGCCTCAGCACCTTCCAAGGCGATGTTCGTAGGTCGAAGTTCAAACTTCTTAGGCGAGTGACTCGAAAAATCCCCCCAAACATGCATGTCTGCTCTGGGGCGACTCTGCTGGCGACTGCTAAGTGGACTAGCAAACAGACTGACATTCGGATCGTCTGAAACGAGCTCAACTTGAATGATGTCTTCGCGGTTCCATTCTCGTAGTTCATAGTCCACATAGTCACCAGGAAGTACCTGGGCAGTCACGGTCTCCCCAAGACTGAGAATTCCACCGAGTGAGCTACCAGTGCTCGTACCCGGCGCACGCGCGGACTTTTCCAGTCTTTTTTGTAGCGTCTCTCGAGCTTGTTCTTCTGACAGTGCGACAATGTCGACTTCCAAGTCTGTATCTACCACGCATATTCCCTCGCCCTCGGGGAATACTTTGTCGACCAAGAACCTAAAAGACTCGTTTCGAGTTCCGGGCACCGCCAGAAGTTCTCCAGTAGTGAGAGTGGTGAAATTGTCTCTCAAGTATCGTTCCAAAAGAGCCTTCCAATCCTCCGGGTCATACCCGGATTCCAGTGGACGAAGACGAACATAAGTACCCTTTGGCAGTTGCTTCGCGTGGACAGTGACTGCGGGGCCAGCCTGTGCCGATTGTGCTTCGGTGGGTTCGGCCGGGTCTTGTGCTTCTTCATTGGCAAAGCTTTCATCCTTGATTTCCAGCGATTCTCTCAACAAAGAACTAAGCGCAACTTCATTCTCCTCGGCGGAGAACTCTCGTATACCCGCGTAGATAAATCGGCCATTCTGAGGGTTGACAATGCGAAAGGTCAACGGGTGGGGCAGTTGCTGTTGACGTTGTTCGATCTCTTGCCGGGCTCGAGACTCGGCGGCAAAAGTGTGAGGGTTAAAGGGATCGAAGGACGCTGTGTGCACCCGGGCGTTTCCAGGCACAGCTTGAAGCGGAGCGGCAGCTAGTAGCTGCTCGAGAGCGGATTGTGGGAGTGTGATCTTATCACCGGGCAGTCGGGGTGCTCGTTCTGGTGATGCGACCACAAACTGGGAAGACCAGACGAGAGTATCTTGTGCCATAATGAGGATTCGGCGGAGAGAAACTTATCTCTTCCCCATACTTATATGCGCAAGGTGGGATACAGTGGGAATTAGTGACGATTCTAGAAAATCCACTCTTCATACATACACCGCCCCACTCTCCGCCTGCATGTTGCGGCTGTTGTGATACTGATCTGGGCAATTTTATCTAGAAATGAGCTCCGTGCTTGGTAAATGGAGCTTACTTGATCTTAAATATCCTATCACCAAGAGCTATAGGGTAGAGATATAGATGGATTGAAGCATTGAAGTATAGAAGTATAGAAATGCGCTGTAAATTCTGCCGGATGAAAGACGCTATCGATAAGATAAGAGATTCTGGAAGCCTCCAGGCGATTGGCAATCAAGACGAAGTCACCAAGTATACCAAGTATACGTACCAAGTAGACCTATATTATTAAAAGTTGCCACGCATTCGACCGCGAGAACTGGTGTTGCACCAATCACACTGTTCCCATATTAGCATATGCGTCATTGCATTTATGCCCGTTGGTTTCCTGGACTTACTAATGTTTTTGAGCACCCTTCATTGTGTTGGATGCAATAATCGCCCTGACACCCTTGACAGGTATATTGGCATTCTCGTTTACAGGAAGCACACTGGTGCGGTTAGCAGGGACCTACTTCTGAGAGGAAATAGACTCACGGTTGGGCCACATTCCCAGCAATCTTTGCTCACTCCTCGTTCCATTCTCTAAAAGGGAATTAGTGACATGGCTAGCGGGCGAATAGAAATAGCACATACCTCGTGCTCTTCAGATTCTGGAGATGTTGCATGAGCAGTTTGATGCGGCGACAGATTCACTTGAATTCGCTGTGGGTTAGGGAGACAGTTCCCACAGAACCACTTGTTGCATCGGTGACACCATCGGTTGGTGAGGCAGTCTGCACAGCGAGCAATGAGCACTGGGTGCTCGCCCGGGATCAACTCGGGTCGCTTGGCTGCTGCTATGGTCGATGAATGGAGTGGCGGAGGGCTGAGAAGGGGGAATTGAACGTCTGGGGACTGACCCCAGATCGCTGGCCCTTCGGGAGAACTGTGGCAGCCATCGCATCCACGAGGACCGAGAGCTACAGTGGTGACAGCGGGTCCGGGGACCTGTTCTGGGGAATCCAGGGTCTCGCTAGGCGGAGTGTGTCGTGGGCCACGGCACAAGGTGGCATCGAAGGCGATGATTCCCTCACACTCCTGGAGCACCTGAGCCCAACCTTCCTCTAGGCTATGCTTAAATAGTTTTCCGGTTGGACTGTACCACTCATTCTGCCGCTTCGCTGGTGCGGTCTCTGAGATGGATGGGGTTTGGCTGGGGCTTCGTGATGTTTGAGCCCGAGTTGACCACCAGTCCCGGTATTTGGGACGCGCTACCACTTGAGAAGTCTGGGTCGGGGAGAAATGATAGATTCCTTTCACTCGTGGGGTTCCAGCGGGGCGGTTCGGGCGAACGGCATGCTGGATGATCTCCATGAGCTTGCGTTCATCTAGGTTCCGACACTCGCGAATGGACAAAATATTCACGTTGAACCGGTCTGATAACATCAGGTGAGCCACCAGATCTGCAGGTACTGACAGGCCATCCAACACTAGTGTGCGCACATCCTGTAGTATGTGTTGGCGCTCCAAGCTCCTGAAGATATTCTTCAATGGGGCTGCGTAGATCTCCTCTTCTGTCTGTGTCTCGTTCTGTTGTGACACCGTGGGGAGCTGGGCGCCTTGACAGCGAGTCAGGTCGAGATGTCGGAAGACGTATGGAGTCTGCTTGATCACAGTGTGAAGGTGGCGGGAGGTTGACCCCAAGGCCATCAGCGAGGGCACTGACAGATACGGGGCCATCTGGTCCAGTACCAAGCTGTTACTCAGTACATCTTCCAACGATGTTCGACGAGGTGCAGCGACGGTCTTTGACACCCGCTCTGTGGGGATTTCCCGCACGACCGGTTCCAGACCTAGTTCCTTGCGTGTCAAACGCCGTGATCCATAGAAATCGGGGGCTCGGCCGATCAGATCTTGTCTGTAGGCGGCCATGGCTCCTACGGCGACTTCATCCCCCCGAAAACCAAATGGTGAAGCATTGGGTTGAATTTCCTGGAGGGCAGCACGGGCCTTGACCAACTCACTCTCCAGAAGATGAATGGTGGATTGTAAGACGGCCGGCATGGCTTGAGATTTGGGGTCAATGGCAAAGGCTAGAGATGACCACAGGTCTGACATCGTATTCCCGTGCCGTATTGCAGTATTGTAGTATTGTAGTAATCCAGTCTGGAGTATGGAGTATATAAGGTCAAGTTGAAGAGGGGGATGGACCCAGTTCAAATAGTGTCCACTTGTATAGTTTAAATTCCGGGTAAATCACAACTGTCGAATCGTCGAATTCTATTGGATGATGCGATGGTGTAAAAAGCCAGATAAACCCCTTGACCCAAAAGGGAGTGTCGGTCAGTCTTATGCAGACACTTGGCTGATTTCTTTGCTTTTTCTTCTTTTTTTGTACTTGTTATTATTATTACTTTCACTAGGCTAGAGGCACTTCTATGGCAAAATATCCCTTAATTGTATAGAGACTCTCCAGATTCTTACTCCATAGATTTATAGAGTACTTTGTACGGAGTATATAAAAAAGGGTAAAGATACATTGGGGCAAGTGTCGGATACATGTCCAAAGTATGGGGTGACCATAAGTGGATCCGGTACCCAGGACTAGGGGCTCAGGTACTCCACTTTCTTATTGGGACGGTCACGCGCTGATATTACCCGACATTGCTTCCGTTGTACGACGCTGTACTCGTGGCTCGGCAACAGATGTACACCCTTTAAGGTACCTATTAGGTACTGCTACTTAAATACTCCTCGGCACTCCATACTCCGTACCTTAGAAGTTCTGTGTAATGGAACCACCACTCTTACTCTTCTGTGCTCCAAACTCCGTACTCAAACTGGTACTCAAACTGGGAGTAACCGCCAAGACCGATCCGCGGACACTGATTTCCGCGCCAAGCGAATGCCGATAGGAGACTGATCTACGCGGTCCGCATATTGCCAAGCACTCACGGAATTCTACTCACTTTCCATAAGTATAGGGGGTGCCTAGATGTGCCAAGCACTATCCCTCTCCTGTTGACCGCTTGGGAGTTGTTCTTTGCTTTTTTGCTTTTTTTTTAGTTTGCCCCGTGCATCGAGAAAGGTGGATGCCAAGGAGACCTCCGTTTGGGTGGACAATGGACGACGTACCGACGTACGACGTACTTCATACGTGGGGGTACTCCAGACAGTCGACACAAGATCGACCAATCTCACCGGGGTGATCCACGTTCGACACATGCGGGGGGTGGAACAGGAGCCACAGGAAGGGCCACATCTACGATCGTCCCTATGGGTCGAATTTGAACACGTCGTCAATGATGTATTTGGGTTGGGATGATCAAGCATAGGATTAGAACTAGTGGTACAATGTCGATCGTGCCAGATTCCCTCTACTTCCATAGCTTCGACACGGCCACCTCCTTGTCATCGTGCTTGTTCAAAATCTTGGCGGTGGCCAGGTCGAAGTCCTCTTGTGTGACGTGCACCCGACGCTCACGGAGGGCGTACATACCGGCCTCCGTGCAGACACCCTTGAGTTCGGCGCCTGAACACCCGTTCATCTTCTCGGCGATCTTGGTGAGGTTGATTCCACGGGTCAGGTTCATCGAGCGGGAGTGAATCCGCAGAATATCGGCACGGGCCTCGATCCTACGTAGAGGGTTAGCAGGGGCAAAGACGGGCAAAAATGGGAGAGGTCACGCACGATGGAGGGGGGAATTCAATCTTCCGGTCAATACGCCCAGGTCGGAGCAAGGCCGGATCGAGAATGTCAAGTCGATTCGTCGCCATGACAATCTTAATGTTCTTAGTGGGCTCGAATCCATCCAGCTGGTTCAGCAACTCCAACATAGTACGTTGTACCTCGGAATCACCGCCACCGGCGGAGTCTATCCGACTAGATCCAATACTATCAATTTCATCCATGAAGATGATACTGGGTGCGTGCTCTCGGGCCATGACAAACAGCTCACGCACCATGCGACTACCCTCACCGATGTATTTTTGCACCAGCTCAGAGCCGCTGACTCGGATAAATCGACAGTCGGTGTGGTGGGCGGCCGCTCGGGCGAGGAGGGTCTTTCCGGTTCCGGGGGGACCGTAGAGCAGGACACCCTTGGGCTGTGCAATACCCAGCGATTCAAAGAGCTCGGGGTGCTTGAGACCAAGTTCAATGACTTCCTTGATTTCCTTGATCTGTTGATCCAGACCACCAATCATGTCATAAGTGCTGTCGGGAACCTTCTCGACCATCATGAGCGAAACCAGCGGGTCCACGGAGGATGGCAGCATCTTCTCGAGCTTGTAGGAATCGGAAAGGAGGGCAACGCGCTTGCCCACGGTGAGCTTGCTAATATCGACACCATCGGAGATGTCCACCACTGCGAAGGTGACGGGATTAGCTCAATGTCATGGTGGTGCCGGGCTCGGGGCCTTACCGTATTTTCCCTCTGGGTGTACTTTGACCAGAATCTTTTTGGTGCTCATCACTTTCACGACTTCACCCACGTAGGAACCGGGTTGTTGGAGCAAGCCCAGCTCTTCGCGTAGTAGACGCACCCTGGAGTTGTAGTCATTGCGCTGGGCTTCTAATCGTCTCAAAACGGCTTGGCCTTGGATGATCTCGAGCTTCATGCCCTCGATCTTATTGCGATAGTAGTTGTCCAGAGCCATGATGGCGATTTGGGGGAGAGGTTGATGACGCTATGGAGAGTCAAGGGCTGACTGTTTTGTCACAGACCACAGGTACAGCCAAAGGACAAAGGCGTCTTCGGTCGGTCCAAATGTGAGATAGGGATGATTGGTTCAATAGAACGTCGTTCGGGACTGACGATGAAAGAGTTGACGCCGGGGCTTGGAGAGCTGATCAGCTTAGCTCTACGTGCAGCTGTGAGCGCCCATTCAGCTTAGTCATGCTGGTGCCTGGGATTCCAGGTATTAAATACAAATAGAACAAACAGTGCAAACAGTGCAAACAGATAAATTGATAGCTCCCCACTAATCTACAGAGTGGATCTGATTGGGTACTGAGCTGCCCGATGACTTGATCATCTGCAAAGCAGTGAGAAAGTACAAGGCAACGGTCAAAGAGTCTTCTCTCTCTCTTTCCTAGTCTCGTCCTACCTTGCAAATGTATATGCGTCTTTGTTAATCAAAAATTTCATTGAACCTCTCTCGCCGGTTTCTCTTAGATCTTATCTGGATAATGTCAACGAAGGGTTCATCGCTTTGATCTCGTTTTGTTCTTTCTTTCTTGGGACCAACAAAGAGGGCCAAGGTGAGGGGAAACTTGGGGTCTGAGTACACTTTTAATACTCCCTCCCTCGCGTGTATCGCGCTCAACACACTCAACCATGGCAGGCGATACAGGAAACAACCGCGAGCCAACTCAGCCCTCTGCATCCGGGGGTGAGGCCTCGGGCTCTGGGACAGCACCGCCAATGAGATCAGCTGCATCGGCACGAAGGACATATGGTAGGTGTACCTCCGGTGTAACATGAAACGAGGACAACTTGGGCTAACCTGGGGTTGCAGGTACGCTTGATACACCTTCCCTCGAGGCGACCAATCCCGAAACGCGTGACGATGAAGAAGAATCTTCAAGTCGTGCGTTCACAACTCAATCCTCCGCATCTCCCGATAAGCCCCGCAAACCTTCACTGTCGCGTCGTATGACTTCCAAACGGCAAATTTCCCAATTCTCGACCGATGACGACGTCAATGAGGTCAAACAGTTCATGACTATGAAGCAAACAGGCAACACATCGCCTAGGATTCGTCCGTTGAGAAGACAAAGCTCGACACTCAGACGACGCCCCAGTGTTCGACCCAGCCCCTTGGCGAGGGCTGACTCGGAGAGCTACAACCCAGAAGGGGCAAGCTTGCTGGGCCCGGGAATCGACTTTGAGAACGATGGTCCAGCCACGGGGCGCCGCGAAGACAGTGATGTGGACAGTGACGAGGATGAAAACTTGGATGACTCTGATGATGATGACGCGGCGAGTGATGCGGAAAGCTTTACGCTCAAGGACCGTCAGCAAGCTATCAACCAAACCCATCCATTTGGTATTAGGTTGTGGAAGCCTGCGCTGTACAAGAAGAGTCGCTCGGTGGAGAAGTCTGCTGAGGGGGACATTCATTCATCGCCCGGTGGATATGTCAGCCCTCTTTTGTTCCTAACCAACCTGCTTTGGTCCTTGTTCTTTGGCTGGTGGCTCGCCCTCATTGCCCTGGTAGCTGCTGTTGCATGCTTTTTCTTTGCATACTCGTCAAGCGCTGTAGAATACGGGAGAGTATTTGCGGGCCTTTCGAGATACCTGCTCTATCCGTTTGGCTCATTTGTCCTACTTGAGACAGATGAAAACTATGCCGAGGAAGATGAAGGCGAAGGCCGCAGTATCAGCGAATATGAGCAATGGCAGAATGGGGACCTGGAGCACGGTCGTCTGTTCTTTGCTCCTCGCAGGGACCGGTCACTTGTTGGTAGAAGAAGGAACAGTGTCGATTCATCTGGCGAGCAAGACAGTCTACTTGGCCGGCCTCAGCGTGGACAAAGCGAAGACACCCAACCCCATTCGAAGCGCCGTCTATTTGGACGTGGTGAATGGACATTGGGTCGGGTGGTGTTCTTCGTGTTTTTCTACTTCTTGGTCGGACCTCTGATGCTCCTTGCGTCCCTCGTTTGTTGGCTCCTGGTCTTCTGGATCCCCATGGGCCGTGTGACAATCACTCTGGTGAGCCATCTACGCAGGCATCCCTTGGCATTGTCCTTCCATTCCGATTCTACATATGCCAGATCAAGCACCACTACATCCTCGTCCTCCATTCTTCTCTGCACCTACCGAGCTGCGGGGACGAGGTATTGGAAGTACACGGTTGATGGAACAAACATCTTCTTGATCAATCTTCTGGGTGTGGTCGTGTTTGTGATTGCTGACTATTTCATTCTGGCCGGAATGCTGGGTATGAAGAACTGGGTCACCCATCCCGGATTGATTTTCACCCTCGCTTTGCTGTCTATCATTCCTCTAGCTTATTTCATTGGACAGGCTGTTGCTTCAATCTCCGCTCAATCTTCAATGGGCTTGGGTGCTGCCATCAACGCTTTCTTCTCAACCGTTGTTGAGGTATACCTCTATTGTGTTGCCTTGACCGAGGGCAAGGCCGGACTCGTTGAAGGAAGTATCATCGGCAGTATCTTCGTGGGTATTCTGTTCCTCCCTGGTCTATCCATGTGCTTTGGCGCTCTGGCACGCAAGACCCAACGGTTCAATGTGAGATCAGCCGGTGTGACCTCTACAATGCTTCTGTTTGCAGTTATTGCTGCCTTCGGTCCTACCCTCTTTTATCAAGTTTATGGCAGTGTAAGTTCCACCCCGCCTCTTTGTTCGACTGGAGGAACGTCAGCTAACCATCTTGCAGCATGAACTGAATTGTCACTCTTGTGCTGACTCGCTCGATTCGGAAAGTCGAGACTGTCGTCGTTGCTACTTCTCCCAAACGGCGGCTGTTAATGACCAATTCTTCCTCAAAGCAGTGCAACCATATGCGTGGTTCTGTGCCGTCTTGTTATTCTTCTCATATGGAATCGGTCTATGGTTCACTCTGAGAACCCATGCTGCTCTGATTTGGGCATCGGAAGTGGAAGAAAAGAAACAGCAAGCCCATGCCCAAGCTCAGAATCTCCAGGATTCGTACGCTTTCGATGCAGCTGAGCCTAGGCACCTATTGTTCTCAAATGGTCAACCTGAAGCCTCTGGTGCGGCTTCAGTGCACAAGGAGCCGATCCAGGATCATCCGGTTTTTAAGAAAACATATGCTGCCAACTTGAAGCGGTTTGGCTTGGATAACATTCGCTCCTCTGAACAAGCGCAAGGCGATAACACCGCAGACTCTGCACACAATACCCCGCATGTGGTACCACCGCGTTCTGTCGTCGGCGACGATGAGGACTCTTTGCCTGATGCACTTCGCCACATGAGCGCAGAGGATCGCGAACGCACAGTGCGCTACTTTGCGGAACTTGCGGCAACAAATGCTGCCCAGGCTTCCCGGGACTCGGCCCGCAGCCGCCGGGCTGTTCAACATCACCAGGGGACCAGTCGGCAAGCCAGTCGCCCAGCTGTGGCACATCCGCGGGTCCCTGGCGAAGAATTTGAGGATCTTGGGAATGCTCCAGAGCCCTCATCCGGAGGACATGACGCACCTAATTGGAGCAAGGGTAAGAGTGCTATCGTTCTTCTCGGGGCAACTCTCCTCTACGCAGTCATTGCCGAGATCCTTGTCAACACCGTTGATGTTGTCTTGGAGAGTGTCGACATTGACGAGAAATTCCTCGGTATCACTCTTTTCGCTTTGGTTCCCAACACCACCGAATTCTTGGTATGTTCTTCAAACTCAGAAACCCCTTTCTCTTGCCATTTATTGACTCTTCTCAAACAGAATGCTATCTCTTTTGCCATGAACGGAAATATCGCCCTGTCCATGGAGATTGGATCTGCCTACGCCTTGCAGGTTTGTCTGCTACAGGTCCCCGCTGTCGTTCTCTTCAGTGCGGTATACGGTCTTGGGCTCGATGCAGCCGAAGTTGCTAGCCACTCTTTCAAGTAAGCTGAACCCATACCTCCTTTTCATTCCATCGTCCCTTTTATCCTATGGGCATGACTAACCTCGCATCTTCAGCTTAATCTTCCCTCAGTGGGATATGATCAGCGTGATTCTATGTGTCTTCCTGCTATCCTATGTGTATGGAGAAGGCAAGAGCAACTATTTCAAGGGATCCATCCTTGTTCTCACCTATCTGGTTGTTCTGATCGGCTTCTACATGTCGGGCTACGTCAACATGGACGATATGGGTGTTGATCGGTTTGATACCCTGGCTGTTGGCGCAAACCGCGAGAAGTTCTTCACACTGGGACGAACCCAGAGTGGAAAAGCCTATTAGATCACCGTGCTCTTTGACATCTGATGTCGTACATTATTGCCTTGCATAGCGGTGTATCTTCGATTTCTGTTTGGTCGTGTTTATATTGTGATATGATCTGATTTCCCGAGCTCTGCTCGCTGTACTAGAAATAATTGTTGGATTGTCAAAGATTGTTCTAAGTTGACATTTTGGAGAGAACATTGAATCGAAACTAAGCAGACTTCCAGCTCCCGACGGCTTCATTCACCATACTTCGGTACTTCTGCTGCTTGAAGCACTGTTCCAGGAACACTTCGTACTTGACCTTGAGCAAAGCCTTTTCATTGCTGTCCGTCGTTGGCAGTACTTTTTTACCGGGCTTACTCATTCGGTTCATGATATCCCATAGATCTTCGGTGTTGCCCTGGGCATCGGCACTCGCGGCCTTTGCGCCGAGCATCGCGGCACCATGACAGACGGCAGCGTGGATGTATCGCGGGATCAACACTGGCATGTCACAGGCCGACGCCACGAGATTGACCAGGATGTCATTCTGGCATTGGGAGCCGGACATGAACACCGAGCTAATGCGATGGCCTGATTTGTTCATCGTTTCCACGATCTGCTTGGTCTGCAGAGCGATGAACTCAAGAGTCGCATAGTAGTAGATGGCAAGCCCATCGACTGTCTTGTCGCTGGTGAGACCGAAAATCGACCCTGTCATGTTTGGGTCTGCAATGGGCGATCGGTTTCCCCAGAGATCTCCATAGAAGAAGAAATGTCGCCCTAGGTAAGACACACATGGTGCACCCTGGTCATGGGCCATCTCTTTGAGATGCTCATTGAGATACTCATAGATGTTGGCATGGTAAGACTCGGCAATGGAATGGGCTTGGTTGAATGCTGGATGAGTCTCAATGACATGCTTGAGCAGCTCTCCAGTGGCAGATTGTCCTCCCTCGGCCATCCAATATCCGGGAAGAATCGTATCCCGGTATGGGCCCCAGACACCATCCACGAAGACCGGATCGGGCGACATGGCAAGATGGCAGGTCGAGGTTCCCGCAACAGCGGCAAGGCGGGAAAAGGCCTCCGTTTTATCGAGCTTGGGCACATCGTTGCTGGATTGACCTGCGTCTAGATCGACCTTGGATCCTACGGTGCCAATCCAGCCCGCGTAGGCATCAATGACACCGCTGCCAATGGCAATCCCGGCCGGTAGACCGAGCTCGGCAGCGGCCTTGTCACAGAGGGTGCCCACCAATTCACCAGCACTCAGGTAGTCGCCATTCTGTTTTCCATATTCGTTAGCCAACAATGTTGCTTTTCACTTCAGGACAGGCTCACCACCCCGTCGACTCCGCCCATGCGCTTGAAGTTATCCTCTGTCAAATCTCCCAGGCCAATGTCCTGCAGGAAGTCCTCCTGCCATCCTTTCACACTGCCGTCCACGCCGACCGGCACAAATCCTTGCTTGCAGACCACGCTGCAGAAGCTTCGCTTTTCGTTGCCAGTGGCAATGTGTGTCAGAGCATCACTGAGATCATAGAATTTACACTTGTCAAAGAGCTCTTTGGGCATGTTGTTCTTCAGCCACAGTACTTTCGGGATCTCCATCTCGATGGACATCTTTCCGCCCACGTAGCGGAGGAGATTGTGGTTGGTCGCATTGATCTTCTCAGCCTCCTCGACGGGACGATGGTCCAACCAGAGGATCACATTGCGGTCTGAATCGAAGTTCGGACCAGTGACGGAGATGGGTTCATCAGTCTCGTTGGAAAAGACTGACAAGGAGCAGGTGGCATCAAATCCAATACCCCGGACTGTGTCTGGGTGGATATTGTGCTGGCTAATGGCCCGTTGGACGGCCACACAGATACAATGCCAGATATCAGAGGTGGATTGTTCCTGGGCGGAGGGTCAGTATGGCAGTATGGCCGTATGGGCATGTCGCCGATGAACTGACATAGTAGCCATGCTCTGGCTGCCAGAGACCAATGTTCTCGGACGCCAATCCGACAATGTCCCCTTTGGCATCGATGATACAGGCCCGAGCACTGCCAGTCCCGACATCAATGCCAATGTAGTGGTCGAGGTGGACTGCTAGATCCTCTCGCGGATCGGTAGATGCTTTGCGAGAGCTCTGGAGCGAGGCGCGACGGTAGGGCAGCGAAGCCATTCTCAAGTTGTCTTTCACGTAGCCTTCACGAATGTTGGAATTGAGTGTCAGTCAAGAGTGTACATACAGTATACCTGGTGGGGAGAGAAATGGTGGGGGAGATGCGGGAGACGGTATTATCTGTGGGACTATTATTTTAAGTACTTGGGGGGAGGTATATTTCCATATGAACATTATTAGGGAGGTACATGAATAGAAGTATACTTCAATGTCAATATCAGCCAGGATCCTTACAAGGTCAGAGTGGCGTTGAATACGAGAGCTACCTAGGTAAGGTACTTAAGTATATATACTTAGGTATCTAGCTCTAAGCTATGTGAACCCATTATTCTTTGTAGTTAAGTAGACTCAAAATATCTGATAATTCGAATATAAAAATAAACAGTTTCTATATAATTATTGTGTTTAGTATATATTCTGACCAGGTCTGCTCAATACTAAATACTAAGTGTTAGTACTCAGTACCAAGTGAGAAAGGTCGGAGCTCGGACTCCCTGCAACTTGGAACTTCATTTCCCTCTCCGGAGTACAGCACCATGAAATATCTTCTCCTACTCAGCGTTCTGTCCCTGTTCAATGCCTTCACCAATGCCTTAGCTACCGATATCCTCTACTGGCCCCTGGGCTCCGATCCCTCCCTCCTTGCCCGCGTCTCCTACGACCCGACCTCGTTGACATCCGACGTCGCCTTCCACCCCCCTGCCCTGAAGGAGGATCTGGTGCGAATTGGCCTCTACACCTCTGCTACCCAGTGGGTAGGCAGTCTCGTCTCGGCATCCTCCTTGATCGGCAACCCAACCTTCCGCCTCCACCTCGATTCCGCCCACCAAGTCTACCATGTCTCCCTCTCTGCTGAGTCAACCACTGCCACTACTCCCCAGGTGGAACTGGTGTTTGGTGAGCCAGGAACACAGCCTCATCTGAATCGGCCGATTGTGGTGAGCCCAGATGGTACAAACCCTGAACAGCCGGAAGAGAAGAGCCTGTTGCAAAAGTAAGTGGTTCCCTCTGTGATTTGCCTAGAAGGGAAGGTTGACTAATGGGATTTTCAGATACTGGTGGGTTCTGCTCATTCTGACCTTCATTACCATGTCTGGTGGTGGTGGTGAAGGGCAGTGAGGTCTATGTGTTCATGATGATACCTTGAATAGAGCCGAATTGAACGAGACTGGCAACTGGCGAGATTGGACATATCCAGAGAATGTCTACTGTAGTCTGTAGTCTGTAGTCTTGGTCTAAGTCTTTATAGATTGGAATAACTAAGTCAAACATTCTAAACCAATTCAACATAAAAGGCGTGTCAACTATGACCAGTACTAAACTACTAAACTACTCAGCTAAACTACTGAACTACTGAACTAAACTATTCAACTACTCAATTAAAGACCTGTAAGTGTCTGTGCTTCTGCTGTAAACCAACACGCTCATCTTCCAGCCCACAATGCTCCAGTTACCAACAGAGCTCATTCAGCTCATTCTCCTGCATTGTGAAACTCCAGATTTTTTCCAGGCTGCTCGAACATGTCGTCGCTTACGTGACATCGCCCACAACAGCCGAGAAGTCATACTTCATCGATTGTACCACACTCCTGGGTTTTTCGATCATGAACTCAATACCCTCACTACGAGGAATCTCTACATCACACTCAAGGCCCGGTCAAATAGCCTGTTAGATGGGGTCGAGTACCGGGCTGACTTGACATCCTATGGCTTCCCCAAAGTCCTGGACAATCGTGCATCGGCCTTTGAGTCAACCAGAGAGAGCACTCGGGCATTGCTGGTCTTCAAAAAGGACAGCACAGTCTATCTGGTGAAGATGCAGGATGGGAAGTTGATTCGAGAAGCGAAATGGAGATCCCCCGGACAGGACACGGGAGAGGTCGAAATCTTCCAGACGGCCTTTGATGGACTCCATGGCATCTACGTGCTCCATCGACACAAGCCATTCCCAGATCAAGAGCTGGACCCCCACCATCCATTTGTTCAGCAAGCTGCCGAGTCGGCCATCAACGGAGGCATCTACCTGGCCTACCATGACTTGGACACAGAAGAAACAACAGTGCGCATGTCCGCTTTCCCTGATCACCAGGGATACACCCCGCTAGCACTATCGGTGATGGGGAAAAAGTTTGCCATCTCCTGGCAAAATACACAAGATCCCGAGGACCACCCCGTCGTTCTGTATGAGTTGAACGATGATGAGAGCGATAGTGACGATACGAGTGACGACGAGAGCGAGGATGAAGATACGGAAATGCAGCAAGATGACAAAATCACCTGTTCGTAAGATGTCCCGGTCAAAATAAGAGCCTGACTGATATCTATAGATGCTTCTTACCGCAGATACGATCTTGGCAGACCCCAATTAGGGCCGGCAGTGAGGTTGACATTCAATGACCGGGGCTACCAGCTACTGTGCCACTGCCGGGGTCAAACTCTGCATGGCTCCTACAGAGTACTCTGGGATATCTATCGACGAGGCTCAGACAGGTCATATCTTGCCAATCGATGCAATGTCACGTTCGAATGCAATGTCACGTTCGAATGCAATGTCACGTTCCAATACAGACCCAGTCACACACCAAGTCTCAGTCTCTCCTTCACCATCGGCATCCCATTCTTCGCTACCCATGAAAGGGGCGACCTTG
Organism: Penicillium salamii; assembly: GCA_911197225.1. Lineage (NCBI taxonomy): Eukaryota > Fungi > Ascomycota > Eurotiomycetes > Eurotiales > Aspergillaceae > Penicillium > Penicillium salamii. The sequence continues at coordinate 66,727 of CAJVOY010000112.1, read as the reverse complement.
CCCATGGAATCTCTTGTCATTGGCAGTACCTCGCGTTTGGAACGGCAACGCATCGAGTCGAGAACTGGACCGTGGCATGTCTGCTGAGATCCGAGGCGTTTACTCGCCGGCGATGTACCCATGTCCTCAATCTAGACCGGGGAAGACGCTTTGACACTTGGAAGGTCATGGCGCAGCTCGGCGGGTTTGAGCAATCGACAACCTCGCAAGGATCCCAAGTGGCTGCGTCACGATGTGGGACTCGAATCGCCGTTGCGAATTGGAATACCCTCTATGTCTGGGCTCTGAACCCTGTCGAATTGCTTGATACTGAAAGCGAGTTCTACCCACCGTCATGGATGTCATCTTCATCCTCAGAAACCCCTCTACTCCGACCTGTGATCCTCCAACTAGGAGCAGTCTGTTCCCAGCTGCGATTTACTGAAAAGGAATCTGAACTGATTGCAATCACGGATCGTGGAGTGATGCATATCAACCTCAACTCCAGTGGCCCGGGCAAACGAAACAACCTATCTGGACAGGAGATCATATGTAGCGAGAAGCAGAATTGAGCTATGCGTCGAAGTGAGAAGCTGTATTGGGTAGCTAATTTCCAACAAGGATAGAAAAAAAAAATTCAGAAATATTATTCAAACCAAATTCCAACACATTGTCGTATGCTGTATATAATGCAAAGCGACGCAAACAGAGGCAACGCCTGCCCCTTTTTTTCTTTGTTTCGTTCTTTTCCAAGTCCATAACACCAAGAAATGCAGAATCACGAGCTGTATGACATTGTACATGTTAAAAACCATGGCCCGGAGAATGAAGGGCAGAGAAAAGGGGTATCCCGGTTTCATCATCATCATAGCGAAAAAGCAAGAGAAAAAAAGGAGTATCATGTATAAAAAAAAAGAGAGACAACTGGCCGAAAACAAAAGAGCAGGTTGAATAGCTTCTAGTTCATCTGAGCCGTAAGCCACTCGAGAACGCTCTCATAGCAAAGTGCGTACTGGCTCAGGTTCTGTACCATGCTGGGCCTCTGTTGTCGGAAATCTTCAACGGTCTTCGCAATTAAATCGAGATCCAAATTTCGAATCCACTCATTGCTGTCAGTGGGATTGGGACCTGTGTCTTTCTCGCCCTTGGAATGGGTCCGCTGTCGTTTCAACATGTCGAGTACACTATCAACAGTGCAGAAGGTCCCTGTGCGTCCACAGCCGGCACTGCAATGCACCAGCACCGGCCGTTGACCCTTGGGTTCTGGTTGATTGCTGTTATAAGTGGGGTTACTGGTGGCACGGGTAACCTTGTTGCATTGCTCAATCAAGTGTAGCAGGTGGGTCGGTTGAGAAATTGTCCCGAAATCAGGCCAGTAAGGGTATTGAAGCTGAGTGATATCCCGGAGTGGCTGGAAAGGGAAGGACGTATGGCGGATGCTGAAGTGGCGCACAATGATAACCGGATTTTCGTTCGTCCCATCTCGTTTCTCACTCGTTGTCTTGAGAGTCTCCGCACTCGGATTGATGGGTTGGCCGTGGGATTCGATATAGATGTACTTTTCCGAATAGGCCTTCACCTCGAAAGGTCCGTAGTTTCCAGACTCCCAGTAGCGATCGCACTTCACCTGGCCCCGTTCAACTTCCGCGGTGAGGGAGACGAGAAGTCGGACGTCCTGTTCCCACACCACCCGCCAAAAGTCCTGCGCGACGATTAGTGATGAAATAGTGGGTGCTGGGGGATAAGGCACTCACATTAAACGTATCAGGAACAGGTGCCTGTGTGGCGATGTATTTCCGGTGAGTGAGTTCAGCCGAGATGTGGTTTGCGTTCACATAATCACAGGCTCCGGATGGAATACCTTCCAGACGAACGCGAGAGTGGTCGAAAGGATAGATATCATTATAACGGTTCTTGGTGCCCTTCTCAATGCCTGCAACACGATACTTTTTGGAACTTCCATTAATTTCAGCCGAGGGTCCCTCGTAGGTCAAAGCCTGTTTCATGCGCTCGAGCTCGGTCTTCTCCAATTTTAAGAATTTGTCGGAGACAATATGCCCTTTGTCGTTGGCATCAGAAGCGTCCTGTAGCCAGGGAGGAAGTCGCTTTCGTTTTAATTCGGTCATTTGGCCTGGTTGTTTCAATGGAATTTGTCCGACACCACCCAAAAGATCCATGTTTTGCCGAATATTCCCAAAGAATGGGTTGGCAGCAGACGTGGATTCTGGCAAAGCACAACCACCCACGACGGGGGCAACGGATTGGAGGTTGATTCCCATGGGCCCAGGACGCTTGGAGGATAGTCCTGTCGGTTGCGACTGTGATTGCTGAATCAAGTGTGGAAACTGCTTCGAAAACCCTTCGAATCCGCCCTGTAAGACCAGCCCATCGCCTTTCCATTCTTCTGCTTTAAACTTGTTGAGCACGTTCATAAGAGGCAATGCATCCTTGGAATCGGCAGATGCGGAGTCGTAGACAATGATGAATTTGCAATCCCTCCAGCGGGCGAAGTCCTGTTTGGCAGCGTCATCGCTGAAAGTACTCTGTAATTTCTTAGTGTCAAACGAGGGGCGTTTGAGTAGAGTGGTGGGGATGCATAAGTTGAGAGACCCTTTGATGCTGGCATTTTGAAAGTGAGCGAATGGCCGAACATCAAAGAGCATGGCATTCGACTGGGATTCTTTTAATAAATCGGCGCAGCGTTCGGGGGAGACCCAAGGAAAGGGAAGGGTCGCTAGGCAATGTCAGCATCTGACTCAATGACAGGGACTTGGAAGATCTGAGATACCTGTGGAGACGGAATTCCTGCCAGTGCCTCCTCTTGGGGCGCTGGGTTGTACCAACGAGAATCCTCCCAGCGGAAACGAGGGTGAAGTCTTCGGCCCAGGACTCACTTGCTTCCCGTTGAAGGAATCGCTGAATGTTGACTCCCGACGTAGCCGGTTCGTTTCCGGCTCTGTCTTTAACATGCTGACCAACCCGGCGGACACCAGTTCCTGGGGATGGACGTGTATTTTGGGACTATGCGCAGATTGCGGCGAGTGGCCCCAGTTCTTCTGCACGGGGCCCATGTTTGCGGACTGGTTGGAGTTGTGTGTGCTCATGCCGAAGTAATTCGGACTCGATCGATCGAGGTTGGAGGCGCCCGACGGCGATATGGTTAGGAAGGACTGTGCGCCATCGCGATGGGGATTCTGCACCCAAGGGGATGATGGTGAGCGTGGGCCTGTCATTCCCGATTCTGTCATGATCAGCTCAATCTGATCGGATCAAACCTGGAAAGACTCACTCAAGGTATCACGTAATCCAACGAGTCTGAAGAAGTGAATCGAGTACTTCAAAGTCAATACAGAGTGAACAACGTTAGAAGTATCGCAAGGTCATCATTAATAATCGAGAAACAGAAATTTGGGTCGTTCGAGAAGGAAAAGTTATGACGTTGTGTGGGGATCACGGGGTTTTTCTGACGTAGTGTTTATAGGCAAGTTATTCTTCTTTATATACTTTTATATACTATTGAATACTATATAATACTATATAATACTATATAATACTATGTATATATAGTATATATTATGTTATTCTACTTGATATTAGTTAGTATGGAATATAGACTATGTTTTATACTGTGGCTATATCTACCTAATAAAGCCACCTCATAGTTCTCAAGTATACAAGTAATATGGTACATGTGGTATCTATGTACACCCAATGCTTAGAACTATTCACAGACCACGGGCTGCAGACTCCATCTGATCATGACTAGTACACCTCATGTGGATGACGCCGATACGCCATGATAGGACGAGACAAGAAGCCAACGCTCATCGTACATTCAAAGGGAATGTACTCAGTATATGAGAATGCGAAGCCTGGCCACTGAGACAGGCAGAGGCCCGAGTCAGTTCTAGGCCCGGGTTCTGCGCATGGGTGCATTGGTGGAAAGGTGCATGGGTGCGAGGAGATGGGGCATGGGTATAGAGGCTAGGAGCGTTCCCCTCCGATCCTTTCGTCCCCACCGGTGCCCATGGCCTGGCGATGATCTCATGTGGGTGAGGTCATGGTAAAACGAGATTCGGTCCGATTTTGGCATGTCGCATCATAGTCGCCCATCTGGCTCACCCTTGAACCGCTCCACTCGCTTCTGCTCCCATTGATCAAGATCTTTGGCCATGAGCCTCTGTGCGGGTGATTAGCGACATCAGCATGGGAGAGTGTTCATCAGTCTAGACATACGTAGTACTCTTCCTTCTCATCCCCTACAATTCTTCTCCGGGGATTCCGCTTGATTCCCTCCTCTCCGTCGGGACCCTTGAGTCCAAGGTCGAACGCTTCATCTTGACTGAGTTGTTTCACCTTGCGATCGTAGCGCTCATAGCGAAGGGCAGCGGCAGGGGTCAAGGCAAAAGACCCAGCTACAATGACACTAATGAACGGAAGCCCGAAAAGGATGAACGGATGGCGGGTTAGCCGTGCCCGGTAGAATGCGCCAAGTCGCTCCCCGAGGGTCGAGGACTCTGTAGTCGTGCGACGGAATGTTTTTGATTGAAAGACCGGCATTGTATATAACAGATCAATTGCTGAGACAAGAGAAGATGGAGATGAACGATGGTGGACAATAGATAATCCGGGATGCCGAGAGGAATTGTTTGGAATGGAGCTTCAATCGACCACTTTGGATCCTACGGACCTTCACTTTTCCAAAGAGCGTATGTCACTCTGACAGTTGGGCGCTTTCAAAGCTCCATTATTTTCACCTGAAGCTCAGGGGGAAAAATAACACTCGTGTGGTTCGTTGTTTTTACAAAAGCTTGAGGTGCGCGCTATATCCACTTTTCTTTCAAACTCGCATTTGAACCCTTGGTCTTGAACGCTATGCTAAAACTGCACAGGTAGCGGATCCCTCCTATCTCACCGGCTCATACACCATTGAACCATCATGACGTCCAATACCGGCTCTCTCTTCGGAGGCCCTTCCACCACCCCGTCATCCAGCTTGTTTGGCGCAACCAATTCGACAACCCAGCCTAAGCTCGGGTTTGGAGGTCTTTCGGGAGCAGGCACACAAGGCACGCAATCGACAGGTCTGTTTGGGGGGCAACAAACTCAGACCCCAGCCACGTCAACCGGGGGCTTGTTTGGAGGCCAACAGCCTGCTGCTCCCGCCGCATCTACTGGGGGTCTTTTTGGCGGCCAGCAACCTTCGGCTCCAGCTGCTTCTAGCGGGGGTTTGTTCGGCGGCCAGCAACCTTCGGCTCCGGCTGCTTCTAGCGGGGGTTTGTTCGGCGGCCAGCAACCTTCGGCTCCGGCTGCTTCTACTGGGGGTTTGTTCGGCGGCCAGAAAACTTCGGCTCCGGCTACTTCTACTGGAGGTTTGTTCGGCGGCCAGCAACCTTCGGCTCCGGCTGCTTCAGGTGGAGGATTGTTTGGAGGCCAACAGACCTCGGCTTCGCAGAGCGCACAGCCGTCAAGCCTCTTTGGCGGTCAATCCCAAGCACAGCAACAGCCACCGATCCTAGGACAGACTCAGGGACCAACCTCAGGCCAATCAACACAACCGGCATTCTTCAACAGCCTGTTGGAGCGCGGTAAGAAGAGACCTCTGTCATCAGCCAACCACAACAACAGTTTCGAAGAAGTGCCCAGCCTTCAATTGGGCTTGGACGATATTCGGAGGAAGGCTAGGGAACTGGGCTCGGGTGGACAGAAAGACACCCCAAATGGTAAAAGCACCAAAGCGTAAGTGCCTCCAGGTTTCTTCTCTCAATCTTGAATGACAACGGCTAATTCCAGTACCAACAACAGCCATTATCTGCTTGCTGCGTCCGGTATCTCCCCGGGTCGAGCATTGCGCGATCTCAAATCTCTGGACCCCCAGGCATCTCTGGCAGCCCCTGTGAAGGATGTGGACACCTTTGATCCCGACAATCAGCGATTCTTGCGAAGCATTCAGCAACGTGGCCGGCAGATCATGATCGCAGAGAGTCTCACCCGATCCCACCGCGACTTCGACACATTCCTAGAGGAGAAGGTTGATTTGGACTGGGAACAGCAACGTCAAACCATCTTTAATCATTTCGGGCTATCGCAGAAGGACGCAACTGGGGCTGGTGGCCTGAACGCTACCACCAGAGGTGGCTTTGGTCGATCAACCAGACAGCCCAGGCAATCTGGTGCTGGTCCAAGCCACGGGGGTAGAAGTGTGTTTGGACGGTCTGGCCTCGACAAGTCGGTCATTGGCACACCCGGTGTTGGTTTGGCCAGCCGCCAGATCTTCGAAGACCCAGCAGAGCGCAATGACAGGGCCTTGTCTCACTCCCCTGATGCTAGATTCCAACGTGAGAAGATGGGTCAGTACGCTGAAAAGGTCCAGCAATTGAATCTCGCCAGACTTCAAGGGAAATGCTACCCTGTCCTCGACGAGTTCTCATCGGTCGAGGTTCAAAACGGCGGTGATGCCCCCCGGCAGCTTTTCAATGCGTATCAAGCCTTGGTGGGAATTGTGCACGAAAATCCTCGGATTCTCACCCCATCGGACCCTGGTGCGATCAGAGAGCGTCAATATTCTGCAAAATACCTCGAAGAATCATCAAAATCTCGCAATGCAATCGACCTCAAGAAACAGATCCTTGAGGGCTCACGAAGCTTCCTGGAGAGGACATTCTTCGATGAAGTGGAAACCGCTATTGCCAAAAACCCGCGTGAGGCACAGCTGGGAGGTATTCCAACCGTGATCAATAAGATCCGGGCCTATATCCGGCTACAAGCTGCGAGAAAGGACCTCGTGCCTGATGGCACAGAACTCCAGATGGTGAACCAGGATTATTGCTGGATTCTCATCTTCTATCTCCTTCGGTGCGGCTTTGTAACCGAGGCTGCAGAGTATGTGAGTCGGGACACTGGATTCCGGTCTCTGGATCACAAGTTCGTGACCTACATGACAACCTACGCGCAGAACAGGCGACTACCCCGCGATCTCCAACAAAAGATCAACGGCGAGTTCCAGCAGCGTTCTCGAAATGCCCCTGAAAACACAGTCGACCCTTACAGGATGGCATGTTACAAGATCATTGGCCGCTGTGATCTCTCGCGTCGTCGCTTGGATGGGGTTAAGCAAACGGTTGAGGACTGGATGTGGTTGCAATTCAGTCTTGCTAGAGAGGATGATCGCACCGAAGAGGTTGCAGGAGACGTGTTCGGCCTTGAAGACATCCAGACCGATATTCAGGAAATTGGCCAGAAAGTCTTTGTCAAGGGTAACGACGGGCCTGGTGGTTATGGAACATACTTCCTGCTTCAGATTCTAGGAGGAATGTTCGAACAAGCTGTGCACTATCTCGGCACGTTTGCACCAGTTACCGCCGTTCATTTCGCCATCGCCCTGTCATACTACGGTCTTCTCCGCGTGTCCGACTTTTATACCTCTGGTGAAGAAATCCGTAAGCATTACCCACCGCACGAGCCTTTTCCACTTATGACTGATTTTGCTAACAACTTCCCCGCGGCTCTAGTGTCATTCACTGTCAAACAATATCCTCAGATCAACTTCGGCTATCTGTTGACCCAATACACCCGAGAGTTCCGTACCGGATTTGTTGAAGCCGCCATTGACTACTTCACGCTGATCTGTCTGAATGCCGACCTCCCGGGTGCTCTGGGCAAGTCACAAGCATCTGTTTGTCACGAGGCTCTGCGGGAGTTCATCTTGGAAACCAGAGACTTTGCTAAATTGCTTGGTGATATTCGTGCTGATGGTACCCGCTTGAAGGGCGCTATTGAGAAGCGTCTGGATCTGATCAAATTGGTGGACCAAGCAGAATTCCTCCAGACCATCACAGTCCAGGCCGCTGCCGTGGCAGATGATAAGGGGTTAATTGCCGATGCTGTGCTTCTCTACCATCTGGCCGAGGACTACGATAAGGTCATTGATATCATTAACCGTGCCTTGTCAGATGCCGTCGCAATTGAATTAGGTGGTGCTTTACCGAAGCTGCAGCCTTTGCGTCCCCGAGACGACGTGGCAGATGCAGTGGAGGGAAGCAGTCTTAGCTTGACTTCCGTGGATGACCCGGGTGTTCTTGCTAAGAACATGATCAGCCTTTACGACTCGAACGAGATGTACTATGGCAAGGTTAAACCCCTCAACCGTGAGGCATGTGGACTGTTGCTCCGCATGATGGAAGCCAAGACCCAGGTTGAAGCCGGCAGATGGGCACCAGCCCTTGACGTGAGTACTTCCGTGTTCGATATAAGAGAATCCATACTAACCGAACTCCTAGGCCATCAACGCTCTGAATGTTCTCCCCCTCCAGGCCCGGGGCTCCGTCTCACACATTCGAAGCATCGCCCAGTCATTCTCGTCCCTGCCTGCTATCATTTCACGCAACATCGGGCATGTCATTATGTGGAGCATCACCTGCATTGGCTTCGAACGCCAGAAGCGAACTTCTGGCCTGTACGACAGTGAAGTTCGTCAAGGCATGGCCGATGCATTCCTGGTCATGGCCAAGGATTTAATGGTCTTCTCGGGTATGGTCAAGTACAAGTTGCCTCCACGGGTGTATGAGACTCTGGCTCGTGCAGGAGCCGAGATTGGGGCGTATTAGAGTACGATTTTGAGAACTGTTATTCCATAATGCAAAGCTGAGATATGATAGTATTATTCATGAAGTAATGTAGGCATGGAGTAGAGTAGGGTATATATTGCAGGGTTATTGCTTAAAGCGAAGTTGATGTATTGAAGTACCTCGGCGATATAATTGCCAGCCCCACCTGAAATTGCTCTGTCACATCTCTCCAACCACACTAGCTAACTAGCTACACCTAGGGAGAGATCTCAGTTCGCAGCATGGAGAATGCCTCTGGCGCCTCCATCTCGAGTGCAGGGGCTTCTGATAGCGAGGAATCCCCTCGGCTTGCAATACAATCTCGAGACGTGTTGGACACGGAAACAATACGCGACCCTCCGGAAACTACCACCCTGATCAACCTGTCCGGCGCCCTGGACAAACAAGCCTTACAGAATGAGGAGCAAGATGCGACGCAATCCAATCCAGGGCAGCAGGGCAATGCGCCTGCACCCTCAGGCTCGACAAAACCAAGCCTCTTCAACAACCCGCCCAATCTCGCGCGCATACGAAAGATCTTGTTCGAGTGCAAGGACCCGATAGAAATCAGCATGGATGAGTTCGAGACATACTGGCCGTTTATCGACAACGTTTGGGTCAAGCAAAGATCCAATGCGAGTAAAGAGGGCCATTGCACTACAGACTACTACATGTGTCGTTTACGGCGTCCCACCCACCGCACGTCTGAAACGCGCCCGTTGCCGGCAGGGAAGCGCCCTCGAAAGAAGCGCGTGCGGGAGGGGGGCATTTGCAATTTTCAAATCAAGATTGTTCGATTCGAAGGTGCATACTCGGCTGTCACTATCGCTCGGACACCGGGAAGCTGCAGCCTTCATTCACATGATCTCGACTATATCGACCGGGTCAAACGAAACTCAGGACTTATGGAATATGCGCGGAAAGAATCCGTCAAGGGATACCTCCCTTCGTCCATTTATACCAAATTCCAGGAAGAGCCGGATAAGCTAGGGGAGGCTGGCGGACGTTTCTTCACCGTGACTGATGTCCGCAACGTCTCTGCCAAATGGCGGATTCAAAATCCAGAGGTGAACTTGGTGGCGCATGAAGGTTACGAATACCAAAAGGGACATGGGATTGTCAAGAGTCAAAGCACTGACGGTGTTAACGAAGTACCTTCAACGAAACCAACGTCCTCTGCTTCCCTTTCTTTGCCGCCCGACACCCTCTTCTTCCCTCAGTTCTCACTGGACTTCTTACAACCATATCTCCCCAATCACTCCGAGCGTCGGGAATTCCCGCATGTCACTTTATCATATGCATCATCGATGGATTCCAAGATCTCCCTTCAACCTGGGATGCAAACGGTGTTATCCGGACCCGAGGCCAAGCTAATGACGCACTATCTTCGCTCCCGACACGATGCCATCCTCGTTGGGGTGGGAACGGTGCTGGCGGACAACCCTGGCTTGAATTGCCGCCTCGAGGGAGCTGGTGGATTTGGCGGGCTGGGAAGAATGTGGCAACCCAGACCGGTGATCATTGATCCCACGGGACGATGGCCAGTTCACCCCGAATGTCGGATGTTACGCACTGCCGTCGACGGCAAGGGCAAAGCCCCCTGGGTGGTAGTGTCCCCAGGAGCTCAGATCAACCCCCAGACCCTCATGATGCTCAAAGGGTATGGAGGCGACTTCCTCCGCATTGTGGAATATAATCAGCACTGGCGCCTGCGTTGGGAGGCGGTGTTCCGGGCTCTGGCGTCCGAGGGTATCAAGAGCGTCATGATCGAGGGCGGCGGGACGGTGTTGAGTGAGCTGTTGAATCCCGAGTATACCAGCTTCATCGACTCCATCGTTGTGACAGTTGCACCCACATATCTGGGGCGTGGCGGCGTGAATGTCAGTCCAGACTCGAAACAAGACCCGGGGGGCACCCCCAATGCTGCCTTGAACCCTCGCGATGTCAAATGGATGCCTTTGGGGCAGAATGTCATTATGTGTGGGAAGATCCGAGAAGACTAGAGATGTATAATGAGTGTATGTATAACATGAGTTCATGATCTATGAATTGTAACCATTTAAGTTTCTACTTTTACTGTTCATTACTTAAGTATACTTAAGTAGATTCCTCCAACGTCTATAGATCTATATTACAATATATATACAACGGCTGCATAGTACTTAAGTATGTAAACTGTAGATATCCCACTCCCGAGCCAGATCCACCGCCTTGAAAATTCGGCCACCTCTCTGATACTTCAGCTTGGAAGTATATCTTCACAACTTTAGACGAACATGTCATCCAATATGATCTTTAGGGATGACCCTACGGCTGAAGAATCACGACATGGTTATTTTATGAAACAAGCGTTGTTGATGGTATGCTCCCAGCTGTTGATGCTAGATCTTATAGCTTATCCTCGTAGGGCGAGAAAGCGATTGAATTAAATGAAACCCCAGTGGGCTGTGTGCTGGTATACGATGACCAGATCGTCGGCGTGGGCATGAACGACACCAATAGATCTATGAATGTGGGTGTATAGGTCCACTAGGTGATCCAGCTAACCCTTCCAAGGGAACGAAACATGCCGAATTTATCGCAATTGCACAGATGCTGCAGAGCTACCCAAGGTCGGCACTCCAGTCCACTGATCTCTATGTCACCGTGGAGCCCTGTGTGATGTGTGCCTCTGCATTGAAGCAATACCGCATACGGAGTGTGTACTTCGGCGCGGCCAACGATCGGTTTGGAGGAACCGGAGGGGTTCTCTCCTTACATTCCGAGTGAGCATTATCCCCAGAGTCATAGAGGAATATGGGCTGATCGGATATAGTTCGTCAATTGATCCCAAATATCCTGTCTACGGTGGGCTGTTCGAGAAGGAAGCCATCATGCTACTGCGCCGGTTCTATATCCAGGAGAACGAAAAAGGTAATCCCGGAGGCTCCAACCCGATACTCAAGTACCCTCGCTGACTTCATGCCAGCACCTAACCCCAGACCGAAAAAGAACCGCGAGCTGAACACAAGATTCGATGACGACCAAGAGCCGGAATGGTGAATATACGATGTCAATGGTGTTATGACGGCTGGAGCATTATCAGGGTGCGGCATATTCTTTTTGTCTTGTCTTTCTTTTAAAAAAGACCTCTCGTGTACTGGGCAAAAAGGTAGTTTGTTCAGAATGGGAATCTGTATTGTAAATCGCACTTGCGCCCCAAAACACATAAACGAAATTGGATATGTGTACAAATCTGCAGGAATCAAAAAAGCTCTCCATCATGCTGAGATTTCTTTCTGGCGAATGGTTCCAGAACTCATGAGGAGCCAGTTCGCTCTGCCTCCAACTCTCGCTCGGCTTGTTGATAGTACTTGGCCGTGTCGACACCGTGCTGAAGAAGAATTAGTATAAATTTCATACAGGGATCGGAGGATCAAGTACCTGGTCGTGGTTGACAAGGTTGAACCAGGGGATGACATGGATGAAGAGCTCGGAGTACCGGGAGTTACGGGCAGCCATGCCCTGCAGGTACTCGGACATCTGGGATTTGCCATACAGAGGCTCGCCCTTCTTGACCTTGTCAACCATCTCGCGTGTGTCCCGCTGAACCTCTCTGTTGTTCTCGGTGAAACCGTAAAAGCGCTCTGTAAAGGTGTGAGTTCTATCCGAGGCATTGCGGCAAAAGGAACGGGCTTACGGCAAGAGCGCTGGTATAGAACGTGAAGACCACCAAGCAAACCGACGGCGGTAGCAAGGCGCATGACGGGGGCAAAGCCACCACGGCCGACATGCGACGGGCTGGCTCTTTCCATCACCCAGAAGGAAATGGGAGCGACGGAGGCCATGCCGCCGGCAACGGCCCAATCGGAGGGTCGGGCATATCCAAATACCCGCTTCAAGTGACTGGGAACGAGGTGAGCTTTGGTCAAATGGGAGAAATCCGGGGTAGGTCATACGGGTCGGAATCGATCAACTGTGGGATGTGTGTTAGCAGGAGATCGCCAATGCGCCCCAAAAAGCGGAGGAATGCGGAATAGGTCATACTGGGTAGTCGGTGCTAGCCCGCTTAGGGGGCACAATGGCCGTCTTGGTGTCTGTTGCCATGATTATTTTGAGAGTGGGTGGTGTGCAGCGGGATCCTCAGAGTTGAAGTTCTGGGAGTTGAGAGGTTATGACACTAACCGCTTTGGGCTTAGCACCTGAAAGGCGGAGAGGAGGTGGGTCGACCAATCAGAGCGCAGATAACAGGCTACTCGCGTCACGCGTCAAGGCGGGCATCTGATTGACCGATTTGCGATGGGAGTCCTCCGTATAGGACTTCCGTTCTTCGCACTTCACAGACTTTATCCTGACTATACAAATCAATTGCTGGGCCCTCGCTGATCCCTCAGTAAACACTTACTCCAATTCGACCCTATTCCCGGACCATCGATATCACGAGCAACCACTGAACGCGAACGCGAACATGTCGGAGGGAGGCTCACCCACTGCACTTGATCTGGACGACCTCTTCAATTATGACGTCGGCTTAGACGAGGTAGTGCCAGCCAAGAATGTCTCTGAAAACAACACAAATACAGCGGGGACTGGGGATTCTGCTCTTGGTCTGGGCCTGGATGATGAAGTTAAAGTCACTAAGAAACGACAACCGGTCGCCAAACTAGACGAAGCGCGGTAAGTGGACTAGCAACTGCAGAAATTGCGCCGTGGAAATAGTGGCTAATGAACTCGCCAGACTCCTCTCACAACCAGGCATCCCAAAGCTGCGGCAATCTGCGAAGCGGAAGCTAAGGTTCAAAGGCAAAGGGCACGAGGTGGGTTGTTCTCCAAACTCTACATGACTGGAGAGAAGAAGATAAATCAGGGCTGACATGCGATTGATAGTTCTCGGACGCCACCCGCCTTCTCAATTTCTACCAACTATGGCTTGACGATCTATACCCCCGCGCCAAGTTTGCAGACGGTCTATCCATCATTGAGAAGCTGGGACACTCAAAGCGAATTCAAGTAATGCGTCGAGAGTGGATAGAGGAAGAAAAGCCGAGACTTGCTCGGGACTCTGGAGTCACCCGAGAAGAACTTGAGAACGCCCGTGTCCAGAAAACCCCGGCCAAATCCAAGGAGCCATCATCTTCAAATACTCCAGGCCAGGAGGGATCCACAGAAGATCTATTCATGCCAGATAATGGTATTGCACAACCCACCACTAGTCACCCTGAACCCGAAGAAGATGATCTGGATGATCTCCTCAGGGAAGAAGAGTCAATGATGATACCCCCCAACACGTCAACATCTCAGCGAGAACCTCAGCTGGATGAAGATTTTGAAGCTGATTATGAAGCGATGAAAGAGTTGGGCATGTAAATGATCGCATGTACGGTACTTCCAGCAATGTTGATTAACTTGGGTCAAGGCTGGGACCCTCGCAGATTTAAATAGGCGTTCTATGTATTAAATTGGGTACTGGGATTGAGGAAAATGGGATATTTCAAGGCTATTAATAATAGACGGGATCGTCTAACACTGCAATATCAACCCGCTGAGATGAGGAAATTCCGAACATTGCGTCAAGAGAACATCGAAACTGTGATTCAGGATCCTGTAAAGTAGCCAACGCGAAGCAGAAGGGGACATAGGAGACATTAGGTTCTAGAGTACAGGAATGGTCCATGATCAACATATTCACAAGCTAGCAGGTTCCGTGAACACGGAGAACTGACCGCCAGCACCAGCCCAGTTCAGTTTCTTTCCACGAGTGGCAGTGTTGTCGATGGCGGTAGCCACCTCAATGTCATCTTGGGTGCCTTGTCCGGTTTGGTAGGTGGCAGAGAATCCCCAAGACCAGGGGCGGCCGTCAACATCGATAGCAACACAGTGATCCGAAGCAGCTGCAACAACCTTTGCCTTGAAGTTGGGAAGAACAGTAGGAGTGATCAGGATACGGGGGCGGTCACGCTCATCCTTGATGACAGCGTCGTCAGGGATGGTGTCAATTTTCAAACCGCTCTGGAAGCCGTCGAGACGACCCCAAACCAGGCACTCACCATCCTGAGCAACTGCAATAGAGTGGTGAGATCCACCGTCGATTTGAGTGATACCTCGGCCAGTGAGTGACTCGACCTCGAGGGGGTGAACAATGGCAGCTTCGTCGTCACCGGCACCCTCGCGAAGGGCAGTGGCACCGAAACTGTTCAAACCCCAAGCGAAGACCTTGCCCGAGGAGTGGACGGCAAATGAGTGGTACTGGCCACTGCCAATACAGACGATGTCCTTGGGAAGACCGAACTCGCGGGGCTGGAGGCCGTTCAATCGGTTGCGCTCCACGATGCGACGGCCCAACTGGTTCTGTTGTCCAGATCCCCACGAGTAGACACGGCCTTTGTCGTTCAATGCAAGGATGTGGTTGGCTCCACAGGCCAGGTGTTTGATCTTCTTGAGGCTGGAGATGAGCAGCGGGGTCTTTTGAACCAGGTTGTGGGCGTCGAATCCAAGAATTCCATCGTTGCTCTGTCCCAGCAAATTAGTCTATGTTCCAACTGCAATTGAATCGTTTTCACCCCATCACTCTCTTTGACTTACTCGGAAGGTACCCCATCCATAGACCAGACCGTCATCGGTAAGGGCGAAGCTTGAGCTGTCGGCGGCAACGACCTCGACGAACACGGTGTCCTCGGGGAAAGCCTCAGTGGGGATGGAGGTAGGAGTCGATTCCAAAGGATTCAATCCGCTATCCTCGTCCTCTGAATCAGAGTCGCTACCCCCATCGATATCCTTGTAACCACCATCCCAGTTGGTATCTCTTCCAAGCGCGCCTTGGTCGTTGACACCCCAGGTGAAGATCTTGTTGTCGTGGGTCAAGGCGACACAGTGCATACCACCAACGGCAACCTGCACGACACCGACTTCCTCGGGTGACAGAAGCTTGTTCAAACGGGGGCGCTTGACATCGATCACGTTCTTGGCTGTTCCCAGACCCAGCTCTCCAGAGCTACCCTCACCACAGACGAAGACGTTCAGTTTCGTTGTTGGGGCCTCATTAATGACAACCTTGGCTGGCTTTGCCTTGGGCGGCGCGGGGGCCTTGGTCTTCCGGGGTTGCGCAATGACCCGGGAGCGTTTGGTCTCTCGGGGCTTCTCCTCCTCGTCGTCAGCTTTGCGCTTCTTTGTCGCAGCAGCCGATTTCGCTTTGACCGTAGTGGCCATCTTGGTTGGCTTTGCGGCCTTCTCTTTCTTCTCGACCTTGGGCTTCTCAGCCTTTGCTTTTGTTGTCTTCACCGTTTTCGCGGTCTTGACGGGTTTTGTTGTCGCGGGTTTCGCGGGTTGCTTCTTTTCCGGTTGCTTCTTTTCGGCAGTGACTTTGGAGCTTCGGACTCGCGAGGTCCTTTCGCTAGCTGCTGTCGCAGCAGACTTGGATGCAGCCTTGGGAGGCATTTTGAGTGGCAGGAATGAGGAAGATGGTGAGGAATGTTTCGGGGCTAAGCGCAGGGAAAAGTGACGCGAAAAAAAAGTGCCAAGCCAAAACACAACTAAATGCGACATTCTCCCCAGCCCCCCTAAGTCTCTTTGTTCCAACACTTGTAGTCTGTATTGAGTCTGGTATTAATTCATATTGACTACTCACTGTTGACTATTGACTATGTATTGATCATTGACTATTGCCCATTGCCCATTGACTCGGATTATGGTCAATTGTCAGGCATTATGAGATTACGAACTATGAGTACACACGAGTGATCAATGCTCGAATTCCATATTCTCCATACTCTCTATAGGTCGGAATACATACATGTATACATCTCTTTCAGAAGTACTGAATGTTCGAAGTATAAAGGTTTATTCCTGAGGCAAATACTCTGCCTCAGGTGTCTAGTGACATATCAACCCGTATCTGCATCCCCCAACCTCTCTCGAACAGAGCTTCAACGGAGCTTCAAACAATGTCTGGCCATGGCAATGGATCGAGAGAATGAAGCTGAGACAGGTTGGAGAGAACCAGCCTCGTCGATCCTTGCCACCCATCTCGCACCGCGTTTGGCAACGCAGGGGCATGAATCTATAAGTCGCGAAACTTTTGCGCAATTACGCCAGGAACTTCTGGGCGAGACACAGAATCAACTAAGAGTGGAAGAGGACGTCACGGATGTCAACAAACTCATTTGCATTGTCCTCAAGGCGGGGTTGGAAATCAGGCCCCATGGGGACGCCCCAGAATCGGATTTGCAAGGGCAAGTCCTGGACTGCTTGGACATCATTCGGGCCAGTATCGAAAAAGCCCCACAAGCTTTGTGGGAACCCTGTGATCCATTGATCTTCGCCGAGGATGTACAGGCTCCTCTGTACACATGGTTGATTCTTCGACTGATCAGACTGGCAAACACCTGGACCTCCGAGTACGTGCGAGAAAAGATTCAACTGATCTGGGCAAGTCTAGCGTACATTCAATTCAAGCAGGCCCGTCCACTTCCGGCAAGTTATGCCACTTCTGCCTTTCTGCGCGCCTGCACATCAGGTTTGTTGATCATTGCCCACCCAACCAAGAGTATAAGACTGATGGCCTTACAGATATTCTGGTGTCCCTTGAAACTTTACAAAAGAGGAGTTCCTGGGATGAACGACCCAAAGTTTTGTCACTGCCCTCAGCGTGTGGATCACTGGTGCAAGATGCCGAAAACCTCAATATACCCTCCGGGCTATTCAAACAGACAATAGCTCTCGGGGGATTTGTGCAGACATCGTCTCTAGCATGCAGTTTATTAGATGCATTCAATCCTAGGGGCGAGATGCAACCTCGTGCGAAACATCAGGACTTCATCGTTCGCCAAAACTTCTCCTGGATGCTCAATGGATTCCATCGCCTCCGGCGGGTCATCATCGACTGGCTGCAAATGGCGAGGACACAAATCACCCCCGAGGAGGAAAGTGTGCTGTTGCAATATCTGAGACATCTACGCCGCTGTAATGCTCCAGAATCGACGTGCTCGGGCCTCCTTTCAAATATGAG
This sequence comes from Penicillium salamii, assembly GCA_911197225.1. NCBI lineage: Eukaryota > Fungi > Ascomycota > Eurotiomycetes > Eurotiales > Aspergillaceae > Penicillium > Penicillium salamii. Next base: position 49,159 of record CAJVOY010000112.1, on the reverse strand, counting down.
CTTGATTTCTGCATGGTCACAGTGCTTATGTGGATTTCTGGATCTTGACGGAATTGATCGATTGCCTTCTACCCAGGCTATGCTGAGCTGCCTCCTGGATGATCTATTACAGATTACTCAAAGTTCAGGCTCATTAGTGCCACAGCTGAGGGAAACTCTCCTCCCAGCCCTGACAGAGGTTAAGGATGGGCATTCTGTCTTCCAGGCCCTCGAGCCGAGCCTTCAGGTATATAATGTCCAATGCAACAATATTGATATAACTGACAATGGATCAGACGTCTCTCCAAAATTTACACACCCAGCTTTCAAAGGAAGGACCGGTGATAACACCCGGTTCACCCGACAAGCAAACAGAGGAACATTCTGAGAACCCAGCGCTAAGATCCCAGAAGGCCAGGGTCTCTGACCAGGTGGAACCACAGGAGACCAGAGCCTCGAAGCGATTATGTCTTCCCGGCATCCCGGATGAGCCAACTGACCATGATTTATTCAAGACACTAGTAGAAAAAGTGTCTCATGTCCTTCAAACTGACACTGGCGAGACTGTGGCCGAACTGTACATCTCAATCCAGTAAGTATGCAAATTCTAGCTCTTGTGGAAGGACTCACTGATTCGCCCATGAAGGAACTCGTACGAGAATCTTTCAGACCCCCAGAAGAACGAGATTTTGGATATATTAGGGAGAATAGCGTGTGCAGCAGCTGGGAAGCTTATGGAGCACTCATCTGAAGTCATAGTGCGAGACACGCTTATTTGTCAAACGTGTGACGTCGAACAACCCATGCATGATCACTCTGGTCAAGGGCAAGATCTCATTTTTGAGGATATCTGGTCCCTGTTCAATTTCATTTTACCTAGGCTGACACGCAGTCCGGGCCCACGAATATCCGCCATGGTAGCACTGAGAAGGATTTTGATGCATGCTCCGAGCTCAAGTCAAATGCATATCTCAACCTCAGCGGCGGGCGAATTCTGTCTCCATTCTCTCCGAAGCTCCATCAGAGAATTGCGCATTGCAACCGGGTATATTGCATAGCCCAGTATATTAAGATCCTTGGAATATTGACTTTTCTCCAGATATTCTGTGGTGGCTTTTGTGAAGCCAGACCTGCCGATGGACATCCGTCGAGCTAATTTTGTCGTTGTCCTCGAATGGCTCAGAAACCTCTCTGGCAAAGATGACACACCTTTGCAAGAAGCTTGTATCATGACGCTTTGTGGTTTAGCATTGTATGCTTCCGACCCATCTCTCACATTTGTCCTATATCTCACACATGCATATCTAGAGTCTCGGAAGATGAAGAGAAGAACATCATTCTTCTACGGCTTTTGGAGTACCTCGGTCATCCAAATCCCTACATTTGCGCAGTTGCATATAATGAGGTGAGCTTCACCGTTGCTTTGCCCATTACTTCAACTATCAAGAGACAACAACTTACGTTCCATCTAGTTATCCAAACTAGCTCAACAATTCTCCCTGACGCCGGCTGGCCTCTTTCGTCCTTACTGGAGAACCTTATCTGTCACTGTCGTCAAGAACCTCCAATCCCGCCCACATATGGCCGAGCAGCTATGTGATTTGCTAGGCATGAAAGTCGATGGCTTCCTCCGGTTGACAGAAATTCATGTTCTGCCGTACTTGGTGCTGACACGAAAGCGAGACATTATCTGTAGAATTGGGGCCAGTCGCAACGAGGGCGAGTCTGCATTTGACGTCTGCTCGGAAAAGAACAATCTAGCTGCAATTCTTGCATTTCTTCTGTCCCAGCAATCAGATAACCCTGAAGCTATGATCATGTCTCTCCTAGCAGAGATTGACCCCCTATTCAAGGGTCGATCTTTAGCGGAATTGGTCAGGATCGAGCCGATTCTCATTGCCTGTGACCTTCTGAAGAGTCTTGGTGATGCAGCCGAGCAAACGAAAGAGAAATTCAGTCAAGCTCTTCATCGATTGGCCACATTTGTTCCGCGAAAGATATCCCATGGCAGCGCATCGAAGAAAGCGGACCTTAGCCAGTTCATAGAAGAGCATGTCCTCGGCATCATCACACAGTTCGCAAATGCTATCAACGACTTCCAAGTGAGACAAACACTAGCGGAGAAAAGAAGAAATATCAAGGCTATCGAAGAAATGATCAACATTGCCCAAGGGCATGTTAGCAGCGCATTACCCCAAGTTTGTGCTTGTCTTCGGTCTGCCTTGGACATTGAGGAACTCTGTGACTATGCATTTTCTGCATGGAAGACACTAATTAGCTCCCTTAGCGAAGAAGACCTCGAGCCTATGATCGATCAAACCCTGGCAATTGTGATCAGATATTGGGACAATCTGACCGGGGAGAGCAGAGAGCGTGCATTTGAACTTATCGATCACATCCTGACGAATCACTCCACGCTTGTGCGAGACACCTTCAACACAATGCCTTCTCTTGCGTCAATTCCCGAGCTGGCCCCCTTTGAAGCCAAGATCAACGAATTGAGGGCGCAGATGGATGTGCGAAGCCAGTTTCTAGCACTCATTCGTCGGTGCCAAAGCGAAAACTCTACCGTTGTCGAACAAGCATTAAAGGAACTCGCGCCTTTCCTGTCGGCAAATGAAGAGTTCCTCCATGACTCTGTTCTAAGTGAACAACCAGACCCGGTGATTGCGCAGCTAACGAGATCATTGTTAGATTGCTGCGTCAAATTCAGCACCAACTCTGACGGCATCACTTTGCTCTCGGCTCGGTGCTTGGGTTTGGTTGGTTGCCTTGATCCAAACAGAGTGGAGACGATCAAAGAGAAGAAAGACATACTTGTCTTGTCCAACTTTGACCGAATGGAAGAAACAGTTGCATTCATTCTGTTCTTCCTCCAGCATGTATTGGTCGAAGCGTTCTTGTCTGCCTCCAACACTAGGGCTCAAGGGTTTTTAGCATGGGCCATGCAGGGTTTGCTCAAATTTTGCAAGTTGAATGCGCTCTTGACGCAACGCTCTCGCGATTTACAAGGAGACGAAAAGCATCAACGTTGGATGGAGCTTCCGGAAAGTGTTCGAAATACCCTCACACCATTTCTCACATCCACCTACACCGTCACTGTTGTAACCAACCATGCTGAAGTTAAGTATCCTTTGTTTTCACCGAATATGACACACAGTGAATGGCTCCGCACGCTGGTGCAGGATCTCCTTCAAACCGGCAACGGAGACAATGCCAAAATGGTCTTCTCTATCTCAAGTCGTGTGGTGAAAGGTCAAGATATTTCCATCTCCTCGTTCCTTCTGCCATTTGCTGTCTTGAACCGCATTGTGGGAGGAACTGAGCAAGAGCAACAGGATTTGCAAAATGAATTGATGAGTGTGCTTTCGCATCCCATCACTGAGACGAATAACAATTCTCGTGAGGCAATCTTAAGCAGCAGCCAGGTGAGAGATCATTTTACTACTGGGAATTCAAATACTGACCATGGATTGATCAGAGTGTTTTCGAAGTTTTGGACTACTTATCCCGATGGCTGCAAGGGAAGAAGAAGCACCTTAATGGTCTAAACCACGGCTCCAACCACTCGAGTAGATCATATAAAGATCTCAGCCGCGACGCTCTCATTGACAAATACTCTTCGCAGATCAAATCAGTAGAGAGCGTCCTCTCTTCAATCCCACCGGAGGTCATCTCCAAACGAGCCGTTGAGTGCAAGTCATTTTCCAAAGCACTTTTTCATTGGGAACAGTACATTCGAAAATCCAAGGCCCACACAGAGGCAGAGGAGCAAACCAGCCTTGAGCCCATGTATCAGAGACTGCAGGACATCTATAGCCAGATTGATGAACCTGACGGCATCGAGGGCATTTCAAGCTACTTGTCCGCCTTGGACATTGACCAGCAGATCCTTGAGCACCGCAAAGCAGGGAGATGGGCAACTGCGCAGAGTTGGTATGAATTGCAACTTGAGAAGGAGCCTGAGAACATTGATGCACAATGGAACCTCGTCACTTGCCTGAAGGAATCCGGCCAACAAGGTGAGACTTATGGTTACATGGAGATATGAAAGCCCTCTTTTGTTGCTCACAAAAGTATTTCTCTAGATGCTATCCTCACCCGATTTGAGGTTCTCAAGGAGAATGAGTTGTCGGCCTCGCGTTTCCTTCCTTTTGCGGTTGAATCGTCATGGATAATGAGCAGATGGGATAAGCTCGAAGGCTATCTTGACCTTTGTGCCAAGCAGGGTACCGAGGAGTTCAATGTTGGGATAGGATCAGCTCTTGACGCTCTGCGAAGGAAGCAAATCGGAGCATTTACCGACAAAATCAACGAACTCCGACTGAGCGTCGCCCGGTCACTGACCACAAATTCAGCTGCATCACTCCAATCGTGCCATGATGATATGCTCCGTTTACATGCTCTGTCGGAAGTTGAATCAATTGCAAAAGCAGAGTCGGCTTCTTCACACCCAAGCCTGCTCTCTACGCTAGATAGACGCCTGGATGTTCTGGGAGGGTATCTCACTGACAAGCAGTATCTTCTAGGATTGAGGAGAGCCACAATGGAATTGTCGTGAGTAGCTCATCGGGCTTTTGGAGACACTGCTAACCATCCAATACAGAGGAGATTTTGCCGATTCTGACATATCAGCTGCATGGCTCGTCAGTGCCCGTCTTTCGAGGAAAGGCAACTTTAGTAGCCAAGCATATCACTCGATGCTCAACGCTGCGCGGTTGAAAGACCGATCCGCCACAATCGAACACGCAAGGCTCCTCTGGAAAGATGGACATCATCGAAAGGCAATACAAACGCTTGAGAGTGCGATTTCTGCCAACGAAACCGGCCCAACCACCTCTTCGGTTGACGTCGAAGCCATGTCATTCCTCTCGGGTCGCGGGCAGCACCAGAATGAGTCCACTGCTCTCGTACGTCCTCCCCATGGAGAATGATCTTTTGTCACCGCATACTAACCAATCCCAACCCATCTAGGCGCATTTGATGCTGGCTAAATGGACAGACAGAGCAGGCCAGACACACTCACAGGCCATCGTGCAGAGATACCGAGAGGCCATCAAGCTATATCCAAAGTCAGTGAAATCATCGCCATTTGGCCTGTCTGGGTGCTAATTACTTATTAGGTGGGAGAGAGCGCACTACTACCTTGGAAAGCATTACAACAAGATATTGGAGTCTGAAAAGGCCAAACCCATGGGGAAGGAAGCCCAGATTTAGTCAGTTGCCCAGGGTTATGTTTATTCTCTCGCCTTGAACTAACCTCGTTTTCCAGTCTGAGTGGTGAAGCCACAAAACTTGTCATTGACAACTATCTCCGCTCATTAACATATGGGACCAAATACGTTTTCCAAACATTACCCAAGCTTCTAACCCTTTGGCTTGAGCATGCTTCTATCGTCGAACAGCCTCTTGATCCGAAAAGAGGTGACAATGAGTAAGAGATTGCCAATCCAATCTGGCTGTCCTGGAATTCTAAAGCTAATCACTATTTGGACACAATTTAGAGAATTCCAAAAGCACACAAAAGCGCAACGACAGAAAAGTCTTGATGAGATGCACTTGCAACTGAAGAAGTTCATTGATAAACGACTTCAGGCGGCTTTGGTGAGCCTGTCAGCTCGAATTGTCCGTCATCGACATAGCTAATTATCCAAGTTGTTCACCATTCTGCCCCAAGTGGTTGCCCGAATTTGTCACCCCAACAGCACAGTCTATGACCTCTTGACACGAATCGTAGCCAAGGCTGTTCATAGCTTCCCGCAGCAAGGTCTTTGGACGGTTCTGGCTGTCGTGAAGTCCTCCAACAAAGATCGAGCATCCCGAGGCTTCACCTGCCTGCAAAAGATTGTGGTAAGTCTCATTCAATCAAATGGGTGTTTCAAAGGCTGATTATTGCGCCAGGATTATGGAAACAAACCAAAGGGAGGGTCTGCGACGTCAGCAGAGATCCGCCGGATGATTTCTCAAGGCACCAAGATATCCGAGGAGCTGCTTCAACTGTGCTTGGCTCCAGTTGAAGACAAGGTCTCGAAAATCCAACTCGGTCGTCATCTGGGTTTCAATCATAAAGTCGCACCATGTCGATTAGTGGTTCCTTTCCAGGCGATGTTGATCCCAAGTCTCCCTGCGAGTCAGAATATCGAATACATCAAAGGATTTAGGGCTTTCCCTCGGGATCCAACAACCATTGAAGGTATGTTTGTTAAGTTCAACCATCTGTGCTGAACTGACCGAAATTAGCCATTCTCGATGAAGCCCAGATTCTGAATTCGCTTCAAAAACCACGCAAAATTAGCTTGCGTGGGTCTGATGGGAAGATTTACAATGCACTTTGCAAGCCGAAGGATGATCTACGCAAAGATCAACGCTTGATGGAGTTCAATAACATGATCAACAGATTTTTGAAGAGAGATGTCGAGTCGAGCAAGCGGCGCATGTGTGAGTAATTCACCTTGCTTTTTGATTTCTTATGAAACTGGCGAAGCTAACCTGGATCAGACATCAAAACCTATGCTGTCACACCACTCAACGAAGAATGCGGTCTCATTGAGTGGGTAGACAACCTGCGGACATTGCGAGAGATTGTCATCAAGCTGCTGCGCGAGAGAGGCATTGCGCCCAATGTAAGCCAGCCGCTCATCTCCTGTTGTTTTCTGAAGGCTATTTTACTGACTTTGACCATAGTACAACGACATCAGACACTATCTGAACGAGATCTGTGCTGATCGATCGTTCTCGAAGCTGCCCTTGTTCACAACTAAAATTCTGGCCAAGTAAGCTAGCTGCAAACCCCAATTATTCGTGACTTTCGCCTTCTGACAGACGTAGACTTCCCCCGGTCCTTCACGAATGGTTCGTTGAGATGTTCCCCGAGACTGAAGCTTGGTTTACGGCAAGATTGAGGTACACACGGTCTTCAGCCGTCATGTCCATGGTTGGATATGTTCTTGGGTATGCAAACCGCTATGCTTAATAACTTGGAATGATGCTAATCAGTGTCTCTTCGCGCGGATACAGTCTAGGTGATCGACATGGCGAGAACCTTTCTTTTGAAGAGGGCACTGGTGGACTCCTGCATGTTGACTTCAATTGCCTCTTTGACAAGGGTCAGACATTTGAGAAGCCTGAAGTGGTACCCTTCCGGTTAACACATAATATGGTTGATGCTTTCGGTGCCTATGGATACAATGGTCGGTACAAATCCCCTGCCTCACTTGCTCTTATGCTAAGTCCTTGTACAGGCCCCTTCAGGAGAACCTGCGAGATCACACTCAGCCTTCTTCGGCAAAACGAGGACGCTTTGATGACTATTCTCGAGACATTTTTGCATGACCCAACGACCGATTTCATTGGAAAGAGAGTAGTAAGTACTGATAAGCCTGTCTGTGACCCGTTTCTGACCACTTTCTCCAGCGCCGTACCCATGTCAATGTCCCCGATACTCCAGCTGGGGTGTTGGAGGATGTGCGGAACAAGCTTCGTGGCTACATGTCCAAGCAGCCCATCGCACTCTCCGTGGATGGTCAAGTGGATGAACTGATTCTACAGGCAACAGACAAGAAGAAACTGGCGTCAATGTACATCGGATGGTGTTCATTTTTCTGATATTTTTTTTTGTGTGATGTGATATAGGATTGATCCAGATAATTCCTTGCGAGGTGAAGGGGAGAACGGCAGTGCAGGAAAGTCCCTTGCCTCAAAACCCAAGCGATCTGCTGAACCTATTGATCTGTTTAAAAATGATATGTTTCACATATGGATTGTTCCATGTACCAAGACAACTTGCCTTAACCTTTTTGTCATATTCGCATTAGTACATCGCCCCTTATACGCTTGCTTAGTCCCAAAGATAGAGATATTCGTGATTTGCTTGCCGAGAACAATTGAAACGATGCTCCTCACTTCGTCGATAAAAATCTCCTTTGAGAATTGATAGGGCCCGTTTCAGGTGACATTTTATGGAGGCAATTGCCCAGGATAGAGACCATGCATGATATCCAAGGCCCCTGTCTGAAACGGAATCAAATTGAATAGCATGGGTGAAGACGCTTTGGAGGAATTTTAAGCCTAAGTTTCAATGGCGATGGCCCCGACTACGCTTGGGACTGCGGCTTCGACTGCTGTAGCTTGGGCTGCGGCGCCTGCGGTGTCGTGAATCTGTCTGCGGGCTGCCTCTACGCGGCGCTGGGGACCGAGACCGAGACCGAGACCGCGAGGAATATGATCGCGACCGAACAGGAGAGCGTGATCGAGACATGGACTGTGGCCTGTAAGTGTCACGGCGCTCCCCATGTCGCCCGCCCCCATGTCTTCGCGGTGAGGATGGGCCCGCATACGGTCCTCGACCATATCTGGGGCGGCCAGCATTTCCTCGATTGATTGGGGGAGGTGAACGTGAGAATTTCCGTCGGGGAAGAACAATTGAGACATTCAAGATCGCCCCATCCAGCTGGGCTTCGTGCATATGAGCAATGGCCGCTTCAGCGTCGGCGGGATCGTAGTAAAGAATATAGGCGGTACCTCGGTTTGTCATAACTAAAGTCGAAAGGGATCGGGTTAGAGAGGATGTGTCGGTGTCGCAGAGGAACCACAGTGAGCCTTACAAGCTTTGTTAACGGGCACGTCAAGATACTCTATATCTCCAAAGCCTCCGAAGATCTCTCGAACATGTTCTTCAGTGACGTTTTTGGTCAATTTTTCGACCACAATCTTGATAGGAGAACATATTAGCTGAGTGTCTCTGGCAAAGGAGGCCATGATTCTGGCGCTAAACTAGGACCAACCTTGGAGCTTTTGGGAGGACTGGAATTTGGACTCAGGGAGCGACTGGCACTCCGGCTATGGTAGTGACGGGCACCTCGGCTGCGACTGCGTGATCGCGTTCTGCCTCGGGAAGGCGATCGGGAACGGGTTCTTGAGCGATAATCACGGCTTGGCGATTGACTCCGAGTCACACTTCGCGTTTCGCTGAGAGGTCTTGAATGACGCGCAGAGCGCGATCGTCCTCGGTCGTCCATGGGGTGTATAGGTGATCTGGAGGACATGGGGAATTGTCGCAGGTCTTCAACGGGAATTAAATAGGTAAAGGATAAGATACGGAGGGCAAAGAGACGTGAAGGGGGGAGTCAAGAAGTCAAGACTGGGGGAAGAACAGAAGAAGTCAAAAAGATGGGAATCCTCGGACTAACCGAATTCGGTAATCACCTTGAACTCCAACTTTATATACACCTCACTTCACTACTTTTCCTTCCTGTTGGATCTGGTTCGTTCCTGTTCGTTCTTCGTTCCTATTACAAGTCTGGTGAAGAATATATATTGACCTATTTTTGTCCCTCTCTCCATTGTTCGTACTCTTGGAGAACTGTATCGGTGATCTGCCGTCGCACCTGACCTAGAGCATACTCAAAGTGCTTCCATTGCACATCCAACTCTTGTTGGGTTTCCTCCTCTTCATCAAGAGCCGCATCTCCAGCGGTTTCACAGATACTCACGATTTCAGCACCAGAATAACCTTCCGTCAGAGAGGCCAGGTCGTCCAGGTCAACATCCGGGTTGATCACGGATTTGTTGGCCCAGATGCGGATGATCTCCTTGCGGGCTTCGAAATCTGGGGGACCAATGTAGAGGATGTTGTCCAAGCGCCCCGGGCGCATCAAGGCCGGATCTAAAACGTCGGGCTTGTTGGTGGCGGCAATCACCAGCACGTTTCGGAGCTCTTCGATGCCATCCATCTCGTTGAGTAACGTGGTGAGGACGTTCACTCCACCAGAACTGCTGCCGCGCCGAGCAGCGATGGCATCAATCTCGTCAAAAAAGATGATGCTGGGTCGTGCGGCACGCGCTTTCCTGAAAATCTCTCTCAGGGATCGCTCGGACTCTCCGACATACATGCTGAGGATCTCTGCTCCCTTGACTGCGAGGAAATTAAGCCCAGCCTCAGTAGCCAGGGCTTTAACAGTCAAAGTTTTGGAACAACCTGGAGGTCCGTAAAGTAAAACGCCTTTCTTGCTATTTACGTTGAGTCGGCGCATACGTTGGGGATACTGTGGGAGGAAAGGTAAGTCGGCGGAATAAATTTTCAGGGTTCTAGACACTTACCTTCAAGGGCCGTTCAACGGCTTGTTGAAGACGTTTTTTGATCTCATGTTGTCCTCCAATGTCAGACCATCTGACTTTGGGTGTTTCTAAGAATACTTCGCGCATGGCTGTAGGTCGGATTTCTTGTAAAGAGAGAGAAATGTCTGCTTCCTGGATTTGCAACGGGATAACCAAGTCTTCGTTGCTAGAGTCTGTAGGCATCGAAGCGTCATTTTTGTCCGTGGGATTCATTGAAAGGGCTGTGAAAAGGGCCGTAACGGGTTGTTCTGAGAGCTGCCTCTGTCGGGCTTTGCGGCAGACGAGTTGCAAGAGCGCAAAAAGATCGGCTCCAACATATCCGTGTGTTTTTTCAGCTAGCAAATCGACAAGCTCATCGGTCAAGCCCGCAGTAATCGGCCCACGAATCGCTCGTAGTATCTCTGCTCGATCTTGAGATGTGGGGACTTGGAGCTCAATCTCGGTTCCAAGGCGATGGGGTGTTCTTAGGGCATCATCAACTTGATTAGGGTGCCGGGTTGCAGCCACAACGAGAATTGATGCATTTCTGATGGAGTCAAGATTCTCACATAGGACAGAGGCGAGAGATTGCGACTCAATGGAGGTTCGCTTCGGGGCAATGAATTCCAGTTGGTCAATAATGATCACGCTGGGTTTGGAGCGAGCTGCCTCTTGGAAAATGTTACGGAGCTTAAGTTCACTTTCCCCAGTGCTCCGACCCAGAGTTGACGAGCCAATTTTGAAGGTTTGTTTCCAACCAGCCTTCTCAATCTGATTCAGAAGACTGGTCTTACCGGTTCCCTTGGGTCCATATAGCAGGATCCCTCGGCCACTTTCGTAAAATTCCGGCATAGCAGGCTTTCGGGGGTCGTTGTTGAAATCAGACAAACTCTCATTGATGTCGTTGATCTGACGCGAGAGCCCCCCGAGGCCGGTGGGCTGCACTTCAATGCCCGATGATGTGATCTCTTCTTTCTCATCTATGACCGGTCCAAGGGAAGTGCGCGAGGCCTCCGTGAACTGGAAAAGCGTATGACTGGATCCCGGGTTCTGTGAGCGAATGCTGGCCACTTTGAAACTTCGGTGTTGGCCCCGAAGCTCTAGATCAAAGGTCAACCCCGTCGTCAGGGATCCACATCTGAGGAGCTTTTCATCCAGGGCCCATTCCCAGTGTGGTCTGTCACTGTCTGATATAGAGCCATATCTTTCGATTTTGTCGGCATCAGAGGAATCCGTTAATGTTACACTTTGAATCACTTCCAGAGGACCTTCCGCTCTCGTGATTGCGACCTTCTCTCCGATTTTGATCTCATAGCACTCTTGCAGGGTTTTAGATATTTGCATCACCGTGCTTTGGATGTTTTCCGATGCATACCACGCAATTGCGGTCCTTGGTGGCCCTTCCCCTTGCTGTAGAATGCATATGCCCTCGGTTTGGAGTCTCAGTGCAGCTAGCGAAGAGGAAGAAAGATGAACCCGGAAGGCATCTTTGAGGTCCTTTCGAGCCTGCTGTTTCGGCAATGGCCGTGCAGTAAAAGTGCGCTCAGACATGATATATTCAACTGGCTTCCCTCTCGTCCACCAGTGGGAAGAGAAGAAAGAAAGAACGGGGGAAAAAAAGAAATATCAAAGGTTTTGGTGGGGGAGGGGCAAAAGTGGACCTCGAGACCGTATCACAGTGAAAAAGTCCGACCACCAGACACCAGACACCAGACGAAGAAACGAAGGGAAGAGAAAGGGGTATCAAAGGTATGAAGTAGAAAGAGAGAGAGAGAGAGAGAGAGAGAGAGAGAGAGAGTATAGAAAGGAAAGTCGAGAAAAGTGAGGAAAATAAATGTGGGTCCTGATATGAGATCACTATCACTATCATTATCAGTCTCTCACTACTATGGAGTATATGGAGTATATGGAGTATATGGAGTATACAAAAGTATATAGTTCATCAAATCAATTTGGGCACATCTTGCCACATAATGGAAAAAACAAAGATAAAATATGTTCGAAAAAAAAAAGACATTATGATACACTTAACAGCACTTCCCGCCAGAGTTGCCATTCAGACCCGAGCCCTGCTGGTCTATACTGACACCCCCATTACCCGCTTGTTCAGTCTTGGAAGTATCCATGCCTTTCTTAATATCCGATGCAAGACTGTAGAACGCCTTCTCAATGTTGATGTTGTTCTTGGCGGAGACCTCGAGGAAGGGAATGCCAAGCTCGTCCGCCAGTTGTTGACCTTGTTCGGTGGAGACCGCTCTCTTCTCTTCCCAATCACACTTGTTGCCGATCAGAATCTTGTGTACGCCCTCGCTGGCATGCTGCTCCACGTTTGAGAACCAGGTCCGAATGTCTAAGGGGAAGGGTCTCGGTTAACCTTGATCAGATAGGTGGGGGGGGGGGGGTCGCAATACTTACTCTGGAACGAACGTTCATCTGTTACATCGTAGACCAGAAGGATACCCATGGCGCCTCGGTAGTACGCTGTCGTGATAGTGCGGAAGCGTTCCTGGCCGGCTGTGTCCCAAATCTGCAACTTCACCCTCTTTCCGTCCAGCTCGATCGTTCGGATCTTGAAATCAATGCCGATAGTAGTGATGAAGGACGGAGTGAAGGAGTCTTCACTGAAGCGCAATAGACAGCATGATTTTCCCACCCCGGAATCTCCGATCAACAACAGTTTGATCTATGGCCAGGTCAGCAGACTGTGTGAATGTAAGGCGCTGTTTTCCCCTCAGGTACTGACCAGGAAATCATAATTCCGTGTTCCGGCCATGGTAGTCTATGGTGATATTCTGAGAAACAAGAGAGCGAGGGAAGGTCGAGTGAAGTAGGTACTCTGTATGTATTGACCGGTAAGGTTTGAGGTGTGGATCGGAGTGAAGGGCTGATGATTTTCTCGGCTTGACAGGGAGGCGTGTGACGGGTGTATTTGGCGGAGGCAGCAGATCAGATTAAGAAAGTGTGTAGATCCCCCAATATCGAAGATTCTGATGTTTTATGGGAAAAGGAGGTAGATGGGCTGGGGAGTGGAGGTGAGCCCGAGATAAGGTTATGTAATCATGGCCGGACTGGGACATTTCCCTTAGGCATCTGCGTAGTTTTTTGTCTATGTCTTATTGAATATATAAGAGGTATAAGAAGAGGTATAGAAGTATAGAAGAGGTGTAGAAAAAAATATAAAAAGAGTTATAAAAAAATACGATGAGAAGAGGAAATACTCAGAGGAACTTGAGAAACGGTATCCCTTATAGTTGATACCTCCCGTTGATACTCTCTCTACACATGTATAGGGATGTATAGGATGTAGGTGAACAGCTTTACCCCGAAATGTCTTATTTTTGAGGCACCAAGGCCCAATCTAGTGTTTGAATACCTGCGGCGTCCTCATTGGAAGTATGTCCACCTCATCCGTTCAATCACCCGAAGCTGCTTATCCACTCCATGTTGAACGTTGAGGAGATCTTGAATGTCTTCACGGAACTCTCGGTATTGCAGGCCATTGGAAACGGTCTTCACATGTTGGAGAAGTGCCTCCACTTCGCAAATCAACTGCCCAAAATCCTTGTAAGGAACAGTCCCGTCGGGCGACACAGCAGATGAAGTCAAAATGCGAGCCACATTTCTAAGTCTTATTAGTGTCTCTGCCGGTAGGTGTTAGGGAGGATTACATACCGCAATCCACGTTTGAGCTGATGGCGCTGTTTGCCGGTTTGCGATCCTCGTCTATTGCCGAAAAGGCCACCCAACCACCGGAGAGTAGCCAGGGAGACGAGTATCCCAGGAGTCAGGCCAACAAAGCTAAGGTGAAATTAGCGACTTTCGACGAAGGAGGTAGCATTGTCTGGCACATACCCAAACACAAGCTCTTGGCTCTTCAGCAGGGCATCAATTCCACTGATGGCAATCTCCACGTCAACTTTAGTTTTTTGGATCTGAATTAAAAGCGCACGGATGAGGTCGCCTCTCACGGTCCCCATGAGGGGCGATCGAAGGTCCCTTTCATATGCCTTCAATACAGGTGTTAGGTCCCCCTCTTTGACTGAATTGACAATGGTAGTGGTATCGGCCAACCCCCCATGAGGGTCTGGCCGATCTCGAACAAAGTCCACCACCATTCTTTCCAAGCTAGCCCGATCAGCGAGCAAGCTGTTTTTGCTCATGATGGCAATTTCACTCTTCTCGTCGTGTCGGATCGTACCGATGAGTTTTCGAATCGGGTCTACAACCCAATTTCCCCAGAAATCAAGGGTCGTAGAACCAATGTTGACCACTCCCTGAATAATTTGGTCTTGTCGGTTGAACAGAAACTTGGTCGATGCACTCGTCGACAAGATTGCAAGTGATACCGGTAGCCAATAGCGAACAATGCGAGACGGGCGGCCATGATGACCAATGAATCGCGAGATGGAGTGAGTGTGATTTGGCAGCTCCTCGCGGAGAACATGGACCAGTCGCTCGATCAAGTCCAAAGGCGTTTGCGCACCACTCGATTCTGTTTGTAGGTGCATGCGCTCGGGATTCGTATTGAGAGCGGTGAACACACCTTCTTCAAACTCATGGGTGCTGGGTTTGAGTGCCATCTGTTTGAAAATAGCTTCGATTAAACTCACGGATTTTTTGGTTTGGTCTTGCCAGCCCTTGCTGGAAGGTTCGGCATTGGTGTCTGTGGAGTTGGTAGTCGCAAAAAGGTGCCACCCTTCCATTAAAAGGCCCAGACTACTGGTATGAAGTTCCTTCATGGCCAACAGTAGGTCCCGTTTCTGTCGGATTTCTGCCCGGCAGGATCGAATCGGGGCGAGCATATGGGAACGCACGGAGTGACCCCCAAACTGCCACGCATTTTGACTCGCAATCTGATAAAACTGATTCCACCTTTCGGCGATGGATGGTGTCCCTTGGTCAATCTGTGCACGGTAGGCATCCTGGGTCCATCGACACAGTTGTCCTGGCGATTTCTGAAGAGCATATAGACCACTATACCAGATTGATCCGAGTATCTCAGTCCAATAGTAGGTCTCGTCGCTTAATTGTAGCGTTTGGTCTAGTAGCGCATTCATCATCAGGCCGGAGATCTGCGCGGCAGCCTTTGCCGCGACTAGCCACACATAGTCACCAGTCTCCTCGTCCGAGAGGCCCGGGATATTGGGCTGTACCTGCAGGGTCGAAAAGATCGGATCGGATAGCAGGTCTGCCAGCCGATTGGGGGCTAGGAGAGGCTGTGTCTTGGAAGTCACAGAGATTGAATGTATGACCTCTTCTAATTGGCCGACATATTCACGAGACTGGGATGTCTCCAAGGTCTGGACTGTGACATGTTGCTGTAGACGGTCCAGCTGTGTATTGACACCACAGATTGTTCTAGAATGCGCATTAGACCGGGTCAGTGGGACCAAAAACGAAGGACTTGACTCACTCTCGTATGACCGACATGGCCCTAAAGGTAAAAGAGAAGTACCTGGTTCCTGGACGAGACGTCATATGAAGGACAAACGGTGCAAACATGCAAACATGCTGTGATTGGTGCAAATGGAGCAAACAATACAAACAATGTAAACTGTACTCAGGACTCGCACGTACACGGTACAGAGCATACCGAGAGGAAATCAGCTACGAGTACGGAGTACTCCGTACTTCGTACTTCATAGTTCATTCTTCGTACAGAGTCAACTCCTTACTCAGTACAGATTATTCTGCATACCCTGTTCTCATGGAAAAGTGAATCCGCACTACGCCGTACTATACGAGTACGGTCTAGGCCAGGAACAAACCAACCAGAAACGAGCGAAATCCGCATTACATGATTGCTGCAGGGTGGGGTGATCTCGGATGGCGATCGGCTCGTCAGTGGCCTTATTCCCTGCCCACTTCTCTCCCTTTCACCCCTGACCGGCAAAAAAAAAATAAGAATCTCGCCACGTCGGGACTCGGGTTACTTAAATCTTCCCCTCCCCGTTTCCCTTTCTTTCTCACACACATTCACAATGTACGTCGTTCCCCCCAATTTTTCTCCAATTCCTTCACTAATCATCCCCAGGAATTCAACACTTTCGTCGGGGACCTACTGGGGTCAATTCGAGGAGATCGGAAAGTACAACACAGAGCTCAATGTCGCGGAGAGACTATGGGCCGCCTGGTATGCCTGGATGCAGAATGATGTCCTCGCCACCGGCATCATGTCCTTCGTGATGCATGAAACGGTCTACTTTGGCCGGTCCCTACCATGGGTGTTCATCGACACATGGGGGCTGTTCAATCGCTACAAGATTCAAGGGGTAAGTCTGCTGTGAACACCCACGTCCCCACGCCGGGCTAATCAATAGCAGAACAAAATGCCTTCGCTCAAGGAACAATGGGACTGTGCCAAGTTCGTGCTTTTGAGTCATTTCACCGTGGAACTTCCCCAGATCTGGTAAGCTCTAGCATCCCACAGACAGCAATATCCAGAGAACACCATATCTAATGCGACATCCCAGGCTCTTCCATCCAATGGCCCAATTCTGCGGACTTTCCACCACAATCCCCTTCCCCACCCTCTGGACCATGGCCTACCAGATTGCGATCTTCTTCGTGATGGAGGATACTTGGCACTACTTCATGCACCGTGCGCTGCACTGGGGTCCCCTCTACAAGGCTATCCATAAAATTCACCACCAGTACTCGGCGCCCTTCGGTCTGGCTGCAGAATACGCGTCGCCCATCGAAGTCATGATTTTGGGCTTCGGCACTGTCAGTTGCCCCATTCTGTGGTGTGCCATGACAGGAAACCTACACATCCTCACGATGTACATCTGGATTGTGTTGCGCCTCTTCCAGGCCATTGACGCACACAGTGGATATGAATTCCCATGGAGCTTGCACCACTTCCTCCCCTTCTGGGCAGGTGCTGATCATCACGACCTGCATCATGAGAAGTTTATTGGCAACTATGCCAGTAGCTTCCGGTGGTGGGACTATGTTCTTGACACCGAATACACCCCGGATGCGCTCAAGCGACGCCGCGAGAACAAGGCCAAGGGCACCAAGGCACAGTAAGCGGTTACAGGCTGTCGCTCATCTTTCTTTCATTTTTTCCCGGGGACTCTTTGTTGGTCTTTTAGGGACTACCAAAATTCCTAGGCGCTCCTATCTTGACGGTGCGAGCCATGTATCTAATATCACAGTCCAATGGTTGGATTGTGAACTTAACCTTTAATAGTACTACTGCTTTGATGAAACATTATCTTAGTCTTGTACCTTTCTACTGTACCTCGATCCCTGTGGCGAGTGTCAGGAGGCCGATGCAGCCGTGTGGCAATCTGAGGCATCGGAGGGTCAAATCATTCCGAAGGTTCCTTGCAATTGCGTAGTGACGACTGATCATGCGATCGGGAAACCGGCGAAAGGCAGATATGGTTAGGGGGAAGTTTTACCATGCAGGGATTACGGTAAAATTTAGTGCGGTCGCCCCGACGGCAGAACCACCGTAGTCGCCAAAAATACAGTTGTCCGAGCAGAGTAAGCAATAATGCAGTGGATCAACCAGTTCTTTCTGGATACTGTATGATAAAAACTACGGATTTAGCAGATTTAATGCGTATTTAAAGCGAATGCGGTTTGGGTGAAGAGAATACGTATTGAATTGAACTGCGTATTTTAAAAAAAACTACCGATTTAAAAAAAATACCGTACTATATATAGGATAAGACTACTATAGCCTAAAGTAGTTGAATACCGCAACATGTATTAGTACATCGACTTGTATTTATTAATATATGTAAAGCTATATATCTATACTTAGAACTTATATCGCCTAGTAGCAATCTCAGCCTATTACTATTTATAGACTTCCGCAAAACCCCAATTGGATCGAAGATCTCGACCCAAAACCCAACCCTATGTTGGGTTTGGGGTTATTGGGTCTAATCCTATTGGGTTTTGGGGCTCCAAATGGGGTTACAAACAAGACAAACAGATTAAAATCCTTAGATATATAACTTATATATATTTTAGTTATAAGTTAAGATATTTAGATTATTCTTATTTTTGTAAATCTAAAGATAATTTGATAGATAGAAATAATATGTTACTATTATTAAATTTTATTTATATAAATACTATTAGTAATATTGAAATAGATTATTCTTCTTGTTTTTTTGTTTTTATTCTAACACTTTGATTTGTGGTATAGTTTATAGAAGATTTAATTTAGATTCTTTATTTTGTTTATTAGTATCTAGAATTAATTCGATTAAATTTTTATAGTTAATTTTATAATTATTCTTTTTTGTATTATTAATTAAAAGAACTTCTATTAAATTAAATTTTTTTTTTAATAGTTCTTATTTTATTCTAAGAAAAGAATTCTTTCAAAATCTTAACTTTTTATTTCTTTATATTAAATCTAGATATAGAAAGAAATATTATTAAATTTTTTATTATTTCTAATTTCAATTTTTTATAATAATAGTAATAGATATTTTAAGTTATATTAAATAGTTATTTGATTTTTATATTAGTTATTAGAAATAAAAGTATATTATATATAAAAATAATAATAGTTAAAAAATAAAATTAATATTTTTTTTAGAAAGTAAATAGATTTATTAAAATAATATTTATATTATTAGTAAATATAAAAAAAATATAAAGTTTATTATATACTATTATTTAAATATTAATTTATTTTATTATTAGTTAATATAATTAAAATATTTTTATTTAAACTAAGTTTATTAAATATAGATTTAAATATTAATAGTAATTTAATAAGAATTTTATAAAAAGATAATTAATAATTATTTTATTAATAATTATTCTAATTGTTAATATAAAAGAATTTAAACTTATTTATAGATATAAATATAATATTAATAGTATATATATATCTTTAAATATTATTAATTTAGAAATAATATTTATTAAATTTAATTTGTTTAGTTTTAAATAAGCCTGGACAAGTGTTAAGGGGTAGAGTAGGATCAGATTCAGACAAGGCTAGGAGTAGATATAGACAAACAGACAAACAGACAGACAAATAGACAGCAAAGTACAGGATAGAAACAGAACATAGCTTGAAGAGCTATAACAGAATTAGAAACGGTACAACTTAAATATAGAAACGGAAGCAGATAGTCATAGCAGAATCCAAACTAAAGAGTACTACGGTCTTACACTGTAATAGTACCTTCCTCTTTAGGATCGAACTCTATTGAGATTTAGGAAGGATATAGTCAAGATTTATTAGGATAGTGGTAGTAGTAGTTATTTACTAATTAACGGATGTTCTTTAGATACTTAATAGATTCTTCAGTAGGATTATTATATCCAATCTATTGAATAGTATATTGTAGTTTAGACTTACTATATCTTTAATAAATCTATTGGAAATTAAAGATTTTTTTAACTTTCTATTCTTTGAATTTTTTAGTTTTAACAGATAGCGATAGATCGAGATGTTGATTAGGTAGAAGATTATTGATAGTAGAATAGAGTAGAGTTATATTAAATATAGAGTGTATTCTTATATTTCTAAATAGTTTAAGTTCGTAAATATATAGATTAATAATCTTTTTAATATAATATAATTTGAAGTTCTTTTAATTTAATTTTTTTTAAAGATAGAATATTTTGATATTATAAATTTTTAATTAAATTTTTTATTTTATAATATAATAATATATAGATTATTTTTAATAGTTAATTTGTTTCTTATAATAAGTTTAAATAATTAAAATCTTAATATAAATAAATTTTTATATTTTATATATTATATTAATAAACTTTTTAATATTTTTTTTAATAGAACAAATAGTAGAATAGTTTAGTTTAAATTCTAATATTACATAGAATCTATAATTAATTATAAATAGGAATACTTTTATAGATTCAAAATAAATAAAGTTAATAGTAAATTTAATTATTAGTGATTATTTAAATTAATTATTTTATAAATATAATATATAAATTTATAAGTATTATTCTAAAATAATATTAATATATTTAATTTAATTATTAGTTTTAGAATAATATATAATAAATAATAGATTATAAATTTTTAAATAGAATATTAAATATTTTTAAAAAATAATAATAAATTAAACTTATAATTTAATATAATTATTTTAAAAATATTATAAAATTTTTAAATATATTTAAAATATAGATTAGCTATATCTTTAATATTAATTATTCTAATATAGAAAATAAAATATTTTATTTTTTATTAAATAATTGATTATAATTAAAATATTATTATAGCTATTGTTTAATAATAGATATATAATAAAATCTATATTTATATTTTACTAAATATATTTAAAAATTAATAAAAGTTTTAATATTTTTTATTTTATTTTTTAGAAAAGAATAATTTAACAATAAAAATAATAATTTTAGATCTATTAATCTATATATTTATATATTCTAGATTAATAGTATTTATATAAAATTAATTTATATATTTTATTTTTTTTAGAATATTTAATAATAAGATTTTTATAATAGAATTTTAATATTTTAACTTTTATTTTATTATAGTTAAATATATAAAATTTATTTTAATATTTTAAATATAAACTAATATATTTATAATTAATTAATATAATATTAGAATATCTTAGTTAATTAGTTTTTAAAGTATTCAAAATAAATTAAATTTTATTATTTTAAAAATAATTATTATTAAATAATAATTATTATATTAATAACAAAGAAATTAATTTATTAATAATAATATATTTAATAAAATATATTTAATATTAACTATTAGTATTTAATTTTAAATTAATTGTAATCTTAGATAATAGATTTTTAGATTTTAAAATAGTTTAATTCTAATAAAAAAAATATATATATTTTTTTTTAAATAAATCTTTTAATCTTCTAATTAATAGTTTTTTATTATAAATCTTATAATTATATTTTATTATAAATCTTATAATTATATTTTATTATAAAATATTTTTTAAAGAAAAATATAATAGAATATAATATATTTTTATTATTATATTATAATAGTATTCTAATAGATATATAATTAAAAATATAAGTTTCTAGAATTATATTTTTTATTTAATTGAAAAATCTTAATATTAGAATATTTATAAAAACAGTTTTTAATTATTTAAATGTTTTTTGGTAGATAGGTGTCTAGATAAAATTAATATCTAATAATTTTCAAGAAATTATAAATAAATTAATAATAAAAGTTTCTAAAATTAATAAAGATTTAGATATTAGTTAAATAGATTAAAGTTTTTTATTTAATAATTATCTTTATTTTATTAAGATCTATTCAAAAATTATTTCTATCTATAATTAGTTTTAAAAACTTTATTTTATATATAAAGAATTTATATTTACTAAATTTGATATAGAGTCTTATTATTTATAAGTATTCTAATATTTATTAAATATAATAAATATATTTAATATAGATTTAATTATAAATTAGAATATCATCTAAATATATAATATAAAAAATATTTAAATAGTTATATAAAATTTTATTAATAAATCTAAATAATATTATTAAAGATTTAAATGAATCTAATTAAATTTAAAAAATAATAAAATTTAATTTTTTTTTTTTTATAGATTATTAAAGATAAAAATAATATTAATTTTTAAAAAATATTTTATTCTTTTTAGATTATTTAATATTTTTTTTATTAATAATAATAAATAATAATCTTTTATAATAATTATATTTAAAATTTAATAGTTTATATAAAGTTATAATCCTTTTCTAACCTTTTTTATAAATAGAATAGAAAATATAATAAAAAAAGAATTAAAACAAATAAATCTTTTTTTTAGATTTTTTTTAATCTATTTCTTCAAAACTTTTAATTTATTTTAGAATATATTATATAAACTTTTAAATAATAGGATTCTTTAAATATTAATTTAATTTTATAATTATTAAATTAATAAAATAATAAATATTTAATTTTTTTTAATAAGAATATATTATAAAATTTAATAAACTTAGAAAATAATTATATATATAATTTAGATTTAATAATAATAATAAGATTTAAAATAATTTTAATATTTATAATAAGTATTTATAATATAAATAATAACTAAAATTCTTATAATATTTTAATATTTCAAAAAATTAGAATAAAGATCTAAAAATTAAAGTAAAACTTTTAATAATATATCATATAATATTAAAATCTTTATAAACTTTAGAAATATATTATAATATTTTCTATAATAAAGATTTTTAAATAAAATAATATAATTAATAAATCTAATTTAAAAATTAGAAGTCTTTAATTAAAATAAATTAAAAATAACAAAAAAATATATAAATTAGATGATAAAAAAAATATTTTTTTTTAATATAATTATAAATTCTTTAGATTAAATAAATAAAATATATAATATAATTAGATTCTATTAAAATACTATTAATTTCTTTTAATAGAATAAGATTTTTTAATAATAATATTTCTAATTTATTATCTATAGTTTAATTATAATCTATAAAATATTTATTTTTAATTCTAGAATTAATTATAATAAAAATTAATAGAATCTTATTAAAGATTTTTAATTTTATAAATAAGATTATTAATTTAAATTAATAACTTTCTTTTTTTATTATTATTCTAATAATTACAATTTTTAATAAATAAAAAAAAATTTTAATAAAAAATTTTTTAAATAATAAAATATATAATTCTAAATTAATAGTAAATATAAAAATATAATTAAATTATTTTTAATTAAAAAATAAATAATTTCTTATTAAATAATTAATATTACTAAAATAATAATATAAATACTAGATTTAATATTTAAAATAATAAATAATGAATAGATCTATTAAATCTTTAGTAAAAATAATAATAATTATAAATATAAATTAGAGTATAATAATAAATTAAATAAAAAGAAGTAAAAATAAAAATAAACTTTAAAATTAATTTTAAAAACTAATAGTTCTTTATAATAATAAATAAAGTAGTGTTTACATAATAATAATAATAATAATTCTTAAAACTTTATAAATAATCAATAAATATATAATATTTATATAATAAATTTTTTTAAAATATATTAATATTTTATA
The DNA here is from genome assembly GCA_911197225.1 of Penicillium salamii. Taxonomy (NCBI): domain Eukaryota; kingdom Fungi; phylum Ascomycota; class Eurotiomycetes; order Eurotiales; family Aspergillaceae; genus Penicillium; species Penicillium salamii. The sequence continues at coordinate 26,022 of CAJVOY010000112.1, read as the reverse complement.
GAATTCTCTATAAATAAATTATTCTAAGATTATAAATAATATATCTTTATTTATTTCTTTTTCTAATATTAATTATTAAAATTTAATATAAATATTAACTACAAAATTTAAATCTTTAAAAATATATTCTAAGATTTCTAATATTTTAATATAGTCTTTTAAATTACAAATTTCTTTATATAAATATAATAGAATCTAAATAAAAAAGATTCTATTTAATTAATTAATTATATAAATAATATAATTTTTCTTAATACAAAATTAATTAAGATTTATATTTATTTTTTAAATAAATTAAAAAATAAATTTTTATAGATTATTTTATTAACTAATAAATTTATTAAAATTTAATAATTTTCTTTTAAAATCTAATAGTCGTTAAACAAAGATTTTATAGATTTTTTAACTTATAGTATTCTTTTATAATAATAATTATAAAAAAATAAATTTGAATAATATATTTAATTTATATCTAAAAAAAGTCTAATAATAGATTAATTAATTTCTTAAAAGCTTAAAGAATTTAATAAATATAACAGACAATAGTTAACTCTTAGTAAAAGAAGAGCTATGTAATATTAAAGGATAGAGTAGGATTAGATTCAAATAAGGCTAGAAGCAGACACAAACAAACAAACAGACAAACAGACAGATAGATAGCAGAATACAAAATAGAGACAGGACGTAGCTTGAAGAGCTACAACAGGATCAGGAACGGTATGGCTTAAATACAGGAACGGAGGCGGACAGTCATAGCAGAATCCAGGCTGAGGAGTACTGCGGTCTCACACCGTGACAACAAGTCTCGCGAGACCTGGGGATTTTTGGTATCGTTGCTCGGTATCGTCGGTATCGCGAGATTTTACCAAATTCTGGTATCGTTCCCGTCTCGCCTCGGCAAGGTTTCGCGATACCAACGAGAGTATCGTTCGTATCGTTGAATGCATATTTTAGCCTCGATTTCCTATTTGGGATGCATAATCCTGATGAATAATAATGTCTGTAATCATTGTATTAGAGCTTCCAATAGATCAATTTTATTGAAAATTTCCATATATTTAGATCTTATACTTATTACTATATATATTAAATTTGAATACTATGCGACCGTAGGAAAATGTGGAATTCTCAAAAAAAGAAAATGCAACATTTGAATGCAGAAATATATATTCACTCCCGACACTACATTTTTCCAATTTCCACAGAACATCTGTAATTTATTCGAATTCCTAAATAAACTATATAGTTAAATTATAAATGGTAATTTATAAATAGTGATTGAAATCTATTATATATTTGTTTCTTTTAAATAATACATTTTTTTTTGAAGTTGTTTTATTAATTTTTTAAAATAAGTAAATAATTTATTATAAATCTTAAATATAAAATAAATAATAACATTTTAAATTTTTAATAATTAAATTATATAGTTAAAAAAAGATTTAGTAGAATAAAAAAAATAATTAATTTAATATTATTTTTGATTATTAAGAAATATTTCTTTAATCTTATATTCTATAGAAAATATAATAAAAATATAATATAATTATTTTATTCTATAAAATTTTAGATATATTAAATTTTATTAAATCCTTATATTTTAAAGTAGAATAATCTTTATTTCTATTATTTAAAGATTATAAAATATTTATTATTATTAAAAGTTTCTATTAATATAAATAGTAAAATAATAAATCTTATTTAAAATAAATGAAATTTAATATAGTTACCATTTTATATTTTAATAATTTAAAATTTTAATCTATCTTTTTTTAATTAAATTATTAAGATTTTATTATTTAATATATTATTTATAATTAATTTAAATATTTGATTAATAATATTATGTTCTAAAAAGATTTTAAATAAAATATCATTTAGATTTAAACTAATATATAAGCTAGATATTAATTTAAATTTAAAAAATATTTTTTAATATATTTAATCAAAGTTAATAAAATAATTAATAACTATTATAAATATTTATAAAAATAAAGATATTTAATAATTAAATATAATAGAAATTTTTGTATTGTCAAAATTTATATAGAGAATATATTAATATTAATCTTTAATAATAATATTAAGATAGCATTATATTATATTAGTAAATAGAAATAATAAAATGACTAAAACAAAATAAATTTTATAAAAGAAAGATTTATATAAAATATATTTAAAAAGATTTAACAAAAAAAAAAAATCGATTTAAAGTAAAAAACTAGAATATAAAAAAAAAATTATATAAAGTATAATAATAAATAAATATTTAAATAAATCTTAGATTATAGAAAATTTATAATTTTAAAGTCTCTATTCTTTAATTATAAATATTCTATTATTTTAAGATATTTTTATATTATTATGATAATATTTCCAATATCACTAAATATTAAAATAAAATTTAATCATGGTTAAATATTAAATTATTAAAATCATTATTTAAAATTATTAAATAAATTGTAAGGGGTTGGCAGCCTAAGGGTGCAGCCCCGGGCGCCTGGAACATGGGGCAGCCCGGTATGGTGGTATATAAGGCGGAGTTAGGGATAATCCCGCATGCGCGGGATTATAGTGGTCTTTTGGCCTACGTGGGGAGGCACGCCCCTAACCGTACCCCTTACATAAATCTATATAAAACAAACTACTATTGAATATAATAAAGAATACTATAAATATTATAAGAAAATTATATAAATAATTTATAACACAATATAAAGAATAATTTTAAGAATTTTTACAAAAGTGAAAATTAAGCTCTAATTATAAAATTATGAAATCTTATTTAATAATTCAATATCTTCATAAATAAAATTTATATTTCTAAATCTGATAATTTATACATAAAATATTACTATAATATTACTATATAAAACTAACAGAAGTTAAAATATACAAAAGGAAATAATTTATTTTTGACTTTGAAAATAAAATTTTAATTAAGCTCTAATTCGAAAGTTATGAAAATTTACAAAATTTCTAATTATAAATTCCTATTATATAATATAATACTTCTAATACAATAATATGATAATATAACTATAATATTATAATATTATTTCAATAAAATAATTTTAATACCTTCCTAAATAGGAATTATTTTATTAATAAAATTATTATAAAAATTTCAAAATTTCAAAATCTTACAAAGATTCCAAAAATCCAATATTTCCTAAAACAGTTTCCGAATACAGAAAAATATCTGGAAACGGAAGTATAAATTCAATACTACATTCATACTTCTGAATACAGAAGAATATCTACGAAAACGGAATCAAAGATTTTACATAAATATAGGGAACTTTCCCGACCAATTTTATTTTATCATCTCATTCAATTCAATACATTTTATTCATACATTACCTTCCCACTCTTCTTTTGTTCATTTCTATATGAATAAGTCTCCTTTATCTTTTACCCTCTCTAACCTTCATACTTTTTAATTTATTATCTATAGATCTGAAATACTTGTTAATAATATTTAATTAAACTTTTTTTTATATCTTAAACTTAATATTATATTTATTGTCTAGAAATTCTTAAATCTATTCTATAAAATAATCCCACATACTTATAATCAACTTATCATTCTTAATCTTATCTTACTTTATAATCTATTTGTCTTTAAATAAAAAATATAAATAATTAATAACTATAAAAAGCTTAATATAATTAAAGTTATACTTAAAGAAAGTATCTTCAAAGAAGATTATAAAGTCTAATAATCATTGTAATTATTCTTTAATAAAAAATCCTTATTTAAAAATAATAATATTTCTTTTAATCTCATTCTTAAATAATAGATTCTTCTTAAACTTCTTTGTTAAAACTTAAATAGCAACTACTAATTTATTAATATTATTAATATTTTTTTTAATCTAAAATCTATAATTATCTACTTTAAATATAGCTGATAGAAATCTACTACTAACGAAAGAAAGGAATAGCATAGAGATCTCTGAATTGTATAAAAAGAGAAAGAAGGAGAGAGAGAGAGAGAGTGTGTGAGGGGAGATCTATAAATGTATAATATAGATTATATAATCTAGGTCCTACAATCTGATACTCCCTATGAGTTTTATCTTAAGCTTGATCTAGACTTCGTACTATATAAGATATGAAGAATACTATCTAGTAGACAAAAAAATGATTATATATTTCTAGTAAGCACCAGGAATATATGTCAAAAAGTCCTTTAGATAGTAGAAAAGGAATATAGTAAGAGAACTAAAAACCAGAGATCTAGAAATCTAATATAAAAGTATATTTTTTCTAAATAGACAACTAGTTTTTATTTTTAATTACTACTATAAAGTACTTTGTTCTTTTGGTTTAAAGTTAACGAAGTGTAGATCTTTCTGCAATCTAAAGAGTAGTTATAGGTTTATTTAAGTGATCTAGTGTTTAAATATTAATCATAGTAGAAGTTTAATAAAACTATTAGTAATTATTTTTGTTATGAATATTTTAATTAGTTCGATATTGTTTGTAGTAATCTTTTAATAAATATAATGAAAGCGTATATTTATATATTTAATTTTTATATAAAATTTAAAATTCGAATTTAATATAATTGCTTTATTATTATTAATACAAATAAGTATAGAATAGTTAAATTAAATCTATAGTTCAATAAAGAGTTATATAAGTTAGATAACTTTTTATATATTAAGATTTTCTACGATATATTTACTTTTAATAGTTGATAGAACTATATAGTTTTATTTTTTAAAAGTTTAGGATATAGATTTTTTATTAAATAAAAATATAAAGTTAAAAATAAATAGAATTATTTTTAAATAAAGTTTTATTTAGTTAGTATTACAAAAGTTAATAAGACTTTGTAGTATAATATATAATAGATTATATCTATAGATAAAGAATATATATAATTTATTAGAATCAATTAGATATTAGAATATTTTTGGAAAAGTTTATTAATAAGATTTTTTAGAATATGTAATGTAATATATTATTTTGATTATAATAAATAAAATATTTTATTTTTAAATTAGGAATAAGAATAATTTACTTATCTATTAGAGTTGGAATAAAATTATAGTTCTATATATAGAAGTATATAAAGATTTTGTTAATATAGTCTTTCTATAAAAAGTAGATTTTATTGTTTATATAAACAAAATCTATTTCTAAGAAATATTTAATATTCTTTTTGTTAGTAAGATTAAAATATTTTATTAATAATTTTTTAAATATAATAATTTATTATAAAGAAAGTAAGATAACTAAAAGATTATTAATATATATTAGAATAATAATAGAATCTAATCTATTAAATTTAATAAATACTAAATAATTAGTTTTGATTTATTTAAATTTTATAGTAATAAATATATTATATAATAATATATATTATTTTTGAAATATCTATTGAAGTTTATTCATATTCTTTATAAAAAGATTAATCTATTTTATAGAATTAGTTATAGTATTAGAACCTAATTTAACAAATATTTTTTTGATTAGATCTAATAGTTTAATATATATTAACTTTTTTATTTCTATATTTAGAAATATAATAACGATATCTATATAATATATAATTTAGTCTTTTTATATAATAAAGATAACAAAGACTTTAAATAATATCGACTTTAAAATTATAATATAAAGCTTATAAAAATTAATATTTTCTATTTAATTGAAATCTTAATAGATGAATCTTATTTTATATATACTAATATATTTAATACTAAACATTTATTATATTAAAAAAAAAGTCAACTAAATAGTTGTTTAATTATCTTTTAGATTTTATTTATATCATATTAATATAGTTTTTGATAAGTAGTTTTAAATTATTTAATATATTCTAAGTATAATATAGTCTACTTCTATATATAGAGTATATAATTAGTTTAATTAAAAGTCTTCTTTTATAAAATATTATATTTATTTAATATTATATATAAGTAAATATTTTAAAATAGATTCTTATTCTTTATATAGATATTAGTAATATAGAGATTAATATTTAGATTTGCTTTTAAAATCTTTAATCTTTCTATAGTAGGATCTATAATCTTAATATTAGTTAGCAATAAAATATTAATTAATATATTATGTTTAATTAATTTGTATTTATTTATTAAAATAAATATTCTTTTTCTTTTTAAATAAGATGTTTTCTTTGAATTATATATAAAGATTTCTTTATAGAATAAAATTATTATTAGCAATAGATCCTATTATACAACGGTTTAAATAAAATATTATAGTCCTATAAATATTAATGATTTTTTTTTAAAGTAAATATTTTTTCTATTCCTTTATATTTCTATTTTCTTATTAAAACTATCTTCTTTTTCATATTATAAGGTTTAATAGTAGATTTAAGAATATTTCAAGGGTTCTATAGATATAATCTTAATGAAATTAATTATTCTTTAAATATTTCTTCAACAATAGAAAAAAAGAGAATGCTAATAAGGTTTTATTAATATAAGAATTAGTATAGAATATAGTCAATACAATATTTGTGTAATGGGTGTACAGACACAGGCGTACTACCTATCAATCCGGTAGTAGACTAGAAGGAGAATCACTATCGAATTGTGGGTGATTTGATTATCGTTGATAAGAGAATAAGAATCTAAGAGTATATCCACAATAGGTATAATAGTATTTGTCAAGACTGATTCTTGCAGAAGGGCTTACTAAGATTCCGAGAAGGCCTTCCCTTTATACTGTAAGAAGGATGCTAGTATGATTAGGTAGGCGATTATTCTATACTACTTACTATGAAGTAAATCCTTTATGGAGGTTAGTTTCCTGGGAGGAAGTATACGTTTTCGGAATGGGAATGCGACAAAGATTGATGCTCTGAGATTCCTGCGTAGTAGGCGTGGGCAGTATACTCTTGCGGAGTTGGTGCGGGTAGTATACTTCTGCGCAGTAGATATAGATAGTCTACTTTAGATATATCGTAGGAGATCCTTTGCTAATATTTGTTGAATCGTATTCACTTTGTATAAAGTTAACACTTCTTATAATTATCCTTCCCTCTATAGTAGACATTCTTGTCTATAGTTTCTGTACTATATTATATCAGTGGTGAACAAGAGTAGTATCGGTAGTAATTAGATCTTATTAAATCCTTCAAAAAATTTAATATAGGAAAAATACTAAAAGAAAGAGTATCTATTTTTTGTCTTTAAAATAAAGATTAAATCTTTTGACTATAGATTTAAATAATTTAACAATGTTTGACTTAGAGTTTTTCTTTGTTCTTAATAATTGTTAAAAGATTTATTTTTAATAATAATACTTCTTTGTATTATATAGTATATAAATAGAGTTGTCAATAGTTATTCTATAGCATTATTAACATCTCGAGATTCTTTCAAAATAACCGCTTCTATTCCTCATATAGTCTCTATAACTTTAATTCGCCATTAATATATATTTTGTTTTCAGCGTTCGATTTAAATATTTTTTGTTGCTATAATACCATTTGCTATTAGTTATTAGTTGACTATATAAGATTCTATTCTATATAGTTATTACTATGCTTCTAAAAATTTATACGTAGAACCAAAGGCTGCAATAACAAAGAATACTCAAGATCTAAGTTTTTTTATTTAATAAGTATTAACATTTCAAACCCTTTGGCTAAATTATATTATAAATTAGTCCTATTTGTAATGGGTGTACAGACACAGGCGTACCACCTATCAACCCGGTAGTAGACTAGAAGGGGAATCACTATCGAATCGTGGGTGATTCGATTATCGTTAGTAAGAGAGTAAGAATCTAAGAGTATATCCACAATGGGCATAATAGTATTTGTCAAGACTGATTCTTACAGAAGGGTAAGGTCCCAAGAAGGCCTTCCTTTTATACTGCAAGAAGGATGCTAGTATAATCAGGTAGACGATCATCCTATGCTGCTCACTATGAAGTAAATCCCTCATAGAGACTAGTTCCCTCGGAGGAAGCATGCGCTTTCGGAATAGGGATACGACGGAGATTGATGCTCTGGAATTCCTGTATAGTAGGCACGGGCAGTATACTCCTACGGAGTTGGTGCGGGTAGTACACCCCTGCGTAGTAGGCATGGATAGCCTACCTCAGGTGCATCGTAGGAGATCCTTTGCTAATACCTATCGAATCGTATTCATCTTGTATGAAATCAATACTTCTTACAATTATCCTCTCCTCCATAGTAGACGTCCTTGTCTGCAGTTCCTGTACCGTATAGTATCAGTAGTGAACGAAGGCAGCACTAGTAGTGAGTAAACCTTATTAAACCCTTCAAAAAACCTAGTATAGAAAAAATACTGAAAGAAAGAGTATCCCTCCTTTATCTTCAAAATAGAGGTTGAATCCTTTAACCTTGGATTTGAATAATTTAATACGTTTCAAACATTTGATCTAAAGCCTCTCTTTATACTTTAACAACTATTTGAAGATCTATTTTCAACAATAATGCTTCTTTGTATTACATAGTATATAAATAGAGTCGTCAACAATCGTTCTGTAGCATCATCAACATCTCGAGATTCTCTTAAGATAGCTGCTACTGCTCCTACTGCTATTATTCCTACTCCTACTACTACGAACGGTCCTATTCCTTACATAGTCACTACACCTTTAGCTTATTATTAATATATATCTTATCTTCAGCGTTCTACTTAAATAGATATCAACACTATATTAATATTTAATATTAATTATTAATTAACTATATAAGATTCTATTTTATATAGACGTTACTATGCTTCCAGAGATTTATACGTAGAGCCAAAAGCTGCAATAACAAATAATGCTTATAATTTAAGTATTTTATTCGATAGATTAGAATATTCTAAGATACTTGGTTAAACTATATTATAGATTAGTCTTATTCTATATAAGATGCTATATGTTGTATAACCTTTAATAATACATTATGGAACCTTACAACAGTATTCAATAGTATTTATATAAAGTATATTAGAGCGTTCAAAATAGAGAATATAAGAAATAAATATGTGAGTATTATTATCCAATTCGGAGATATTTCTTATACTAATCTTATATAATTCTATAGTTTAACAAAACAGAATATCAAGATTTTATTTATATATGCTATTAATTAATAATTAATCTAGTACTCTAGCTATAGATTAGTATTCTAGTAGCAGACTAGAATATATTTAACGATAAAGATACTTTGCAATTGCACTCTGGAGATATTAGATTTATTTATTGGACTCAAACAAAATATAACTTTTTAGTAATGGTAATAGTTACAACTAATACTTGTTATACACATATATTTGGCATCGTTGATGTTAATAGAAATACTATTATACCTATAGCGATTAAAAGTACTACCAACTACCATAAAATCTTAATAGTTAAAATTAATATAGAATTCTCTATGAACAAGTCAGATTTATGATTCAAAAGTGATTTGTTAATATTTCTATTATTATTTATATATCTTTTGTAAGTGAGATTTTAGGAAAATAGAGAATATAAACAAATTTTAGAATTAAAATAAATTTAAAGTGAAGATTTGTAGAGTAGTGAATTTTAGCAAATATAATTTTTACTTTTTCACTTTTCAACTTCCTTACTTTTATTTCCCCCTCGAACTCTCTCTCTCCTTTGTCTTCTTAATAGAGTTATTCTTTATACATAATATAGATTTTTTATTTAGAAGATTCAATCCACTATACATTTACTTCGTTAATATATATTGAGGCTACTTGAGATATTCGATTTCCTCTTAGATATCTGATGATCTTGATATTCTCTTAGAGTTTTGCTATATACAAGTTCAAAATACTATTACAATTTACTGAGATTATATAGAGACAGATTATACTTATGAAAAGATATGTTTCGCTTTGTTTTATAGGTTTTTCGTAGCTAATTTCTTAATTCTTTAGTTTGCTTATATATTACCAGTTGGAGTTATAGATTATTATATATTAATTAGTAGAATTCTAGTAACTACTTAACGATATCTTACTTGATAATCGATTTTAATAAATGCTTACGAAGAACTTTTAGTATCTATTTAACAGCCTAGATCAGTTTATTATAGCTTATTTAGTTCACTATTACTTAGATATAATATAGACTATAAATGATTTATCTCTGTGTCTTTGCGAATCGATTAACCACCTATAGTATAACGAGTACACTAGATATTAATAACTCGTTGATTCCTATTAATAAATATCCTAGATGTATTCTTTCTATGATCCTTAAATGTAGATAGTATATACTACTAATATATAGCCTAGCCTTTTAGATATAGAAAAGAGTATTTAGTTCTAATATAATACTATTAGTAATTTCTAGAATATGATTTTATAATAAGTAGAAAAAACATTAAATATATTAGATATAAATAATATAAGAACATAGTTTAGAGAATATTTGGTAAGATTTCTTTTTATTATTTATAGGAGTATAGTAGACTAATTAAAAAAGAGAGGTTGTTTTTTGTAAAATAAATATTTTCAACGTTTTTATAATCTAGTAATTAGAATCCTATTTTTATTTTATATAGTTTTTCGTAGCTTCTTTCTATAGTTTGCAATCAACTTGAAAGTATTTATACTACTAATAGAAACCTATTAATTATACTCTAAGAACTATCCTATTTATTTATATAGATAATAAAACTTATTATCGAATTTGATATTATTTTTAATTTCTTTAATCTCCTATTTATTGTTATCTTCTAATTCAAATATTAATATTAAATCGTAAGCATTTCGATTGTTCTATGCCTGCTATATTTTCAATAGCTATACTAGAAAGACATTATGCAACAAAGAATACTACTCTAATAAAATTAGTCTGTAGATCTAATTTTCTATATAATCTAAGATTTGAAAGGATCCTATAAATCAGAGAATTAGTTTTCTATTTTTTAGACATAGATTTTTTATAAACAGCAAAATTAGATCTTTTATTTTAAAATTGATCTTTTTATAATATTAATTATAGTATTTAATTTATAATTTAATAGCAATTTTCTACTTTTCTACTATTAATTCTTATAGGTTTCATAGCTTTTCGTAATACTACATAGCACTCGAAATAATCTGTTTGTCGGAAAGATCTTCTATTTGGATTTAGAAATTAGGATTATAGATAAAGAGTGTTTGAAATAGGGTTTTTTTTATAGTTGCGTTTTCTATATTATTATATATAAACTAAATTTTCTTAAATAATTTTAGCTATATTTAGAAATATTCATTAGTAAAATATTATAAATAAACTTCTAATATCTAGTTTATCCTTTTTATTTAGCTATTAATTTATATATAGAATACTATTAAGAATTGGTTTCTAGTATTTTCTAAAAAACATAATTAAGATTAAAATCTATTTATAAAGAAAGATCTTTAATCTAAAATAATACTATTTGATAGTTTATATTACAATTCTATCTTATTGTAGAATATTTCTGTTAATTTAATAACATCTATAGTTGTAGAGATTGAAAGAAATATACTTCACTTTGTAAAACGATCTATAACTATCAAAATAGTATCTACTTTATAGCTATTTTAGATTATAAATAATAATCTAGTAATAAGATTTATAGAGACTTCTATAAAGGATCTTAAGAATATAGATAGTGATTTAAGAGCTTTATATAGTTTATATCTAAGGGATTTAAATGTTTAATATATTATATATATTGTAATATATTTTTTAATATTTATTTATATTCTTAACTAATAAAAGTTTCTTTATAAAGATTCTTCTATTCTTATATAACCAAAATAATCAGCAATAGGATTATTATAATGTATTTCCAATAATTATATCCGAAGTTTTACTTTTTTAGGAATAAAGGCTTTTAAATAGAAGTATAAAATTCTTAGATTGTTAATAAATCAACCTTTTACCCCCTTTTATTCAATAGTAGCTACCCTATGTTTCGACTTCTTATCTATTAATTAGGCCTACTTAATCTTAATTAGAATATTCTTTTTGAATAGAATGCTTAGAACCTAAACTTTAATTATATTTATATTATATATTCTTTAGATATTAAGGGTTTTAGATAGGCTATCCTATTTAGTAGTAGTAGTTGCAGCTTCGATAGGATCTCTAAATAGATTATAATCCATTAGTTCTTTATTAGGATTTAAATCAAACAAATCATTGTTTGTATCTAGGCTTTTTTTAATATTCTATACTAACGCAATTTGATTGATCTTTTTTTTAGAGGATTTATCTATGATTTATTTTTTTATTATAGGTAGCAAATCTAATTCTAGTATTATTTATTTAGAATTTAGAATTCTAAATAATCTATCTATAGGGTTTGATTTGCTTACTTAGTGGTAGATTATGAATTCAAATGATATTAGATATATGTACTATCTAGTCTGTTTTCTATTAAACTTCAGTTACAACATAAAAGTATATAAATTAATATAGTTAGTTAGGACTTCTACAGGATATTTACTTTTATCTAAATAGTATTACTATTATTTAAATAAATATACTATAGCGAAGAACTTCTAGTCTGGGATGTTATAGTTTAACTTAATATTAGTAAACTTTTAAAACCAAAATACGATTAGTTTTTAAATATTATTATTATCAGATTATAATAAAGCATCATCTATCTTTTCATTGCTAATATCAGTTTCCATTCGCAGGCGTCTTTTAGAGTTATAATAATATAGGAGTATAGCTCCTACAAATATCTATTTCAAAGTATTAAAAGTATTCTATTAATCTTTATTTAATTCTATTAAACTTGGTTTTTTACTATTTTTATTTTCTTTAAATATTAAAATTAATAGAAGTATGATTTTTAAATAATTTAAAATAAATCTATAATAGAAGTTATAGAATTCTAGGAAAACTTATATTATATAATATAAATTTGATTCTTTTTAGTTAAAGATTACTTCGATTCACTTTCGTTCTATTATTATTTTTTCTTTATTAATTATAAAGCTTAAAAATTCGATTTTAAATTAATAAAAGATATATTTGAAAGATTTAGTATATAGATTATGTTTTTAAAACTATTAAAAGATTTACTTTAATATAGTAATATAGTTTTCTAGATTATTACTAAAGATTATAATATCGTCTAGATAGCAAATATATACTATATTAAAGAGATCTTAAAAAATATAATGTATATAACTCTGAAAAGTTGTAAGTATATTAGTCAACTCAAAAAGTATAATCAAATATTCGAAATAACTATATCTAATTCTAAATACGGTTTTCTATTTATCTTCCTTCTATATACGAATTTGATAATATATATCCTTTAGATCGATTTTATTAAAGTATTTCAAATTTAATAAGTAATCTAAAATCTTCGAAATAAACGATAGAAGATACTAATTCTTAATAGATATTTTATTGAATCCTCGATAGTTAATACATAATTAAAGAATACTATTTTTCTTTGGAATAAAAAGAATTAATATATCTATTAGATTTTTTGACGAATAGATTAGATCTTTATTTATACTCTTTATTAAATATGCTTACAATTTTTTTAACTTATTATAGGATAAAAGATAAATTGATCTATAGAATACTTTAGAGCCTTCTTTGAGATCGATTATATAATCTGTTTTTTGATTTAGTAGAAGAATTTTTATCTTCTTATAATTAAAAATATTATAGTATTCTAGCAGTTTATTAGGAATTTAGAAGTCTTCTTTTACTTTAGAATCTTTTTTTTTATTTAATAGCTAAATATTTTTAAAAATTTTGAAAAGAATATAAATTATAGCTTGATTTTTATACTTCTTTGTGAATTTTTATATATTATATAGCTTAAATTTCTTAGTTTTAAATTACTATTCGTTAATTATAAATTATAAAGTAATATTAAGTTTATTAAGAATATTCTGAAAGAGTAGGATTAAGCTATTATTTATATAAGAATCACGATCGATTTCTATATAAACTTATTTAATTATTTTAATAGTGTTGTAGAAATTAATTATAATAAGAAGAATCTAAAAAACTCTATAGATCTTTAATTAGTAAAAGGTTATACTTCTTAGAATTAGCATTAAATAGAAAGCTAAAATTAGTTTTATTTTTCTAACAAATTCTATACTAATAATATCTATTTCTATACATATATCTAGATCCGTATAACTTTCTATTCTTTTACATTACATTAGAATATATAATCGAATTACTGTATTAATAATAAAGTAAAAAGACATATTAATATCGACTTCTAATCTATCTCTAATCCTTTTTTTAACAATCTACTATTATTTTTAGCTTCTATATTTTAAATTCGAATAAGTTTTCTATGCTTTTTGAAGTATTCCTTCTTCTAATAGTTAATTCGATAATAGTAGTTATATTTATTTTTCTTCTTAGAATCTTCTATACTTTAAAATTTTTAATTTTAATTCTTATAAAAGATTTTAGATATAGCAGTTTTGTTTCTTTCTTAGGATTCTAATTGTAACTTTTGTAAACATCGTCTTCTAATTTTTTTTTTTACTAGTAAGTACTTAGATTTAGAAGTAAGCTTTTCTGCATTAGTATTATTATTGTTAGATTCGTTGCAACCTCTTTTATTAGTACGTTTTTTTTGATTTGCAGTATACACTATGAATTCTTTGATCTTCTTGGTTTTAGTGTATTAGACTTTTTAGATCTAAGAAGTGGCTTTGATAACTTTTATTCGATTGATAGATCTTTTATTTAATAGCTTAATTTGCTACTAAATCGATTTCTATAATTAATTATAAAAGTTATAGCCTTTTTACTTTTCAATTTAGAAATCTAAATACTTTTTAATAGCAATTAAATAGATTTTAAAATACAAAGGATTCTTATAAGATTTTATTTTTATATCAATAAATTTTATTTACATATTTATTTTTATATCTCATTTTTCACTATTTAGAAGTTTTAGAGTCTATTCCTAAAAGTAATTTTATTTATTTGTTTTTCCCTTATCATTCTTAATATACTTCTCTTCTATTTACTATCGATTTTAATACTTTTTATTTAAATAGTTTATTCTAGCTAGAATTTTATTAGTATCGCTATTATATTTTAGAAGGACTTTTTTGAATAGAGTTTAAAGATTATTCAACTATTACTAGCAATCTTTAATTAAGAATTTTTTATTAAATATAACAACCCTTCTTTTGATTTCATCTTTGAAAGATAGATCCTCTTTAGTAATAGTTTTAATCTTTTCTATAGTAGAAAGTTTTTATTTTAAGTCATTGTATTTAGCGAATTATTATTCCAAAACGTCAAATTAGATACTATAAATAACTTTTGTCCATTCATGAGTATTAGTCTTCTCACACCTAAACCTAAAATTTTTCACTTTAAACACAGTAATAGTTGTATTATGTTCATCCAATTTAAGTACTAAAGAAGGTACTGCTAGCTGCGATGGTGGGATGATCTTAGTTTCTGAGAAGGAATCGACGACGACTAGCTTAGGAATCCAGGAAGCTTCGGTAGGTATAGATTCGTTTAGTACTGGCCCAAATTTAGATTTAAGTAAGCGTGTAGCTTCTGGAGTGTATCGTAAGGATATCCTAGAGTCTCGCTCCTTTTCGTTTCATAAAGTATAGGAACTTATTCTTCTCAGTCTTCTAAAGGATTGAAGATGAAGAATCAGGAATTGTAATGGGTGTACAGATATAGATATACCACCTATTAATCCAATAGTAGACTAGAAGGGGAATTACTATCGAATTGTAAGTGATTCGATTATCGTCGATAAGAGAGTAAGAATCTAAGAATATATCCACAATAGACATAATAGTATTTGTCAAGACTGATTTTTGCAGAACGATAAGATTCCGAGAAGGCCTTCCTTTTATACTGCAAGAAGGGTGCTAGTATGATTAGATAGGCGATCATTCTATGCTGCTTACTATGAAGTAAATCCCTCATGGAGGCTAGTTCCCTTGGAGGAAGCATGCGCTTTCGGAATGGGGATACGACGGAGATTGATGCCCTGGAATTCCTGTGTAGTAGGCGTGGGCAGTATACTCCTGCAGAGTTGGTGCGGGTAGTATACCCCTGCGTAGTAGGCGTGGATAGTCTACCTCAGGTGCATCGTAGGAGATCCTTTGCTAATACCTGTCGAACTGTATTCACCTTGTATGAAGTCGGCATCTCTTACAATTTGAAAATCTTAATTAAGAAAATTATAAAAAATCTACTTAGAAAGATTAATAAAAACCTTTTGTCTTTTAGAATTTATATTCTACTTTTTAGAATCTTTGATTTTAGATTTATAATTAGATTTTAATAAGATCTATAAGATTAAATTTTTATTAAAAATAATATTCTATAAATATATAAATATTTTAATTTAGATATTATAAATAAAGTAATGATTACTAATATTATAGCTAATAAGTTTATCTTCTTTTGTATATAAATATAGTTTAATAATTTACTTCTTCTTTAGAATTAGGAATTAGTATTAATAATTAAAAGATTATAAATAATTAATATTAAACTTTTTATTCTAAAATGTTTTATATAGAATTATTTCTATTTTAAAATATTAAAGTTGGTTTACTATATAATTTATATTATTAATTAAATATAATTATAAATACTTTAATAGCTAATACTTTATTATAATAGTAATAAAAGACTATACTAACTATTAATTCTTGATTTTAATAATATTATTTAATTATTTAGTATAGAACAATATAGAATTCTAAATAATTCTTTTTGTATTATAGTATATAGTAAAAAGATTATATATTAGATTATTATTATTATATATATATTTGATTTTCAAATTAAACTAATAATCTAAGAATATTATAATATATATAATATAATCAAGAATCTAATCTTTAGTTTTAAATATAAAAACTTAGTAGTAATATAAAATATTATTAATTATTATTAGAAAGTATTATTTATATTTATATCTATAAATAAAGATAGGACTCTAAAAATTAATATATAGCAGATTGTTAATATAAATATAAATCTATTTTTTCTTTCTAAATAATTTAACTATAGTTTTAGAATTAATATATAATATATAAAAGAATATTATTTCTTTATTTTTTTAAAAATAGATTCTAATTATTGTATATTCTATATTCTATATAATATCTTCGTTTATATAATAAATATAATAGTATATAAGATTAATAGAAATAAACTTTATATTTTTAAAAGTTTTTATTGTTGATTTATAAAGATTCTTATTGATCTTTATATTTAATATAGATCTAGAATTAAATAATTTAAATATTAAATTTATAGTTTTAAGAATATTAATTACTAAAAAAAAAGTTTATTTAATATTTAGTTAAATATAATTTCTAGATTAAATAGCAATGTTCATTTACAAATTATTTTTAAAGATTATAGTAATATAACTATTAATATTGAATTTGTAGTTTGTATTTAATAGTTTAATAGTAGTAATAAGATTATTTTTTAATAATAAAATAAATTAAATATTTTTTAAAGTTAGAATCTAGTATAATTCATTTCCTAGAATAAAATATATATTACTATAATTAATAGTTTTAAAAAATTTATTAGTTA
Organism: Penicillium salamii; assembly: GCA_911197225.1. Taxonomy (NCBI): domain Eukaryota; kingdom Fungi; phylum Ascomycota; class Eurotiomycetes; order Eurotiales; family Aspergillaceae; genus Penicillium; species Penicillium salamii. The sequence continues at coordinate 8,484 of CAJVOY010000112.1, read as the reverse complement.
CTATTAGAATTTATTATTTATAAGATTTAAAAATAGTAAATATATTATAGTAAAGAATCAAATATATTACAAAATTAGAATTAAGTATTTAATTATTAAAGCTACTGTTAGAATAGATAGATTAATCTATCTAATTTAATCAAAACTGTTTAGAAAGTATATCATATGTATTATTAATATAAGAAGCTTTAATCTAATATTTTTCGAAGATTATTTTTTAAATAGATATAGTGTTTGTAGTGTTTGTATTATATCGATGACAATAGTGAAAAAGTTTATTATTCTAAGTAGTATTCTAATTGTTATTTTAATCTTTTAAATAGTAGTTATTAGGTTTGTATATTATTTATTTCTTATGAAAAGGGTAATAACAAAACTTTAACTTTAATAGATGATTCTTTTTACTACTCTATATATTCTCAATATTCTGATTCTAATTTCACTTTTAATATTTAATTTAAATTTCTATAGAAAGTTATATTTGTAATCTAAGTAGTAGATTTGTTAATTTTATTGATTTTTATAATATCTTTTATCATATATTTATATACTCAGAATTATTAATGGAGTTTTTGCTTGATAATTAATTTATATAATTATATCAATAGTTTATAACTAAGGTTTTTTAAAATTATATTTATAAATTATATTTATAAATTAATTTTAAATCTTAATAAAATCTAAAACTTTATTAAAAGTATTTTTATACTTCTTTTTTAATTAAATAAATTATATTTGAAATTGATAAGGATTATTATTAGTATATTTATAATTAATTTATTTCCTTTATTATATATTTAATAAATACTTATTCTTTTGATTATATATTTTTTAAAGTTATTTATAAGTAAAGAAAGTAAACTTATAATTATTAATATAATATATATATTACTTAAAGATATATTGTTATAGATAATTGATGATTAAATAATTTATATTTTTATAGAAATCTAGTATATAACAATTATTTAATTAAATCATATATTCCTTTTTGTAAAGTTTTTTTAAATATTATATAATTAATTAATTATAGATTCTAAGATTTTATATTAATTATATTTAAAATTAATAAATTAAATTTTATTAAGTATCTTTTAATAATATATATAATATATTAGATTGTTATTAATCTTAATAGTAGAAGTAAAGATAAAGTGTTTGACTTTATTTAACAAGATAGAAATAAATATTAAATTAGTAAAGTATAGTATAATTTTAAAATTATATTTTTAATTTTATTAATTATGTTAGTTTTTAAATTTTTTAAAGTTAAAATTAATACTTATATTCAAAAGAATTTTAATAGTATATTTAAATTTTTTAATATATTATTTAATATTAATACTATTATTAATAAAATTAATAAAATTATTAAAGATTATAATAATTAATAAAAAAAAGTATTAATTAGAATAATTATTAAATAAATAAATAAAGTAATTAAATATTTTATTTTATAATCTAGATTAAAAAGTTTTATAAATAGATTATAAATATAATAAAAATAGTAGAAATATTTTTGAAATATAATTACTATATTTATTATTTAGAAGAAAAAAAAATTACTATTATTTAACTTAAGATTAGAATTAGAATTAAATTATAAATATATTTATAAATTAATATAATTATAGTTAAAAATATATATAGAATATCAATAGTTATAATATTAATTATAACTAAAATTCTATTCAAAAATAGAAAGTAGAATAAATTAATTTAATATAGTATAGGAGGATTGATTTAATAAATTATAAAAGGATTTAAAATAAATAAATATAGATTGAGATTAAAATTATAATTAAAATTAAGATTAAGTATTAATATATTTATCTATCAAAACTTTTATTATATATAGTTCCAAATTAGAAAACTAAGATAGTAGATCAAAGATTTTTTGATATTATAGAATTAATATAAACATACTTTATAACAATTTATTAAAAGCAGAATTTAGTTTAATAATAGATAAGTCTACTATAAATCTAATTGTTGATTTTATTTTTCTTATAATAGAAGAACAATAATCCAGATTTACTTTTGTATTATAAAAAATGTAATTCGGATTTAATAAATTATTAATGTTTTCAGAAGATTACTTTAATAGATTTAATAAATCCAATAAAGAATATTAATTATTTATAGCGACAATAAAAGTATTTGAAATTTATAATAAAAAATATTGAAGAAAAGAAGGTGAGATAGTAAAACGAAAGTGAAATAAAGATCTTTTGTTAGAAACGTTATTAACAATATGTTTTAATAATATTAATGTTATAATAGATTTGATTATAGTGAAATATATAGGAATACCATTAGTAAGTGAATGAAGAAGGTCTTTAAATTTTATGTAGGGTTTAGAAAACTGGATCTGGATGCAATGGATTAATAAAGAAGGTTAAAAGGAAGCTGAATAGTAAACGATAAGATTTTTATTCAGCAAAAGGCTTTATAATCTGATAGAGATCTACTACTAACGAAAGGAAGGAGTAGTATAGAGATCTCTAAATTGTGTGAAGAGAGAAAGGAGGAAGAGAGGAAGAAAGTGAGAGGAGATTTATAGATGTATGATATGGGTTATGTGATCTAGGTCCTACAATCTAACAATAGTGAAGCAAACTTCTAAGCTCTATAAAGATATTAAATTTAAAAATGATTAAATTAATTTATAATCTTATTTTTTTAGATTCTGAGATAATTTAATAGTAGAAGAAGTATTTAATTCTATTTTAAATTTAAATTCAAGATCTAATTAGAATACTAAAGTAGTATTCGAAGATTGATTAAAATTTTATTCCCTTCCATTGCTACAAATATTATAACTTATTATAAGGATTCTATTTCCTTATCTCCTAAAGGGTTAAAAAAAAAATCAGAAATTTTAATAAATATATAATTCTAAATATACAATCTATTAACCCAACAAAAGATTCAAAAAAAAAAAAACAATTATCGATTCGTATATAATTCGATGATCTTATATAGAAAAGTTGGTTTTAGATTTTTTTAAGATACACTTATAGTATATTCAACAATTGATTCTTGCAGAAGGAATGAAGGCCTGGAAAGGAATCCCTTCTTCTACTGCAAGGTTGCACAATAGCAGTGGGCTAACTAACTATAATACACAGCCCTATAACATAACCGACGTGCAAACCTGCGAGTGGGGTAACCCTGTGCGGATAGGATTCCTTTGTTCTCCACAGTGTAGGGTAGGGGCGCATGCCCCGAGGATCATGGGGGGAATTCCCTGCGAATACCCTTCGAACCATATTCACCTTGTATGAAGCCGGCGCTTCTTACAATTAGGGTTGAAATAGATTATTATTGGGTTTTTTAAGGCCCCAGTATTGGGTCTGGGTTGGGTCCGGGTTATAAAGGTTCAACCCCACCCAATATGGGATTGGGTTTTGGGTTGAGATCTTCGACCCAAATGGGGTTTTGCGGAAGTCTACTCCCAAATTCTCCCAGTAGCTCCCTTTCTCCTTTCTTTCTCTAGTTTTAATCTCTTTTAGTGAATAGACCTTCTTCCGAAACCCACCGCATTATACTAGACTAAAACTCAATTCTACCATCTTTGCTAATCGAGAGCCGCATAGATGTGAGTCTACGCTAGCGTTTTGGTATCAATTAATCCTACCAATTAAAAGTAAAGAACTAAAAATAAAACCAACTAATCAGAACGAATAAATCCGAACTAGACTAAATAAACTATTATATAGATAGATTAATATAATAAAGAGACCATAGATTCGATAGGCTATAAGAGAACAAAAAGAACAAGAGTGCAACCTTTACAAAGAAGATTATGGAAAAAGTACATCTATTTCTAGATCTTTTCAACTTTCTTAATCCTCTAATACTCTAATAGTTACTATATATAGACTCTATAATGTAATAAAAAAAATACAAAGTTCCTAAGGATATAATCAAATACTTTAAGAAAATAAATATAAAGAAATACTTCAAGTCTTTTTTTCAAATTATAGGCAAGAGTAGAAAATGAAAATTTACATTTTATAGAACAACTAAATAAAGTTAATAATCGATTTACTTTTCTATAGGATATTAAAAATCAAATCTACTTTCTAGAAGCTATACATTGCAATATAAATGAATATTATACTATAATAGAGCAAGAGTAGAACCAAATAGGATTCTAGCTTTCTTAGATTTAGGTCTAACTAATAAACCTGACTCATTTCTAAAGAAACATAATAATTATAGAAGCTTCCTAATATTAGAAGATTTAAAAGATATTTAATAATCTTATATTAAAGAATAGAAAAAATGTATAATATAAAGATTAAAAGATAATTATATATTAAAAATTGAAAGTAAATATAATATATTATTTAACCTTTTATATTATCTATTGTATAGCTATAATTATTATATAAAAAAAGCTTTTTTTTGTATTAACTTTTAAATAAATCTTAATAGAAATAATCTTTATATTAATATTAATAATCTTTATAAATATTTAAAATTGATCTTCTTTAATCTAAATAAAAAAATAGAAACTAAAATAGTTTATAATATTTTAAAAATAGATCTAAGGAATAATTTTAATAATTTTATTATCAAATTTAAATATCTAATAAAAAAGTTAATATTATTAAAAAAATATTTTAAGAAAGATCTTTTTAAAAAATTATCTTACTTATTATAGACCTCTATAATAAATTAGATTAATAATCTTAATATATCTTTTAATTAATTTATTACTTATTATATATATAATTTTTATTTAATCAATTTTCTATAGAAAAAATAAACTAAAAACATTATTAAAGTACAATCTATAATCAATTCTAAAAGTATAAGATCTAACTATAAAAGATTTCTTTTGCCAACAATCAAAAAAAAAGATAATAAGCTTTCTATTAATATCTCTATTTTATAGGCTAGGACATTTCATTCGAATTCAATAATCTTTATTAAATACAATAAATTAATAAATAAAAATAAGTACTTCAGATATAAAAATGATAATTATTTTAATCAGAACTACTCTAATAAATTTTTCTATACTACCACTATTGCTATTAATTCTACCATTTCTACTTAAGAAGTAGGTCTAGACAAATCCTGCGGGATCTAGGAATTTTTGATATCGCTGCTTAGTACCGCAGGTACTAAAGGATTTTGCTAAATTCCGGTACCGTTCCCGCAGTAGTACCACAAGATCACGCGGTATTTGCAGTACTTTCGTTGATATTATTGAATATATATTTTAATCTTCTATTTTCTAATTTAGCTGTATAAATATGTTGAGTAATCTATAATTTTTTTATATTTCTGATTATAGATTTAAATATTCTAGTATATTTTAAAGAGAAAGTAAATACTATTTTAAAAAATATATATAATATATTGTTTATTGATTTAACAAATAAAAGGTTAAAATATAGTAAATTAAATTTTTTATAGATTTTTTAAATTACTTAGAAGTCTTTTTTTATATATATAAAAAAGGAATCTTTATCATATATCTTTTGTTTAATATATTCTATATTAATAAAATATTATATATAGCTATAGAAAATAATATACTTTTAAATAAAAATATAATAATGAATAGTCTTTTTATTAATTTCAAATAATATATTTAAATATAAATAAATAAAAGATATACTTTATTTTTTAATATTTATTAAATAGTCTAAAATAAAACTAAAAATATTAAAAATATATTGTTATTAGAAATAAAAAAAGTAGTCTTTTTATATAGATATTTATTAATCTAGAAAATATATATTATATTTAGAAGCTCTTAATATATAATAGAGATATTCTTCTATAATTTTAATTTTATTATCTTTAATATAAAAATTATTATTCTATATTATTATAAGCTATAGAAATATAATCCTATATATCATATTTATGAAATCTATAAATTTATATAGTAAGATAAATAATATAAATCTAATATTTTCTATTTTATATAATTATACTTTCTAATTGATATTAAATTTAATAATATTATTTGAATTTTATATTCAATTATAGATATATTATATAAAATTATTATTAAAGATATATTATTATCTAATCTTTAATTATTAAATCTATAAAATATTATTTCTATGTAGTTTAAATATATATTTAATATAATTTTAAATATCTTTATTTAAAAAAAAAATAAATTTCTAAAATATTCCTATTATAGTTAATACCAGGGATCTGGCGTTCCTCGGACCCCCAGTTAAGTAGTTAGCTAGGGGGGTTTTTTTTTGTTAATGGCGGAACGCAATAAAGCCACAATATAATAGAAAAAGGGAGTATACTACAAAGGTCAATTTTTGATGAATGATTTGCAAGATTTGCTGCGTTTGCTGCGTTTGCTTGGTTTGCACTGTTTGCTAAATTTGCTATGTTTGCTGGGTGTGCTGGGCTTCCTCGACCAATCATAAGAGTGAGAGCGGGTCCATGTGAGCCAATCATAACGCGCAAACGATAGAGAGTGGATCGTACCGACCAATATAGTGCGCATGTGACTTTCGTGGACCAATCAGAACGCGTAAAAATGCGGAAAAGTAGGTCTGTCATTCGTCAAAAATCGACCTTCGTAGTATACCCCCCTTACTCGATTATATTGTGGCTTCACTGCGTTCCGCCAATTAATAAAATCTTATATATTAATATTAATATAATAGAATCTAGTTTTTTTATTTAATTAAATATTTTTAATATAGTATAAAAATAATATTAATCTTTATATATAATTAAATTAGAAAAAAATATATAGTATATAATATATAGGATTTTAATAAATAAATTATTATATTAAGAAATATTATATATTATATTATTAACTAAAGTAAGATTTTAATAGTATATATTAAATTTATTATATATCGATAAAAATATACCCTTTAAATATATACTATTAAAATCTTACTTTAGTTAATAATATAAATCAAATACTATAATACTTCTTTTTTACTATATTTTAGAAAATAATTTATTACTAAATAATTTAGTATTAGAATAGATCTTTTAAAATAGTATATCAACAAAAAGTTAAATATTAGCTTCTTCAAAATTAATAATTATAAAAAATAATATTAGAGGTTAGAACTAACAATAGTTAAAATCAAGTTTTTTTTTTATTATTAGTAAATTATTAAGAATATTCAGTTTTAGTTTTATTTTATATATTAATATTAATATATAAGAATTTAATTTGATTAGTTAATTATTATATATTTTGTTTTTTAAATAAAGATTAAATATAGCGAATTATGAGAATCAGGAGGTTGGGTGCCTGGGGGATAAGGCATCCACATCTAAACCCAGAAACCCAACCCTCCCAAATTCCTTCAGTAGCTCTCTTTTCTCCCTTTTTTTTTTAGTTTTAGTCTCTTTAATAAATAGACCTTCTTTTAGGGAGCCACCGTCTTATATTAAACTCAAACTCCTTTCTACTATTATTTCTTAGTCGAGAACTAATCAAACGTAAGCATCTACTAGCATCTAGGCATCAGCTGGATCTACAACCCAAATCGAAATAAATAAATTAATCAGATCGAACGAATCAGATCAAACCTTCTGTTATATAGATAGATAAATATAGTAGAAAGACTTTAGATATAATAAGTTATACGTAAGTAAGCAATGCAAGAGTATAATTGCACCTTCACTTCTAAACTCTTAATATTCATTACTCTAATAGTTATTATTTTAGGATTCTATATTATAATAGAGAAATACAATATCACTAAAAACTTTATAGATTGGATTAAGAATATAAATATGGAAAATTATTTCCAAATCTTTATTAATATATAAGTAAGATTAAAAAATAAGAATATATTTTTGTTAAACTAATTAAATACAACTAAAAAACAACTGAATATAGCTAAGATCTAATTTATTCCTCTACAAAAAGCTTAGGAGCAAATCGCTTCTTTAGAGGTAGCCTATTATAAAATAGATAAGTATTATACTATAATATGATACGAATAGAATAAAGTAAAATTTAAACTCTTTTGTGTTTAGATCTAACTAATAAATTAGATTTAATTTAATTAAAATATATTAATTATAAAAACTCTTTATACTAAGAAGTTTATTAAAATATCTAATTTTTTAATATTTTTTAATAGTAAAAATATTTAGTTTAAAATCTGAATATTTAATATTTATTAATATTTAGAAGATAATATAGATTACTATAATACTTCTTTTTAATAAAAGATTTTTATAGTTAATTAATATAAAGACAAAATATAAAATTATCTAAAAGTTTAATAAGATTCTAATATTTCTAATATTTATATTAATATTAAAGATATTATTAAATATATAGAAAGTATATTTATTAATTTAAATAAATAGTAGTTTTATAATATATAAAATAAGATTAAAAGATTATTTTAACAACTTCTACTTTGAATTTTGTGAAGGTTGAAGAGGGTAAAAAGATAAAGGAGACTTATTCATATGAAAATGAATAAAAGAAGAGTGGGAAGGTAA
>CAJVOY010000111.1:0-162645 GCA_911197225.1 Penicillium salamii | reverse complement strand
CTTGTTGAGGGGTGTTGTTGTGTTCTGTTTTTCGTCTGCTGTATTTTGGCCCTCCCCCCCCCCCCCCCCCCCCCCCCCCCCCCCCCCCCCCCCCCCCCCCCTCCTATCCTCCTCTATCCTGTTTGAGAGCCATCATGCCGCAATCCGCCAATTCTGAAAGCGATCCTGCCATTCCGCATCAAAATCCAGATACGTCCACACTTCAAGGTATCACTAATCACCGAAAGGAGATAGTCTGGAATTCATTTGTTGTCACAATTCCCATCTCAGCTTTGACGGTTGCCTTCCTCTTGTTGGTTTTCCGATATCGCGTCAAGACCGGCGACTCTCCCCTCAAAAATCTGCGTCTCCCATCAGATGAAGGTGACAAGAATGCTGTATATGTTGATCTCAATTCCAGTTATATCTTGTTTGTGGCCTCTAGGGCCAGCTCATTGGGCACTCTACTGACAGGCTTCATCCTGACTTTGGTATCATTTCCCATTGCACGTCAGCTATCTCGTGATATCCAAATGGGTCGCGTCGATTCTCTTCCGACTCCATATCAATTGGCCCTTTTGTTGAAGTTTCTGGACGGGAGTGCTCCTGGCGCTATCTGGGGCTGGATTGTGTATCTTTTTTCATGGAGAAAAACCCGTCAGCCTCAGTCTTCCGCTCTCATTGCGGCCTCGAGCACCGCCAGTGCTGCCTTGATACTTGGGTAAGACCACTTTTGAACTAAGACCAATTTCTCCAAACTCATCGAACCAAAACTAGTGTCCTTCTGTCTATGGCAGACACTTGGCTTCACTTGACCACCACTACCGTCCCTTTCACCCGCGTATCTCCTGTGATCGATAAAAGCAAATACAGCTTCGGTCTTGTCCCAAGATGCCTTGAGAGCAACAACTCAATTCCAGCAGGACTGAATTCCGACGGTAGTGCTTGCAGTATCGCCATGGGAAACAGTATCTTCCTCTCAAACTCCACCCTCTCGCTACAAGCCTTAAGCAATATCTCGTCCGAGTCCACCGTTTACACACATGTCGATTTTGATGGAAAGCCTTACACCTACTTAGGGATTCCACCACAAAGCTCCCAGACAAACCATGACTTTACCGCACGCACGTATGGTGCGAATGCAGAGTGTTCACTCATCTCACAGCAATGCAATCTCCACGCTGCTGCTGCCATTATTGGATATAATTGCTCGCGTGTGTTTAACGGCAGTCTCACAGACAGAGACTTGGTCACAGGATTCTTTACAGATAAAACGATGCGCACCAAATGCGATTTCACTACGCCGTATTACTCTCCAACAGAGGCCGGGAATCCATATTATCTCGCGCTTACAACGATACAAACCACAATGGGCGAGCGGCCGGGTGGACTCGCAGAGACAGCATTCGTGCAGAATCTACACGGTGGCCTAGCATTTATCCTGGGATGCAATATGACCATATATGACATAGAGTATGACCGCGTGAACGGGAGTGTGACGCGATTCCAGACCCAGCCCAGTAATACATCAGTCTCCAACGTTTGGCAGACCAGTATGGCATACGTCATTGAGTGGAAATGGGCCATGAAGCAGGCAGTCGGATCAGCCTTCCAGAGCACAGGGACGGGTCAACAGTTTGCCGACTCCGTTGCGTTGGCACTAAGTCAAACGAATCTGGCGATGGGTGCACAGGGGGTTGAAGCCCGGGAAGTGGTGGGGATCCAGGAGCGGACTACTTCACTTGTCGCGAGGGTCCCAATCGCGCCTTTGGTGGCGCTTGTCGTTCTTTGCGCGTTGTTCACTGTGGCTGGGATAGGACTTACAATTTCAGCAGTTTGGGCAGCGAGGAATGAGGTTCCTGATCTAAAAGCCAGACTTGGGATCAGTGGACTAGTGGCAGATCGATTCGAAGGGCCGGGATTGCGTCAAGGTGTACATTCTGTCGACGACTTCTTCGATGAGTATGCCGAAAGGACAGACAAACGAGTTGCTATCGAAAGGAGAGATGAGACTGAAAACTATAGGTATACTCTCTGGGAAGAGAAATCGGAGGGGTGTGGGCGGCCTGAAATTGTCACCTCTAGCGAAGACCTAAGAGGATCCCTTGATCACTGAAATACTAGAATATTTTGTTGCATGGGCGCGGTGATCTATATCCTTCCTTAGCAGGTTACTTTCTACCTCTCTCTCTACCTCTCTCTCTACCTCTCTCTCTACCTCTCTCTCTGCCTCTCTCTCTGCCTCTACTTATCTGATCACCTTCTCTGGAAAGTGGTTTTAGTAACATCTGCCCAGGTGAGATCAAATGATTATGTAAAAACTTCGGTATCTTCACTCTTATGAGGAAAAATGAGGAAACGACGTCACAAGACAGTAAGCTTGTTAGGAGGGGCACACGGAATCAAAAACAAATTGTCAGGATAGGGATTCTATTCCATTGAAGCGCTACTAGACAACAGTCTTTTCTACCATTTCCAGCCCTTGTTGTCGTGGTACTTAAGTATACATCGGTTGCTTTGATGGGATAATACTCGTTTTGTGGCATACTAGGGGAATAAGCCAACCAGTAATGCAACTTTAGAAGTAGATAACATCGTCCTTTTCCGACAAACAACCAACGAATTGACCCTTATCCATGGTCAATTGGTGGTATTTGTGGATCAAAACAAATTTCGACGCACCGAGGGATAGCTCATCACTATAACTAACCATGCAATATCGAAATGTACATTACCTTAATTACGAATCAATACTTTGATGAACCCACTTTGAAGTCCTTGTGTTATATTCTGACACATCTTGATACTGTAACATATCATCTCGTCTAAACCGGAAAGTCAGGTTCGCATTGGCCATCCCGCTTATGAAAGAGGTGTTTTATATGTCAAGGAATCCTCTTACAATGTAAACAAGGGCGCTTACTTGTAGATGAAAGGCTGCCCTTAGCGGTGCATCATATTTAGTGCGCTACTCCGAATGGAGTATGGCTTTTAAATATGTCTCTAAAGGGTCTACATATATGTGAGTGCAAGCCATTAGCAGCTAACAAATGGAGTCTAGCCCTGGGGAGCCCGAGCTGGTGGATTGCTCCACATTCAGCTAAGGATGCTGATCAGTAGCGGTGAGTTCAGCTCAATAGTATCGCTCATTACATCATGCATCGCTCAACACGTCATATATCCGTCGTCCAGGGTATTGATGGAGTGCTGACAATTAATGTCATCCAGTTGAAACTCTCAATTATCACGAACTGTGGATTATGGTAATCGGAAGAACAGGATGCAACTCAAAAGATCTACGTTGTAGCCACGTTACGACTGACCCAGTGCCTCTTAGCCGGCTATATAAGAACAGAAGAATCCCCCCATTTGGTTTACCCGTGTTTATCACAACCCCGCCTCAACCTTACTTCTCTCTTTCCTTATCTTCTTTGGATAATCAAATATCACCACCATGCCTTCGGTTGACCATTCTCCGGGTGTACCGTCTTTCGGATCCTACACTCCGAAAAAATCGCCCTTCCAAATCTCGCTAGAGCCGTCTACAGTCAACTGGATCAACCATTGGGTTCTCTTTAGAGCCAAGACTAGCCAATTACATGATAATCGCCGTTACATCTGGGTGTACCAGTACAACAGGCGGCCCGCGGATCTCATAAACAGCTACGGGGGCTCCGATTCCTTTGGCTGTAAGCACATTGGATGGATCAGAAACACCGAGAGCAATAGCGATTTCGCCGTTTTCCAAACCGAGCTAGAACTTGAGGCCTTAAAAGATGCCGTGGTCAACAACGGCTGGAGCACCGAATTCGCATATACGCAAAAACCCATAACGTGCCACGCCTACGAGGCCTTCGATGCACAAAAGTATGCGCCCGAGCATCGCGACTGCCCTAACGGATTCAAGGATATAATATGGAATGAAAATGGTTTCAGGTAAATCCTGGGCTGTATGCTACGGACCACGTCACTAGGGGCCGTCGCCTACTTACTGATGTGTCACCCAGAGCCAACCATCGCACACGTATTTAGTTCTTTGCAATCAACCCCAATATTGTTACTTGAATATACCTTTGGCTCTAATTGTGACTAAGCATACACCTACATGGGCACCTGTTCCCGTGTGTGTGGCTGTCCTTGATGCTCGATTGATGTCTTCAGGGATACTTGTCCACCTTGGATGGACTCTATTGCTATGGATCACCACCCAAGGCGACTTGGACACGAATACGGCTCTCATGACGGCGGACCAAGAATCATCCAATTGGAGACGAAAGGTGGCTCATCCAGTTGTAAAGGATGATGCTGGTCCACCTTTAATGAAAATGAGAGGCATATTGTTGACAAGAAGTGGAAAAGTACATGCTTCGGGTGAAAATGGTCAAAAAGAGGAATCAAGGTCCGAACCAGCAGCCGCAAATGTTAAAACTAGGAGACAAACAATTAACCTCCAGCCGTGACCTATGTACTAGGGACTTGGAGACCTTTTGGTCCCCAGACAGCAGGGCCCTAGGGAGGGGGGGGGGGCATGTTTGCGATGTCTGCCTCAGGTGCCCACTGTAGATAACCAGCCTAGCTAGCTTAGATCTTCTCTCTCCTCTCAACCCAATTCAACTATCGTTCCAAGCAGTGTTCTATAACCCTTTCCCCGCTGAAGAGGGCATTTGGCCTTTGCGGAGCGTAGCGATTAGTGCACCTTCCTTTTCTTTCCTCAAGTGTTTTGGGGTATATGATTGGCCAGAATGTGAACTGTGGCCGAGTCGGGACTAGTGGGCCGCAACATTATTCTGCCATTTTCTACCGGCTAAATCTCAAAAGCTGTTTTTCCTGTGATTTGGGACCCAACACATATCCAGATCACGTGACCAGGGGGAACTGTAACATAATTGCTCCGCTACGCTCCGCAATTATGTACAATGCTAATGCCAAATGGTGGGGCAGTTTGGAGGCGCGAGTATGTATATATGTATGTAAGTATGTACCCTGCAATGTGGGTACAGTTGAAGATAGAGATAACTATGGGCCATGGCCTACTCGTAGTATGTCACTACTCGTACTCGTAGTTGTTTACACAGGACCACCATTATGTTGATAGCAAGGATCGACAAAACCACTCCCCACCTGGTACCTCCCAGACCTTCTACACACCTCGCCCCTTCCTCCTATAGTCGTTCTTATCCCGTGGGGGTTGCAAAACCCTACTTGTTTTTCCTGTTAACTATGGTGGGCAAAAAGTGGAGCGGGCTAGATTCAACTTGGGTTTTGAGAAATTTCCAAGTTATATTGAAAGCCGTAAACACTATTTATTCTTTTTGAAACTTTGGAAAATTTTTTTCTATTATATGTCGCGATTCTGGGGTGGTGAGTAGCGACAGACCATCCCAGCTACCCCATTACTGAGAGAGTAACCTCTACCCCACTCAACATCGGGCGTTTCGACACAGATGCAAGGGTTAGACTGGGGGTGTTATATATGCAACCAGAACTCAGTGCCAGCTCCGCGACGTCTGCCACCAATCCGATCGCCGAAAAGATACCAGATTTGAAAACATCAGATTTTATTCCCGGAATTGATTCACCTTCAAAGTCATTTATGCATGTACACACTCATGGCTTACGATCCACGGGACTATAATTTGCGCTTTCACCGCCCAAAATGATGGGATCTGTTGCTCGTGGGATTAACAAGAGAGCACCCGGATGCTCACTTCCCTTTTGAACTCGCTTCTTTTCCAACCACATCAAAATACCAGCGACGCCAGCAACAGCGCATGCAAGACCCACAAAAAGCCCAGTTGTCCAGCTTGGACGATTGAATCGATTGAACGCCCACATGAAAACCGCCAAACATAACTGAAAGACTGAGTTAAGCATATTGCCCCATACCACAACATCCATCTTCCACAATGGAGTCGGCGTGACCCATTGTATTTCTTGGTCGGACTGCTTGCTAGTCCGAGGAAGCAAATCTGGATCTTGTGATTTCAAAAACCAGTTCTGGTGAATCTCAGCTAATCGATTGAGTGCATTTCGTCGACTCGCGTCTGATCGAGCCAAACGCCAACAACACCACCGGTAGAGATCACGAATACGCCATGGAGCCAGGCCAAATCCGGTGACGCAGAACAAAGCATTCAGTATTTGAGAATCGATCTCAATCCAGATACGGCGTGGGGATTCGAGACTATCGCAAGTTGGATGACACATCGCGGGTGCTGCATTGCACATCAGGAGGAAGAGCATCCCGCCCCAGGCGACGATGTTTAGCCCATATACTGTGATGCAGGCTCCTAGCGGGGTGCACATCCACCGAAAAAACTCGCGCAGTTTGTTTCCCATTGTATCATTAGGGCTTCCTTTGCCGGTGGAGTCGGGCGGGGCTGGCTATATCATGCGTCAGAACAGAATCGATATCACCGAAGATCTGAATTTGAAGAGCATACCTGGTACTCGGATAGAGAAGAGCCAGCTATACTCCTGGTATCCATTGTTGTACAATATGAGGTGAGTTTGGATGTTTCCACTGCCCCGGGGTGGGCATGCTCTCAATTTAAGGTCCTGGCAAGATTGATCAGAAGTGGGGTCTTATCTGACCCTTGTGTCTACCACGCTTGGTACGGAGTGCGAGCAGATAAAATTCTTTTAGCGGTGCATGCATGTGTTCACTATGAGTGTGGCACTGTAGATCGGTGTGGACCGAAATAGCACTGGTATGTGAGTTTCAACCAATCAAATAAACAGGCAGCAGGGATCCACCCGTATTCGTACTTGCTGCCTATCCGGGATTTAAACGTGGAAACTTTAGAAGGAGCTCCACCTTTTTTTTGGAACAGATGTACTCGTACGAGTACATAGTGTGTACTCCGTAGTCACCGATCAATTGGCCACGGCAATTCTTCGGAACATCCATGCTGGAGACCTTGCCATATTTGCCTTCCAGGCCTAGTGAAACCCACGGCCCGAGTGCAAATAGCCTGTAAAGAGAAGCATCTATGGATGAGAGGCTCATCATGGTGTAGAGCTAGAGGTATTGATTTTGCTCCCCTTTCATCTCCAAGATTCATTCTAATATATATTTTCTTTTTGCAACGCCGAGCTCTATATAGCTGAAGAGGCCAATAATGTATCGAAGGATCGTAGAATTTCACCTTGTCTTTCGGCACTCAGATGCAAATTCCCAGACTCATGGCACCCGGATCTTAACCGAGCGTTGACAATAGCCTTACGAGTCCTTGAGCGGAAAGTCACCTCAATGCTTTTAGTTATTCCTTGAAATGGATAAGCAACCAGTCCAATTCCCGCTTCAGTCCCCCATTCACGTCAGCTTATGGCAAGTATTTCATTACTTTGAAAAACATACCTAATGGAACCTTAGTGGCAAGCCCAATGGTACCCTTTGCGAACCCTTTGACAGCACCCAAAGCACCCTCCTCTTTTGCTCCGTTCACTGGTTGAGTAAACATACCAGTAAACCCATCAGTCATGCCGTCAACAAAATTCCTACCACCAAATATGGCACCGGACTTCCAGTCCTGGATTGGACCGTACTCTTTGGGCTTCTCTCCGTATATTCGAGGGACCTGACGGAATCCCTCTGCTGCGGCATGTGGAATGTCGACTACCACCCCTTTGAAGCACGACCCGGTGAACTTGCCAAAGCCTTTCATCGTGGCCCCTAGCATACTACCTGCGACCGATAGTCCGCTCTTCCCTTTTGAGCTTGAAGGATCGGAAGGATCGGAGGAACAAGGCCCAAGGAAAGCTCCCTCGGTGATGGGTATTGAAGTTGAGGAGGACTCGCTTGAAAGCGCATCTGCATTGAATGACACAGCATCTAAAGCTCCGGTGGATGGTCTTGGAGAGCGACCACTTTTGTATTCTTTGTAGGGATTGTAGATCATATCGGCAGTCGAGTGCAGCATACTTGATCCAGTAGTCGTTGCAGCAGACAGCATGCCGCTGATAGGATCCCAACGACGGTTTTCAATCACGATCGGGTTGACGTGATGACTGTGTGAACAGAAAAATCAGAGAGATACATCATTTGAAAGGATTCTGGTACTTACACTGCAAGATGTGATTCATTAATTCTCTGATGTTCGATCAAGATCTGAGCAGCTGGTCTTGATAAGCTCAAAGACATGTTGTGCTTTTTGTATCTCCAGCTTGCGACTTGGTTAGGAACCAAGGCGCAACGCATTTTGTCCATAGGAAGATTGCGATGGAACGAGTCCACGGCTGCCTCGACTCCTGCCTCGTTATGCATTTTGAGTGAAATTTCATATGCGACTTCTCTCGCCTGCGGTGTGAGGCAAAATTGGATGGCGGCGGTCAACCTCTGAAAGTTGAGGGATGCATATGGTATGGGGCTAGGTCCTGCGCCGGCTCTGGAGATCATGTTGCCCCAGAACGGTTGACTGAAACAAGGAAAATACTGTCAGTATTGACTTTACTGTCACTTCCTTGTGAACGGGGAACATACTCGCCAAAGAAAGGTACAATCGCAGTCGGCTTGCCATTCTTGAGACCACATGCGGTAGTTCCAGCGCCTCCATGATGAACCACCGCGGCAACATGTTGAAAGAGCCACTCATGCGGACAATCTTCAATGTAGTGAATATTGGGGTTTGGGGCTCCAACCAGTCCACTCCAGCCCTTTGAGATGATGGCACGAACGCCTGAGCGCACGACAGCAATGACAACAGTGTCTATCAGCTTCTGGGGGTCTTCAACGACGATACTCCCGAAGCCGATGTACACGGGTGGCGGACCAGCTTGCAAAAACTCTGTTAATTCCGAGGGCGGGCTATATGATGGTGGATCCCGGAAGAAAAACCCACACACGTCTGAAATAGTTAGGCTGCTGAGATCTCGATTCGAACCAAACAATCGAAAAATGAACATACCGATATGCGCTGGCCAGTCCTTTGGTTTTGGCACAAGGGCAGGAGACCAACAATAGGTGTGGGGCACTTTCAAAGCCTCCGGGAGGCTAGGGCCCACCGTCGCGGGTATAGGCTCCAGATCAATCGAGATCCGCCATTTATTGATAACGTCCCCTAATCTGAATGCGAACGGCAAATTGTCTCAGTGATTGATCTCTCCATTTCATCACGGATGAACTTACCCTTGCCACGTTAACCACTCGACAACCCCATAAGTTACCCAATTCGCAGTCCGAGGATCCATAGACGAAGTGGTCATGTTGGCAAGAGGATGCGGGAACGCCTTTGTGCTACTCCAAGGCATTGTGAACATCAGATGGACAGGAATGCTTAATGCCTGTGCACAATGCACATGCGCAAAACTCGGGGGATTGGCAATGATAGCGTCAGCAACAAATGGCTCATTGGTTAGAGGATCATCTTCAATACAAGATCTCCAGCAACCATCAAGCATTTTCGCAACCATAGCTTGCTTTCGTTGCACCTCCCCTTCGCGCAGTGTCTTCATCTGGGGAATCAAGCCAGGGTTTTTGACCATGTATGCCATCAATTCGGCAGGGTCACCCCCGATCGGGTAGAATTCCAACCCAGAATTGCGGACGAATTCGGCAAACACATCATGTGTTGCAATGCGGACTCGATGGCCATGCTTTTGCAGTGCGTTCCCAAGCGCAATGAATGGCTGCACATCTCCACGACTTCCAACAATTTGAATGACAATGTTTAGCTTCAAATCACAAGCAGTAGCCTGCTTCAAGTTGAAAAGATACTCCGGTGGTGGATTGTGAATGTCTTCTTGCTGTAGGTCGATTATTTTGGCGAGTGTTTTCGCGATGTTGGAGTCGAGATTGACGTCGATGCGACCATTTGCTGGAAGAGTTTCTTGAATTAACAAGGGAAACGTTGCGATTTTAGAAGCCCAACATACTTTGCACATTCCCTAATTCCTCAACGAGCGCTCTGTCGTCCACCAGCGAGTATGGTGGGGGTGCCATCGATCCTGCCTGCTCCCCGGTTTCTAGCTTGTGTGAGGCTCCCATGTTGATTTAAGGCAGAAGTGGAATAAGAGAATATTGAGAATGGAATCGGAAGATGGTCTTCCCTATAAGTGAGCAAGCATGGAGTACTCCGTGGTCAAAGTATTGAAAGTTGTTGACTGGCCCTCGTACCCGTATCCCCAGCCAGATTGGGACTAGTGTATCCAAGAAAAGAAACAAGATTCGGGCCGTGCAAATGACGCTAACCCCATTCGCTCGTCGACCCAAACTTTGAGCGTTGGATTTGGTCCCTGCAAAGCGGCTTTGCATTTGGTTCGCCGATTTTCAAAAGAAAAGAAAAGGAAATCAAGACAAGTAAAAATAGAATCACATAGTATCTCGCGGCCTAAATTTACTCAATTTTTCACTTCAGTCAAGTAAATTATTTCCAGCCACCTACTCTCCACCTCACAGGCAACATCTTGTCCCCAGATCAAATTTCACTGTCACTTCGCGACCAGTACCGGATGTCCCGATTATCGAGGCAGACATTTGGCGTTAGAAGTCATGATTCTACGATTTGGAATCCCTCGTTGCCAATGCCAACAGACCATACTGATTTGCACAAACGCCGGCTGCTGCTGGTTTATATCCACGGTTTCATGGGATCAGAAGCTAGTTTCCTCAAGTTCCCAGCCCACGTCCATGACTGTTTAGACACCTTTTTGGGCGGGTCTCACATTATTTATACTCGGATTTACCCCCAATATAAATGTCGCGGCGAGATGAAAGATGCGATAGATCAGTTCAGCACCTGGTAAGTTCACTGGCAAAAAAAACATCAGGCGATTTATTGACAAGCCGATACAAGGCTAGCTCCACATGAAGCAGATGATCTTGATATCATTCTGCTGGGCCATTCTATTGGAGGCGCTCTGGCAGCTGGAGTTACACTGCTGCCACCCCTGGGTGACAGTGCTCAACACACAAAAAGACATCGTATTCTGGGACTGGTCAACTTTGATGTACCATTTCTGGGCCTTCACCCACATGTTGTTTTCTCGGGCATCCGGAGTCTGTTTCAGAAAAAAGATGCTATGAAAGAAACTATCCCAGACGAGCTTCAGGGACTGGAGGAAATGGATACCTCTTATTTTCCGACCGTGACGAACCCGAACTTCGACCCCAGCTTTGAGAATGACGTGCGGCTGCCAGCGCGAGGCCTTCTGCATGATGTCGGGCACTTTCTTCACAAAAACATTCATCACCTCCCGCGCTCTATCTTTGACAGTTTGATGTCATATTACAAATTTCCGGGCTATCTGAATCGGCTGCCTCATCTCCGTCGTCAATACAAAGAGATGATGAATTTGGAAGCAGCAGAAAGCGCGAACAGCAGGGTTCGTTTCGTGAACTATTACACGGAAAGCACTGGCCGTAGGAAGCCCCCGGCAAAAGCGAACAAACAGGAGGTGGATTCGTACAACGACGACCACAAGAGCAGCTGCACCAACATCCCGAAAGTGGGCCTCGAAGACAGAACCCGCACTTATATTGATACTCCTAAATATCAACCGAAATCTCTAGTGAGCTGTTGCTCGAGCAGTTCCATCGACACCTCCCACTCGCGGGTTGAATCCGACACAAGAAAAACTCGGACATTTGTGCTGAAACCATCGCATCATTGGAATGACGGAGATGATTCACTTTGGAAAGCTATCCAAATGGAGGATATGGATGAAGTGGGAGCACATCAGTCCATGTTTCTGCCAGGTAGTGACGTGTACGACAGGCTTATTGGCGACGCCGTGAGCAACATTGAGCGATGGGTGCAGGATGACATGAGTGCAAGGCTACTTCAAACACAGGAGAAAATACCCTGAGACTAGCCCGGATTGGAATAGTTCAAATAATGTCTAAACTTCAAGTGAAAATTAAAGAGAGAAAGATTGGTGCCGGCAAGTCAAATATTTATTGCATTACCCTTCGTATGCTGGCTCATAGGCGAACCCCGGAGCGGGAGCCGAGCCCGGGGTGATCGACGCTGCACTGGCCTCAGCTGTACAAACAAAGAACACTGTCAGCCAAGACAAAATCAGGTGATCTGGCCCCCGGTTCGAATCCTTGGAAAGTTGCTCTCGAAACAACTCACTGCAAGGATCTTCTGACCATGGGTACTCAGATTCTAGTGGAGCAGCTCAAGCTCGATCTCACTGTCCTTCCAAATAACCAAAGTAAAGAGGTCATTTTCCAGTCTACCGGCAACTCCTCGACACCGGAAAGAAACGTCGTTATTTGGACGCGAAAGTACGAGCTATCGGACAATGTCTATGTGGACCGGTCTCCAAATGGCCAGCTCCGGGTCGTGAAAAGACTTGCGCATCGGGATTCTACATCAACCTACCCGGCGGAGTTAAATGTGATGGGCCAAGTCACAAGCGCGACAAAAGGCGAAGGCGGTGATCTTTTTGTGAAGTTCATAGGGTGGTTTGAATTTGACCATTACACTCACTTCGTGATGGAATACTGTCCCCTTGGGGATCTATCTTGCTATTATCCAAACCCGCTGTCGGAAACCGAGACGCGCTCGATATGTGGGCAACTACTAAAGGGGTTGGCTATCCTACATTCACTGGGTATCACCCACCAGGGTATCAAACCCCAGGTAAGAGTGGATCTTGCCTAAATCTCGCTTGTTTTTCTAACACTGGCCAGAATATACTCGTCGTGCAAGAATCTCCAACCAGAGTCAAGATCGCGGACTTCGGATTTAGCAAACAAACAAGCAAGGGAACAACAGAGAAGGAGACCGACTTACAGACGCAGATAGGACCTGAGTGTTATATCGCACCAGAAGTCCTTGGTCTCCTCGACGACACGAGAGAAAGCTCGAGTTTTACTAGTGCAGTTGACATATGGTCACTTGGGTGTCTGTTATACTATGTGTTGACAAAACAAACGCCTTTTGATACATACAGGTCACTTCGAAGCTACTCATTGGGCGAGGCTCCATTCCCAGAGCGGGCCCTGCTCGATCATGGTGTGAGTCTTGACGGCAAAGCATTCATTTGGAAACTCCTCCGACCCTCACCAGAAGCTCGCCCAAAAGCTTCCGAGACGCTTCTCCGTGAGTGGAATGTTTACTTAGACGGCGTTGCGCCCACGAAGAAAGATGTGACATGTCAACCCCCGAGTTTTGAACCCACCTCAAACAACACTACCACCAATGATTTGATGCAGCGCGACCCGTTCAGCACAAGCGCCATGGGTCCCAGTGAAGCTCCTCCTCCGTATCAAGACGAGCCTCCGCTTAGTCCAACTCCACGTGTTAATATGGTAATTCTAGTCCAGTAAATTACGCTGACACACGTTGACAATTTTGAAACAGACATCCATTTCCCTCCAGGTTTGGGAAATATTTCATGACAAAGAAGGCGGAGATTTTTCAGCCACGGAGAAAGTTCAACTTTTGCTCGAAGCCGGCGCCGATCCAAATTTCATATGGCATGGATACACATCATTGCACTTAGCCATATTGAACTTGAAGCCATGCTTGCTCAAGCTCTTGCTTGACTACGGCGTCGATGTCAATATCTGCACTGCTAATGGTTTGAACCCATTGAGTCTCGCTTTTGGAAACATCCCGCACGGTGATACCAAACTCAGAGGACGGTTTGAAATTGTTTTGCTTATCCTTGACCGAGCATTTGATCTCGAGGTACTCAATGCGCCATCCATAGAGCCACCTCTGCACGCTTTGATACGAAGCTCCCATGAAAGCAGGACAAAATCAGTTATCGCTGACTCTGGAGAATGGGCATACTGGGTTGATAAAACAGCCTGGATTGAAAGGAGAACTGAATTGGCCCAAAAGGCCGTGGCAATCGGAGCAAACATTGAGTGCAGGAACACAAAAGGGCAGACTCCACTGAGCTACGCAATCTGCCTTCAGGAGTTGGAGATGGCAAAGGCGATGGTATCACTCGGTGCAAAAGTGAATACCCAGGACGAAAACGGGCGAACACCCTTGCATCACGCCATCTCTGGCAATCCATCTGATGTCCAAATTATCAGATGGCTGCTACATACCGGAGCTGATGTGAACCAAGAAGACTTTGAGGGCCGAGCTCCATTGTTTGAGGCCGCTAGTCTCGATTTGGGAAGAAGTATCATTGGGCTCTTGTTGGATGTTGGCGCAAATCATGATTTCAAAGATGAAATCGTCATGAAACGAATTCGTCGGGTCCAGAACCGGCAGCGTCTTGGTGAGCGGCTGCTCTCGCCGTTTAAATGAGCATGGGTGCTCTGATTCACATTTTGCAGATAACCACTAGAAAGACTATTGATTTTGTCTGTATATGCTCTCCAAAAGGCCTCAGAGAAGAACCCAAGGAAAGTTTAACAATGGGTTAGTTGAAGGTTTCCTTTCTGACATAGACATATTACACCAAAGGCGATCTGGTAGCGTCTATGGTGAGAACTGGCGAAGTGACTGGTGGAGTGGTGGAGTGGTGGAGTATCGGTGGAGTGGTGGAGCTCATTTTCAACACTTCCAGTTAGCTTGTTTGGATGTGCAACAACGGAATATTTACTATGAACAATCACTCATTTCCCAGGTTTGCTTACAGGAACAGATTCAAAAATTCCGCCACTGTGTCGCCATCACTGAACCAGTGGATTTATATGGACTGTTTTATCCACATATATGCTCAAGTGCCACTTCGATCTCAACACATCCTGACTACCCAAAACAATGACCAGAATGGCTTCTAAGCCACAGGTTGCCTTCATAGGGCTGGGTGCTATGGGAATAGGGATGGCCATCCACCTGCTCGACGATGGCTTCGCGGTGACCGGGTTCGATGTCAATCCTATGGCCCTTGAAAAACTGCTCGCCATGGGTGGGACGGATGCTTCTAGCCCAAGGGAATGCGCCCAAGGCGCATCATTCATTGTCTGCATGGTCGCAAATTCTATGCAGACCGAGGATGCATTTTTCGCAGAGTCAACGGGCGCAGTGTTTGGCCTCGCACAGAACACAGTTGTCATTCTATGCTCAACCGTTGCTCCAGGATTCCCAGTCAAAATTCTGGATCGTTTTCACCGGGAATTTCGAAGGCCGGATATCCAATTGGTGGATTGTCCTGTGTCTGGTGGGACGATACGCGCCGCTCAAGGACTGTTGACCGTTCTGTCATCGGGCCGATCGGATGTTTTGCGTACCGCTCAGCCAATCTTGAAATCGATGAGCGAAAATTTGTATGAGATTGAGGGCGGACTAGGTGCCGCGAATAAGGTCAAACTCATCAATCAGCACCTTGCTGGTGTGCACATTGCGGCTTCTGCGGAGGCAATGGGGCTAGCTGCGACATTAGGATTGAACACAAAAGACTTTTATGACACGGTTGTCAAGAGCCCAGCGTGTAGTTGGATGTTTCAAAACCGAGTGCCTCATATGCTACTCGATGATTGGACGCCTCACTCTGATATCAGTATCTTTGTAAAGGACATGGTGAGTTTTCTGTCCCTCTCGGGCTACCTCACTGGAGCTCCGTCCTCGAATCTCATGCTGACATCTTTCCAAGCGAATTGTGACTTCAGAAGGCCTCCTTCAAGATTTCCCTCTTTATATTGCATCTGCGACAGAGCGACTTTATCAATATGCAGCGCGCATGGGATATGAAAGGGACGACGATGCCAGCCTTGTTCGAATTTTTCTGGCACAAACCCCATCTCTCGTTTCAGAAGCAACACATATGAAGAATCCCCAAAGTTCGCATTCATCTGAGCTGATATGCGGGTTACTGGAGACCGTCCACACCTTAGCGGCGGTTGAGGCTCTGGCCCTCGGAAACAAACTTGGCATTCCAACCAACACCCTCTCATCAATCATTTCAAATGCCGCTGGCGCCAGCGAGTCCTTCAAAAAGGTTGCAACGACAATTTTGGCTGGTGATATTGTATCTGGGTGTACCATTACCCAGACCCGGGACATGCTGGTAGGCTGATTATCTCCGAAGCTCAGATCAAATTTACTAAACAATTTGACAGAAAGAAGTAATCAACCTTGCCCAGGCGCACAGCTATCCCCTGCAAGTCGCAGCTACTACATTTCAACTTTTACAACAGGCTGTCATTTATGGCCTGGGTGGAGAAGGTCAAGCAGCGCTTCTCAAGCTATGGACAACATCAGATCTTTCTGTCGAGCCCTTGCATATAACTGAATATGATTCAATCCCACTCTCTGAACTGAGCTCAAGGATACCTCGATCTGAGGAGAACCCTCAAAACCTTCTATGCAATATTCAAGCTCATTTGCAAGCTGAGAATAATTGCAAGTTGATTGTCCTCGATGATGATCCAACAGGAACGCAAACATGCCATGATATTAATGTCCTCACCATGTGGGATGTCAATATCCTTGCGTCGGAGTTCCGCTCAGATAGCAGAGGCTTTTTCATTCTCACAAACAGTCGTGCATTGCCTCCCAATGAGGCTCATGCGCTAGTCAGTGAAGTGTTGCGGAATGTGTCCAAGGCAGCTGATATGACTGGCAAAACGTTTGAAGTTGTGCTAAGAGGAGACTCGACATTGCGCGGTCATTTCCTGGGAGAAGTTCAATCGCATATTGATGCAATTGGCTCACCAGATGCATGGATACTGGCGCCGTTCTTTGGACCGGGTGCTCGCTATACCATCGACGATATACAATACGTTGGCGACCGAGATGTCTTAGTCCCAGCTGCAAAGACTCCATATGCCGAGGACAAAACTTTTGGCTACAAATCCTCAAATCTCAGAGAGTGGGTACGTGAAAAAGCAGGGTCACGATTCTCTAGCACGGACATACTGTCTGTAACGCTGGAAGAAATCAGAAACGGGGGAATTTCAGCAATCAAACAAAAATTGCTGAATGTGCCCAAAGGTGGCATCTGTATAGTTAACGCAGTCCAGGCGGAAGATATGCTTATGTTCAGCCTGGCTTTGTTGGAAGGTACGCATCCCTGTCTCGTCACGCCCATCTACGGCTTCACGTTCACTCAAACTAACTTCTCCTTTAAAGTACGCAAAGAGCACCAGCTCCGTTTTGCGTATCGAACGGGGGCGAGCTTTGTTTCTAGTCGTCTCGGAATGCCAGAAAGGCCAGTCATCTTACCGAGCCAGATCCCAAACTTCAACCCCACAAGACACACGGGAGGTCTGATTGTAGCGGGTTCTTACGTCCCGAAGTCAACCAAACAGATCCAGTCATTGATTGAAAGATCAGGGAGTAATTTGACAACCCACATCGTGGAAGTGCCAGCCCTATTGATCGAGCTCCAGAAATATTCCGACATTCCTACAATGCTTCGCCGCTCACTGGTGTTGCAAGAAGTCGTGACTCGTGCATCTGACGACCTTCGAGGTGGTCAAGATGTGCTGGTTATGACCAGTCGAGACCTTGTCACCCTGGATTCTGTCAATACTCTGGCATCTGAAACCTCCAAGCAAATCACAAACTTGGACATCAACAGCGTAGCCGCCACTGCCTTGGTTCATATTGTGCGGAACCTGAGTGTTTGTCCTCGATACCTGCTAGCAAAAGGGGGCGTCACTTCATCTGATGTGGCGACAGCCGGTATAGCTATCAAACGTGCAACAGTGCTGGGTCAGGCTGCGCCCGGAGTTCCCATTTGGTGGTGTCAGAGCGAAGAAGACTTAAAGTCTCAAGATCAAGGGGGAAGGGAGATCAAATGGACCGAGATACCGTTGATCATTTTCCCGGGCAATGTCGGTGATGAAAATACCTTGGCCGACGTGGTTGAGCGTTGGGCAGTATAATACCATTTTGTAACCAAATCACGAATACAACATCTATAAATTAAAAAAGGGTCATTCCATACTTGTTAACCCATTCTTCACTGTCAGAATCTTAGCCTGCTTCAGGGCTTCCGGGAAACAAGACTGGTGCAGGTGGTTCTCCCTTCGGTTTTGACCAAGACAACAAAGCTTCCGAGGGCTGGAAGGAACGTGGGCACTTTCCAACTCACTTTCGAGGTCCGTATCAATTGTTTTTTTCGATAGAATATGCACCATTCCGGAGCCCTAGGAGTGGCCTCGGGTCTAAATCAGCCTTGTAGCATAATATGAATGAATCAGGTATAACAGAGAGCCCTAGAGTGAGAGTAAAAACACATTCCCATCGTCTCCAGATATACAACCATCACACCTGGGCCGATTGCAGTATATGGACATGTAATAGACTGATGAGGGAGCCAGGCTGACCCATTGCTGTACCTAGGTATTACTACTTACTTAAGTAAGTCTCAATGTACATGAAATATTTGAATTTGAAACGGATAACAGCGAGATATGTGCATTCATTCAAAGCTATGTCCGATTTGAAGGTTTTCTAGCTCACTGAACCATGAAAGCCTCAAAGTCATCATCAGGAAGATGTGCCTCTTCATTTCCGTCAAGTGTACCAAGATACCATGACAGGTCGCTTCCGTCAAACTCGCGTGCGGCAAAGCCGTTGCCAAGATAGCCAAACCGGTTGGAGGTTGTATAATTGAGATTGTAATCTTCCCAACGGGGCTGCTTCATGGTCTCAAAGAAATGAATTCTCGAGCCCGGCCACATCATAACCTCGCCATCAGTGGTTCCCTGCTTGAACCAGGAACGACAGGGCGATGTCCAAGCGGTTCGAGGCATGAAGTTTCGGTGGTGTTCAAAGAAATCCGCAACTGCTTCAGGCTTGGGCTCAAATGACGTCACACCTTCCGATGACATTTTCTCAAGCATTTGAATGAAGTGTTTTGAGATGGTCTCCGTGATTGGAAGGAAACTTCCGTGGCCATATGGTCCAAAGGGACCGTTGAAAACTGTTCAGTCAAAGTTAGTATCCTGGCAATTGAGGGCGGTGCGGAGAGACTTCAGGACTCACTCATATAATTGGGGAAGTTTGGCACTGTGATGGAAAGATAAGTTCTTGGAATATTCTTCCATTGCTCACTCAGACTGCGAGACTCCCGGCCAATAGTCGGGTAGGATGGCCGCCAACTGACATCAAACCCGGTAGCACACACAATTACGTCGACTTCGTGCTCAACACCATCGGCAGTCTTGATGCCTTTCGGGGTAACCTCTTCAATTGATTGACTGACAACCTCAGTATTATCGCTGCAAAGTGCCTCGAGGTATCCGTTTCCGGGTGTAGGTCTGCGGCAGCCCACTGCAAAGTCCTTTGGAACAATCGAGTCTGCGATTTCTGGACGATCCGCAAGCTTTGTGCGCATATCCTTCTCCGCATACTAGATATTCATTGTTAGAAATTGATAAGAGACAAGCAGTGTAGTGGGCTGAGCTTACAGCTCGCGCATTGGCTTGTTCCTCGGATCCATTGAGGATAAATCGGAAACGAGAGTTTAGCTCCGACTCGATCTTCTTGCGATATCCCAAGTACTTCTGAGGGTCATTCTGCAATATTTGCTTTTGCTTCTCATTATCTGTTGTTGTCAGTATTTCGGACGGTCTGCTTAGGAGAAGTTTTACATTTGAAATTGGCACCCCCTTTCCCTGCGAAGCGTTGACCAAAACCAGCAGTCACCCACGAGGCACTGCGAATGAAGCATTTGAGAGATGATACCTCTGCGTTGATTGTCAACAAACTTATGCTCGTGCTTTCATTTGACGTAACTCACTTGGTTGAATGCTCGGGACGATTTGCACCGCAGAGGAGCCTGAGCCAATGACAGCCACACGCTTCCCCTGCAATTCGACACTGTCGTCCCAGTTTGCACTGTGAAGTCTAGGACCCTGGAAGGATTCTAGGCCTTTGATTGCGGGCCATTTCCATTTGCTAAAGCGCGTCAGCCTCGCCATTTGACCACTCTGGATCTATAGATGATAAGGCACTCACTTCAGCACGCCACTTGCGTTGATCAATATGTGACCCTGATCCACAAATATATCTTCGGGGTTGTCACCTCTCTGGATCTTCACATGCCACTGTTGATCTTGATCATCCCAGAACGCGCCAACCACCTTGTGTTCCAGGCGGACATATTTCCGAAGCCCGTACTTGTCGGCAACGCCCTTAAAATATTTCAAGATTTCCGGTGCGCCCGAATAACTGAAAATGATGAGTTCAATGCCCAATTCTTTGTTCTGGTGATGCGAGTACTAAATTTCAAAGTTGCACTTACAAGGAGGTCCAGTCAGGAGAGGGAGCCCACGAGAACTGATAGTTGACGGAAGGAATGTCGCATCCGCATCCAGGGTAGCGATTTTCGTACCAAGTGCCGCCGATCTCAGGATTCTTCTCATAAAGGACCAGTTCAGTATCTAGCGAGCTTGTGTCGATGTCATGGGCAAAGTTCAATGCGCTCGCGCCTGCTCCGATCACGATGATACGGATTTTGCGGCGGTATCGACTTGGCTGTTCCACGATTTTATAAGGCTTGACCTCATGGTAGTTACCTATAGATCCCATCTTGGGTCGGAGAAGCAGGGTTGAAAGGGTTAAAAGTGATTGAATTGCTTCGCGTATCAAATCACGAACACTTCAGAGCGCGGGATCGATTCATTTGTGAGAACAATCCTCACTCGAGCACAATCTACTAAATATTGCATTTTGCCTTCAGAGTAGAGGGTGGACAGTTGTGCTCCCACACTCTACCCCGGTGGAGTGGTGGAGCTCCACTGCACGTCTTATCGCGTATCTCTGTTGCTGTGTGCTCCTCCTTTCCCCTCTCCAACTCCACCGCGGAGAGATGCGCGAAGCGGGGAGAGTGATTGTCGATTTGCTGCTTTTTTCAGGGATTAAAAGCATCATGTCGAGCTTTCCAATCATGATAAGCTTCTCGGGGCCTCAAATACACCCGCTTACCCCCGTCTGCCTCTGTGCCGACCGACCTACCAATTCGTATACATTCCCCTGACCTTCTTGTCATATTCAATATGCCTGAAGGTACTAACAAAAAGCCATTGCGCATCTCCATCGGTGAGTATCAAACCCCTCAGTATGGCCTACTGCTGCATGAGACGGGCTAACTGGTGTGATCAGATCGAGGAGGAACCTTCACCGATTGTATTTGCAAAGTGATCAATGGGGACGATATTTTGGTGAAGATCTTGTCTGTCGATCCAAAGAACTATGGCGACGCGCCGACCGAGGCGATTCGACGCGTTTTGGAGATACACTACAAAACCGCAATTCCACGAGGCTCGGAACTAGACCTTAAGGATGTTGGTAAGAGCGACCGTCCAGAATTATCTTGAAAGCCCTTGCTTACTGGTCAGAATGGATTCGCATGGGTACAACGGTTGCAACCAATGCGCTACTCGAGCGCAAAGGCGAGCGCACAGCCCTCCTTGTAACCGAAGGCTTCAAAGACATCTTGTATATTGGCAACCAAAGCCGACCGTACATGTTCGATCTCTCAATTCGCCGAGCAAAGCCTATTTATTCGGATGTATTCGAAGTGAAAGAGCGCGTGACAGTTGGAGCATGCAGTGATTCAAATCTCCGTACTGTGAAGCTGCCATCTCCAGAACCAGTTGAGTCGATCGTTGCTACTTCTGGTGAGGTTGTCCAAGTGCTCCAGCCTATTGACTTGGCAAGCACTCGGGATTATTTGCAAGATATCTATAACAAAGGTTTCCGCTCGTTGGCAGTGTGCCTTATGCATTCCTATATCTTCCCAGCCCATGAGCTGCAGATTGGAGAGTTGGCTTCGGAGATTGGCTTCAAATACATCTCTCTTTCACATCAAACGTCTCCACGACCAAAACTTGTCCCCCGTGGAAATTCCACGGTGGTCGACGCTTACCTTACTCCGAATATCGAACAATACCTGGGGCAATTTTTAAAGAACTTTCCCAATATCGATCGGTCCGGGACACGATTGGAATTCATGCAGTCTGATGGTGGATTGGTACCCTCTTCAAAGCTCTCGGGACTGCACTCCATTCTCTCTGGGCCAGCCGGAGGTGTTATCGGATTTTCACAAACATCTTTCGACACACAAGAGCGGACCCCTGTGATTGGATTTGATATGGGAGGTACTAGCACCGACGTTAGTAGATACAATGGCGAACTTGATCATATTTTTGAAACAACGACTGCCGGGATTGCGATTCAAGCTCCACAGCTCAATGTGAATACTATCGCCGCCGGCGGAGGAAGCATACTGGCTTGGAAAGATGGTCTCATGGCTGTTGGCCCCGAGAGTGCTACCTCCAACCCGGGACCAGCCTGTTACCGTAAAGGGGGCCCCTTGACTGTGACTGATGCCAACCTAGCGCTGGGACGGCTGCTTCCAGAGGAGTTTCCCTCAGTCTTTGGTGTCAATGAAGACGAACCATTAGACAGAGAGATTGTTCTAGCAAAGTTCGAGGATCTCACACAAACCATCAATGCTGAGACAGGGAAATCGTTGACTTGGGCCGAAGTTGCAGATGGGTGAGTAAAATCAAGCAATGCAAGCTGCAGGGCTGGCTACTAATGTGTTATACAGTTTCCTCCAGGTCGCCAACTCAGCAATGTGCGGGCCCATTCGAAGTTTGACCGAGGCCAAAGGTCATGATGTTGCAAAGCATCACCTCGCGTCATTTGGCGGCGCTGGAGGTCAACATGCCTACGCTATCGCCGAAGCCCTAGGTATAAAGAGAGTCTTGATCCACAAGTATTCCTCTGTGCTCTCTGCCTATGGAATTGGTTTGGCGGATCTTGTGCACGAGGAGGAGCGAGTATGTGCAAAAGCCTTTGATGACACTACGTCTCAAACGATATACCACGATATGGAACTCCTCGCGAATATTGTTCAAGACAATGATTCTATGCAACCATTCAACAATGTTCAGATCCGCCGTTTCCTGAATATGAGATATGATGGCAGCGAGACTGCAATCATGATTTCCCTGGATACCTCCGAGGACCCCCGGGAAGACTTTATCAAAGCCCACCAACAGCAGTTTGGATTCACACCTACCAATCGTGCTATTTATGTTGATACTATTCGCGCTCGAGCAATTGGCTCCAGTGTATTTTCCGAACTCTCGGCCACCACTTCGAATCCCCATCCTAAAATGGTTTCTGGATCAGTGGCTCCAGTACCTAAATCTTGGAAAGCCACTTACTTCAATCCAATTGGATGGGTCGATACGCCCGTTTACCATTTTGGGAACTTGACAGATGGGATTCAGATCTCAGGACCGGCCATCGTGATTGACAAAACCCAGACAATCTTGGTCAGCCCGCACTCAAAGGCGACCTTGACTCATGATATACTCATCCTGGATGTGAGCTCCTCGGGCTCCAAACTAGCAAGCGCGGATATCATCGACCCAGTCCAGCTTTCGATCTTCCGTCATCGGTTCATGGGCGTCGCAGAGCAAATGGGGCGCGTTCTACAAAATGTCAGCATCAGTGCCAATATCAAAGAGCGGTTGGATTTTACGTGTGCGATTTTCACACCTGAAGGAGACCTGGTCGCCAACGCACCCCATGTACCCGCCATGATTGGAAGTATGGCCTTTGCAGTCAGATCTCAAATTGCGGAGTGGCAGGATAAGCTGCAGGATGGTGATGTTTTGCTTTCCAACACACCTGGTAGGTACCTTGAATCGACTTTGAAAGTGGTTTCAGCAGCTAATGCGTCATAATGCAGCATTCGGAGGTGTCCACCTTCCCGATCTCACAGTTATTACACCTGTATTTGACTCTGATGGCAAGGAAATAATATTCTGGGCTGCTTCTCGTGGTCACCATGCCGACGTAAGTTGTGTTCTTTCTGAGAGGTATGAGACCGATGGCTGACGTATCATCCGTAGGTTGGTGGCATACTTCCTGGCTCAATGCCACCCTTGTCAAAGCTTCTATCTGAAGAGGGTGCAGTCTTTGATTCCTATTTGCTGGTGCGCGCTGGCCATTTCGACGAGGAAGAGCTCCACCGCATGCTGTGCGTAGAGCCTGCTCGTTTCCCAGGTTCCAGTGGGTCCCGATGTTTCCAGGATAATGTGACAGACCTGAAGGCACAGGTCGCTGCAAACCACTGTGGTATCAGACTCGTTCGCCAGCTGATCGTGGAATATTCCATGGACGTGGTCCAGGTCAGTACATTTGATGATGCAAGGAGATACCGAATCACCAAACTAACTGAGTCAGATGTACATGCGCGCAATTCAAGACTCAGCCGAGCTCGCCGTGCGGAATCTTCTGAAGCGTGTCTCTCAGAATCACAACGGAGAAGAGATATCCGCGGTCGACTACATGGACGACGGAACCCCGATCATGCTCAAAGTAACCATTGATCCATCCGATGGTTCCGCCATCTTTGACTTCACAGGAACCGGTCCAGAGGTTTATGGTAAGTTGATGTTGATAAGACACTTTATAGACGTAAGAACTGATGAAACATAGGAAACTGGAATGCCCCGATTGCGATTTGTAACTCGGCCGTCATCTTCGCTTTGCGCTGTATGGTCAACTCCGATATACCCCTCAATCAGGGTTGCATCAAACCGGTACAGCTCATTATCCCAGACGGGTCACTGTTGCGGCCGAGCTTCGAAGCCGCCGTGTGCGCAGGTAATGTGTTGACGTCGCAGCGCATCGTCGATGTTATTTTCAAGAGCTTCAAGATTTGCGCCGCCAGTCAGGGGTGCATGAATAATTTCACCTTCGGCAATGACGGAGAAAATGGATTCGGGTACTATGAAACCATTGCTGGTGGCAGTGGCGGAGGCCCCAGTTGGGCTGGTATAAGCGGCGTGCACACGAACATGACCAACACGCGCATCACCGACCCTGAATCATTAGAGCGTCGCTATCCGGTTATTCTCCGTCGATTCTGTCTTCGCGATGGGAGTGGTGGCGCTGGAATGTATCCCGGAGGAGATGGTGTCATCAGAGATGTCGAGTTGCGACTACCGATGTCTGTATCCATTCTTTCTGAGCGCCGCAGCTTCGCGCCTTACGGTATGGCAGGCGGCATGGATGGCAAGCGCGGGAAGAACACGTGGATCACCAAAGCTGGCCGGCATATCTCTGTTGGTGGCAAGAACTCAATCCGTGTTCAGCCTGGGGATAGGTTCGTCATCGAGACTCCTGGTGGTGGTGGGTATGGAGCTCCTGGGGAGACGGATACGTCCACAATCGATCAGTCAACGATCATGCCGTCGTTTGTTCCTATCGCCAATGGCAGTGTGGCTGCGCATCGGAGCTTGGCAGAAGAAGTGTAGGAGCATTTTTAGCTGTAAAAATGATGGAAAATATCACTGCAGGCTTATGTCTTCAAGAAATGGAGTTAATTCAACTGTAGAAAAAGAGTCAAGTGAGAGAGTGTAGAGATCTCCGGGCTATCTCCGGGATATCTCCGCGCTAGCTCCGGTACAGGCGTCAGGCCAGTTGACTCCAGCGTCTTTGTCAATATCCTCTAATTCTTGATTTTGATCAAAATTATTGTGTGTCTGGATGTTGGCACAGTCTTGGACCTAGATGGAACACAGCCCTGGAGGGAAATCAGTTTTCTACAGGCGAGAGGAAGGTTCATGTTCTTAGTGGTGTATTGGACTATGTGACGACAAAACGGGGACGCGAGGAAAAAGGATCTAGTGATGGAGAAAAGAAAAGACAGGGATAAGGAGAGTGTGTGTATACAAGAAAAGGGAGGTTTACGACCTATTATCCCAACAATATCTCGCTCTCACTCTTTTCCCTCTTCTCTTCCTCTGTCCATCTCTCTCTAACAATGAACAGCAGTTATTTGCTCTGACCCGTGCCTGTGATGCGTCGTTTAAACCTATAAGATCAAAGCACATAGCGAAAATCTGGTTGCTCGAAATCTGTCAAATCCAAGAATTCAGACCCAGGGGGAGCATGTGCAGTGTCAGGCTCCTCGATCGCCTTCCGGTCGCGCCTCTTGTTCTCTATGATGTTGACCACCCGGATCGTCATCAATGTGACCGCTGCCATAGCGTACATGATGGCGACCATTAGCTTGCCGTCAAAATATTCAGGCGCTTGGGTTGACCGGAATGTCTGAGGGCCAATCCAGTTTCCGGCTGCGTACGCCACGATCTGGAGGCCATTCACTGTTGCTTTCTTGGTGTATCCGAGGGTGTTGTTGGAGATCATTACCATCACAAGACACCAGGCAGTACCGGCGGCTCCGATGAGGTAGTATCCAATGAGCAACCCAGCCTTGGCTTCAAGGGGGATTACAATCATCATGATTCCGCCGATCATGGGAATCAGAATAGCGATTATGGCGAACATGGTGCGATCAAAGAACCGATCGGAGAGATAGGTCAGTCCCAGTTTACAAGCAATGTCCACGATGCCCATTGGCATGTTCAAAATGAGAGACATGCGATTGGAAAATCCGAAGGAGCTGATGATTATGGAGCCAAAAGTGGTGATCCCCCCGTTGGGAATGTTCATCAGCAGCGAGAATAGCACGTAAAGATAAGTGCGCGGGTCACGGAATGCTTCGAAAAACTGGGGCCACTTCCATGTTTGATTGCCGATACCTTGGAAATTGCCCCGAATGCGATCGATGGCAATAAGCTTCTCGCGGTGATTCAAGAACCGGGCCTGAACTTGATTGTCGGGCATGCACCAAAAGTATACCACGCCCGTGAGGACAGTGGGCAGACCCAATACTAGGAAGAGGATTTTCCACACAGCGATAGGGGTTCCTTGAACACCAGCTAGGCCGTAGGCGACGGGCCCAATAAGCAATTGAGCCAATCCGTTGCAACTGAGCCACAGCCCCATGCGTCTGGCTTGTTCCTCTTGTTTATACCAGCACGATGTGAATAAGACAAAAGCTGGTGTGACTGTGGCTTCAAATGCGCCTAAGAAGAAGCGAACGCACAGTAGAGTCGCATAGTTGTGAGTGACAGCGTGACAGACTAGTGCAACGCCCCATAGCAGGATGTTAATTGCGGTGTATTTTCCTAGGGGCAGCCGGCGCAGGAAATATGTGGTGGGGAATCTAAAACAGGCGTTAGAATATGAAACCTCACCGCGGCCGGAGAAAGAACTCACTCCCAAAAGATGTATCCGGCATAAAAGATACTCGAGACCCAGCTATATTGCTGCGAGTTGGGGTCCAAATGGGTATCCTCCCGAATGCCCATGAGTGAAGCATAGTTCAGTGATGTCTTGTCTGCAAACTGAATCAAATAGACCCAACAGAGCAAGGGCATGAGGACTCGATCGATCTTAGACAAAACATGTTTGGCCTCATCGGGGGTATATTCAATCTCCTCTGCGTTCATGAACAGGAGAGCAGGATCAAGGTCTCGTATCTCATGCTTTTTGGAGTCTCCATCCTGGAGATCCATGACCGCTTGCTCTGTATCATGCTTTGAAACCTCAGACAGCTTCATATCATTCGACCCGGTGGCCATGTTGTATCAATCGATGCAGCTCTGTGCAACCGAGCTTCGGATGCCGGGGTCATCTAGCCATGACTTCCTCTTTAAATCTCTCCTCTCATATTAGGTTATCGAGAGGGCTGTCAGACAGCCTATGGGGAAGTTGGCCAAGCTCCAAGCTGTACCCCAGAATTTGTGGAGGTGGACAATTTTCGGTGGAGCTCCATTTGGGAAGTGGACGGGCTTATCGACTTTGATAGAGGCGGGTACATGTTTGACATGTTTGCATAGCCACATTAGGGCTTTCCTCGATGGCTTTCTTTCTCTCTGCTCCCCAATCAAAGTCATATCTTGGTTGCGGGGTTTTCTTCCTGGTGCATGGCCTTCGGCTATCATGCTGACTGGTATCAATTTGACCTCGGAACTCAAATTTGCTCGGATTTGACACCAACCCAGCTTATCGCTTCAATGATCCATTTATGCATTCGGCCGCATACCGATTGTTGGGCCTGTGGGGCCCTGCGATAGATACAATCGAGCTCTCGGCGTATAGATATGGTTCTCCTTCATGACTTGCATGTCAGCTGGCCCCCTCAATGCACAGAGTATGTTTCCTAAATTTATTTTGTAAATGTTGTACACCTGGGCATGATTTCGAGGTATCATTATCGATTGCGCAGCTGTGCGCTTCCAGTCTCCACAAACACTTGACAAACAACTTTTAGGACCACCTGTGGACAAATATTCCCTATACAAATCCTGCAAGCAACCGAGAACATACTCACCGAGGCCAACAAAGCTTTGAGATATTTGATCTTTTGAATGGAATTGAAATGATCAAAAAGCAGAAAACAAGAAAAACGAATGGACTTGATTATATTAGCCCTAGTTGCATTATCACTTGGTATGGTATTTTTCCTGATCAACAAGAACGGAGCGCTGAGATGGACGACCGCGTGGAGCTCCACCGACCGATATACCAACCAAGCTCGATGAAGAGACTAAAGACAGGCAATGAATGCTTCTAAGTTAAAAATCAGATGGTCAATCATATGGCGCCTATCTAATCATTCAAGTTCAAACACCGCAACAAAATGGCAACAAAGCCCAACTTCGGCGTCTATACGCCATTGGTCACATTCTTCGAGGAGGACGAGTCTCTCGATCTGAAAAGTACCTTAGCTCATGCGAAGCGCATGGCTGAAGGCGGAGTTACCGGACTCGTGCTCCAGGGAAGCAATGGAGAGGCTCCTCATCTGGATCATAGCGAGCGCCAATCTTTGGTTCGCGCTGTTCGCGATCACCTAGACCATCTGGCCTATACGGAGCTGCAGTTGATTGTCGGCTGCGGTGCGCCCAGTGTGCGGGAAACACTATCTTACATCTCAGAGGCTAAAGCTTCTGGTGCCGATTTTGCCCTTGTGTTGCCACCGGCATATTGGGTTGCAGCCATGAATGCACCTGTCATTGAAGGCTTCTTCCAAGATGTAAGATCCTTCCATATCCCAGAATGAAAAGAACTTTGTTGGTTCTTACATGGTCTAACTTTGGTTTCAAACACAGGTCGCATCTCAATCCGAGCTTCCCATTCTGATTTACAACTTCCCTGGCGTGACGGGAGGCATCGACATCAGTTCCGACTCGATCATCCGCCTAGCCAAGTCAAACCCCAATATTATCGGCTGCAAACTCACCTGTGGCAATGTCGGGAAGCTCCAACGTGTCTCATCGGCACTTTCAGGGACCTCATTTGCCACTTTTGGTGGAAAGTCGGATTTCTTCCTACCCGCGCTCGTCGCCGGGTCCAACGGGATCATTGCCGCTCTCGCGAACATAGTACCCAAGTTGCATGTACAGGTGCTGCGCTATTATGAGAAGGGTGATCTGAAGGCGGCACAAGAGCTTCAATCTAAACTCAGCCATGCCGACTGGGCTCTCACCAAGGTGGGTATTGCCGGCGTCAAAGCTATTGTGTCCCACCATTTCGGATACGGTACGGGCCGTGGACGCAGGCCACTGGGGAACACAACTATTACGAGTATGAGTGAAGAAGCCGTGGCACCAATAAATGAGGTGGTTGATTTGGAGAAGCTTTTGAGACAAGGTGCATAAATGCCTTGCTTGTTGGTCTTCCGCCAGCTATCATTGGTTTGTAGAGAATAGAAAAACAATTCTCCATTATCTTCTACTGTTGATGAAAGACAAGTAATACAAGGGTGTGGTATATCTTCTGAAAGTCCTCAAATGGGGACATAAAAGTCGATATTTTCTACGAATTCTCAAGCATAATGCGCTTGGAAGTCAATTCGCACAATTCCTGAAGTCGCAGTGTGAAAAGAAGTGGCTATTGGGCGAAGTGACAAAAAGCGCTTGGGTAAATTTCAATCATTATTCGAATTTCTTTTCAAGGGAAAAAATAGTATCTATCGGATCACAGCGAATAGACTCAATTTCCTTGTCGACTCTTTTCGCTCCAAAACGGAAGGCCCGCTTCCAATCGCCCTGTCCCATAGATTGCCGAGCTATCCAAGCACTCACCAGCATATTCCCGTGCTGATGCAAGACGGCTTGATGCAACTTCGAGGGTCGGAAGACGAGTTCCATTACTGGCAGCAATGGAGAGAGCGTGCTTCATGTCTTTGCTTGCAAGAGCTGCTGCAAATCCCGGGGATGTATCCAGGGGCGGTGCATACGCGCCGGTGGTGATACGCTTTGAATAGCTTTCGAGTACAGGACCAAACATATTGCCAATGAACTCCTCCAGCTGTTGATTGCCAATCCCGGTCGCCTCGGCAAATACCTGCGCCTCGGCAATCACTTCCATGAAGCTGATGACAAGGATATTTCTAGAAAGGAGTTAGTTGGCTCAATGCTGGTGGTCGTTCCAAAGGTCGAGTACATACCCAGAGATTTTGAGAAGGCTGGATTTCCGCACATCTTCTCCCATATCGATGATACTGCGTCCCATGACGTCCTTGATAAATGGTGTGATTGTTTGAACTGCCGCAGTAGGTCCAGATACCGCGAAGATCAGCTTCCCGGTGGCTGCCACTGCACTAGCGCCGAAAACTGGAGCTGCGATAAACGCGGCGCCATATTCACCGAGGCGCGATGCAGCCCACTCCGACGTATCTGGATGGATAGTAGAAGTGTCCACGAAGATTTTGCCTTTCAACGCATCGCCCGCGACTAACACCGTATTTAATAGTTCGGTTAGGACATTGTCCATGGATATCTAATTGAAATCGTCAATGCTATCGCTCGTAATGGCACATTGAAGCTTCTTACCATTGTAAAAATAATGTCCGAATTATGGACGAGATCTTCGAACTTCTCTTCAGGTACGGCGCCTTCGTCACGAAGAGGATCACCTTTTGACAAAGTGCGGTTACTGTAATGCAGCGGCGATATATTGTTGCTCTTGAGATATTTTTGGAGGTTCAGTGACATTCCTATCCCCATTGATCCGAGGCCATACTATCACAATCAGCAAATAGGCAATAAAGTATGGGACTATAACATACCCAGCCAACTCTCAGTGAGGATGATGTCATTCCGGCTCTTTGAATCACAGTCAACCTGAATTATTTTCAAAATATTTGACTGCTTTGGGTAGCTTCCTGAGAGTTATTCGCTGTTCGCTGTTTGGCGAGTTTATAACGATAAAGGGCTCAAAGCGGGCGTGTGGAGCTCCACTCGGCGTGTTCGCCGTCCACTTTCCACCCGCGGACAGTCCACCGTCTCTGATAACAACTTGGCACCCCGCAGTTCACCCAGCTCCAGGACCAGGAATTTCACCCAACACAGCTAGCATCGAAGGTCCGATTCCCCACAAGGATCGCCGCTGACAGAATGTCTTGAGCAAATAGACAAATAGCGACTCGCCTTCATCGAGCAGACTAACGAAAGCCTCTCGATCCACGGTCCACAAGCGGGGGTCTCGTGTTGCCCCCTCATTTTCGGAGGAAGAATGGAGAAGAACTGACTCCATGAGGGTGTTGAAAATCAGGATACAGGATTCCGACGTAATTGGAAGTTCGTTGAAGGTGTCCAAGTGATGGCGAATATCACTGCTTGCGCGTCTGAGGGCTCCCCAAACACATAACAAAATATTGTAACTGGCCACGGTGACCCATGGAGCTTCACGTGCCACTTTATCTTGGTCCTCTCCGGATATGCTGGACAATGCGACCGATAAGTCTTTCAGAAGAGCCACAATGCCCTCGTCCCCACCGACATGATGAGACACAAGGGGCGCTGATCGCCGAATTGCAACAAGGTTCCCTTGGGTTAGATGAGTGGATGCAGCCATCCCAGCTATCAAGCTGTTATCCACAATGCCTGCTACCAGGAGCTGATCCGGACGACAGAGACTGATCTTGATAGAAGAGATAAAGAGCTCATTTGTTCTCCACAGGAGAAACTGCGGGCTGTCACTAGTGTAAGCCTGCTTCTTGACAATTTTGGCGATTGCTTCGATTGCGGCGTGTACTTGTTTATTCTGGGCTTGGGTCAGTATATGGAACGGATTCGGATCGGACGGGCTTGGTGGCATTTGATAGTAACATCGCGTAAAGTCTCGTATCAAAGCACTGATGTTGGTCAAAACGCAAAACGCGGCAAACGGGGATGCTTCTATCGCTGCCAACAGTTCCGAGTCCGGTGTTTCAGTCATAAGTTGCTGAGTGGCAAGCGTCAGAGAAGCAGTCCCCAGGCCGCGTGGCACATTTAACAGACTGTTGGCTATTGAAAAGGTCGAAAGTCCAAAGTTCTCATTGAACCTCAAAAGCCATATATGAGGGTTTTTGGCCTCCCATAGACTGATAGGGAAAGGAAGTTCCCAGCCAAGCTCTACCGGTGACATCAAGGGTCGGGAATTGCAAGGCGAAAAGATGTGTGAGTCCAGGAAAACTAGGGTGTACAGAGACAGCCTCATCGATTCAGTGGTGATATACGATGTCCACCGTGTATAGAGAGTTTGCGACTCATCTCTGGGTGAATTGAAGGCAATTTGGTACATCCAAGCCTGGGCATCTGGCATAGCGATACCTTGTTGCAATAGGCCAACTTCGTGCACAGCCTATATTGAAGGTAAGCTCAGCTCAAGAGTGAAGTGAATTTGCAGAAGACGATACAAACATCGACAAGTTGCCGAAGCCGTCTTTTCGCGGTTTGGAATTGGCCTGCTTCGCTTGCGTATACCCCGTAGATGATATAGAGAAGCCACGCTTGCATGACCCAAGGCTGTCTGATCTCACTGCAGTTTGAAGACACCTGGTTCAGTGTTGATTAGATCGTCGCTTTCAAGACAGGGTAGGGTGGTGTACCATTTGCTGAATCTCTTCCTGTCCCGTTTGCCACATATCTTGACGCCAGTGCTCGACACATTGTGTTTCTCTATGGTCGTAGATATTAGGGGAGAACAAGCTTCCAATAACATTCACAGCCTTCAGCAATAATTTCGGCGCCGAGGACATTGTGAATGTGGGTCGATGCAATAAAGGGAAAGACGGTTGGAAATGCTCGAAATATTGTTTCACGTATGCTTCTTCACCATTACCCCGGGTACTGTGGTTAAATTTTCGATTGTCAGACATGTCAATTTAGTC
This sequence comes from Penicillium salamii, assembly GCA_911197225.1. NCBI lineage: Eukaryota > Fungi > Ascomycota > Eurotiomycetes > Eurotiales > Aspergillaceae > Penicillium > Penicillium salamii. The sequence continues at coordinate 129,768 of CAJVOY010000111.1, read as the reverse complement.
GATGAGGAGGCTCCCTTCCTGTGGAACAGGGGGGCGGTTAAATGAATCCATGTCAAGGTGGGCATACCTCGGCGAAGAAGAAGAGTAATTCTGGGGTATATCAGCAGTAAATGTACTGTGCTCTTGCCAAAAATCTTCATCGGTCACGACACGTTCGGTTGGATTGCGGCTGACGGTCACTGGTGACGATATGCCCGCCATTGCCTCTGGGGTATGCATACCCGGCAAGGCCTCCCAAGGCACCTGCGGTTGAGATGTCTGAGCTGCAGGTGTACCTCCTGCCGCACGACAACGATTACCATGCCGTTTGTATACGTCACTGCAAATCGATGAGCGTCATTGCCATGCGCTGAAGAATGGAAATAAGACCTTCGAGAGAACTGGGCATGGCATCTGCTACACTGGAAGTTCTTGCGCGACGCGCCACCGTGACCTTGTGAAAAATCAGTGTGTGGCTCTCGTGGTTATCCATGCAGACTTACGTGCGCGCTTATGTCGTTGGAGGTTTTCCTGCAGATGCGCGTTAGAGCTCGGCAAAGAAGATCGGAAGCTTTGGGGTGCTTGCACTCCGCGTAAATAATTTTGAGCATTGATCACAGGGAAACGGACGATGTTGGTCGACGCCATTGCTTCTTGTGGCTGTGGTATCCGTCATTTGACTCATTTTGTCCAATTGATGGGCGATGTGAGTTGCAGAACGGTTCGGGGAAGACCGTCTTCACTACGGGCGCACGTGCCGCTATCTTCAACTCCCAAGATCCCCGCATCTTCAAGCTCTCTGCGCAACCCGACTAAGATTATTTCTATTTCGACAGATCTCAACGTCTCGTTACAAAAACTCCCCGGGAATTACTCGGCTTTCCTTGCCTGCAGGTCCCTGAATATGGGGCATGCCGCGCGCCCAAGTGATGATCCAGTGGACCCACCTCCGCAGCGGCCCATGAAACACATCAGCCCAACCCAACCCAACCCACACCAGGGCCGGGCTCAGGGCCGGGCTTTGGGCCCGGTTCTCGCGCTCAGGTTTGGGTCATGGGCTTTAGGCCAGGGCCCAACCCAGCCTGTTGCAAAGGCCTAGCTGCACCCACAACTTCGGAACACGCCCCTAGGATACCGGCACCGCAGAACACCCCCACAAACAACCTTTGGCCCTTCAACCCCCTTGTTTTTTTGGCATTTTCCCACATTTCTCGGTCAACCATTGTGGAATCGCAAATTCACCAGCCCTCACACAGACCTCAGCCTGAAGTTCCCCTTAAGTGGCATACACAACATGTTGCAAACTCGTTCAGCCTGAACCAGTTTAACTATTCAGCCAAGGATCTTGAAGCAAAGCTGCAGCAGTTTTGGCAGGTCATCCAGTCACTGTGTATCGACCATCTGACCCAACTGGATGAAGCATACTGCTTTTGACTACCGCGGCAACTATTCACATATACTCTTCGCCGTCGAAAATTTGGTTGAATTAATGATATCAATCTCATATTGTAAATCTTTTCCAATGACCCTCCTTATAAGGGCTCATTTGTCCACTCACTCGAGTAGACCACGCCACTGTTCCTGAAAAGTGCAGTCATCGGACAGCGGCGCTCAACCTCCGTAGCAAATTGTTGGAATCGTGGGTTATCATTACCACCTTCCAAGTTGGTCTGCACTCGTGCTTTCAAGGTGACACTTTTCCAGTTGGGATTTCCTTCCTTGCCCGCGACAAACACATCGGTAGGTAAATTTCCCTCGACTTCAACATTCCACTTGCCGATTGTGATACCCAGATCTTTGGCGACGAGAGAACCTGTTACTTGATTGCAGGAGCTCAAGCTAGCCAGGGAATATGCGATTGGGGAGGGATGTGATTCATTCCCACCGAGTACGGTATAGGCATCTGTGGAGAACTGGAATGGTTTGCCTGGGACGGAAACGTTTTGCACGAAGCCGGTTCCGATGGCGGAGACTTTGACTGGGATTGTTTGGAGGCGAGAGGAGGAATTGGTGAATTGGCGGAGGCCGGAAGTCAGACTGGAAGGACGAAGTCGCTGGGTATCAACGAGGCCTTTTGCTAGTGAGCGTGATCGAATGCAAAACATGTTGAAGGTCTGTTCGTGGCGGTCTGTCGTAGGTGGTGGTGTTTGAGGTAGTTGTGTTCTCAGGGAGGGAAGAGAAACCCGAGCGTGAAGGTTGGCGAAAGAGATTGGAATGGGGTTGCCTTTGGTAAACTGAAGACGATGGGATCTGTTCCCTTGAGTAAGGAGTAGTATTCTCCTTTAAACAATTGACTGATCAATCCAGATCCCAAGGTCCCCAGAGGCAGCACCTTGTTATCAATTACCTTGCCGCTGGCACCGTAACCTCAAGGTCCTCAATATGCAGGAGCAATGCCACCAAGGTGGCTCCGAACTACCAAAAGGCCTCACGAGTCTTTTGAGCTTCTTGGTATATTATTGACTGAAAGGTGGTAGAAAGTAGAAAGTCTATCGCATTCAATTAGGGATCGATCAAATAAAATACAAGCATGTCCTTGGTAAATACACAGTAGACGATCTCAGTCAATTCGAAGCCTCATGCTTCCTGAATCCAAATCAGGATCAGTACACATCGCAATGAAGACAATCCAATTTAAACTCAAAAATCAAATCAAGGCTGCACGGTGCACATTTATACCAAGGCAATATCAACAGGGAATGTAAGACCCATAAGTCTTTACAGCATCAAGCTGAAGAAAGCAGCAAAAGAGGCCAGCACCAGACTGGAAGCGACAGACAAGCTTGATGCGGAGTTGAAAACGGGAGACGCGCTGGCACTGTAAGAGCCACTTGCGGTAGCCGAGGGGTAACCACTTGATGCAGTGACAAAGGTGGCCGAGGCGGGTGCAGGAACGTTTCCAGTGTTAGCGGGGGAGACACCACTAGGAGCAGCGGGGACCAAGCCGACAGTAGCGGCACCGCCGGAGGTGGCTGCAGATCCGGTAACGAAGCTGACCTGGGGGACGGTGAGGGTGTAGGTTGAGTAAGTGATGGTGGTGACAGGGAGTGCGGGAGCGGAAGTGACAGGAACCACAGCACTATCGGTCACGGCACCAGAGGCAGCTCCGACGCTGGAGGCAGGCACTGATGGAGCGACAGTTGGGACAAGAGTGATGGTGGAAGGAATATCGGTCACAATTCCAGGGTTTTCCGGCACCCAAGTCGCGCAGATACCGGTGAAGTATGAAAGAGCGGACTGAATCTCACTCTTGTTTGCACCCCAGGCTTGAATACAGGAGATAACCTTGGAGGTGAACTCCTTGTTTGGACAGAAGCAAGAGGCATCACTGTTGGAGTTACACTTCGGTGCAAGGCTGAGCCAGGTGTTGATGCACTGGGGAACCGTGTTGGGGCAAGGAGATGAGGGAGCTGGGCTCGATGCTGGGGAGGTACCGGTGGAAACAACGGAGGTGGCAATGGAGACAGCAGCAGTCTCTGTGGCAGTAGCAGCGCATTTGGTGCAAATCGTTGAAACAGAGGTGAGAGTCACTGTGGACACGGTCTGGGAGGTTGTCACATAAGTGGAGGAATCGGAAGTGACAGTGTTGGTGACAGGGCAGGTGGTCTCAGTCACATAAGTCACTACGGTGGTTGTGGAGCCCTCGGGCACAACGGGTGTAGAGCTGACACCGACGCTAGAACCAATGGCGCTGGTGACGGCTGGACCAGTGGGAGCGGGAGTACTGGCAGCATCAACGGAGCTAGGGAGAGCCGGGGTAGAAGTCAAAGTGACAGTCGAGACGGTGCTAGATGTTGTGAGGTAGGTTGAGGATCCAGATGTAACAGTGTTGGTGACGGGGCATGTGGTCACGGTAACAAAGGTCACAACAGTAGCAGTCGAATCTTGGGGTACGGCGGGGGTAGTTTCCACACCAACGCTGGAGCCAATGGAGCTGGAGACGGCTGGGCTGCTAGGAGCGGGGCTGGATGCCTCTCCAGTTGCGGACGAGACAGGACTGGAGCCCTCTGGGGTTCCAGACGGAGATGGAGAGGAGCCTTCGGGTGTCTCCGAGGGAGAAGGAGACGAGCCCTCAGGAGTCTCAGAGGGAACGGAAGTCGAAGCTTCGGGTGTTCCGGTAGGAGTTGGAGTAGAAGCCTCGCCAGGACCAGATGGGATGTAAGAGCTGCCCACAGGTGAAACCGATGTAGCGGTAGCAGAGCATTGGGTGCAGACTGTTCCAGTGGAAGTCAGCGTCACAGTCGAGACAGTCTCCGAGGTAGTGACGAAAGTAGAAGAGCCTGAGGTCACGGTGTTCGTAACGGGGCAAGTGGTCACAGTTTCATAAGTCACAACAGTTGTTGTAGCTTCCTCCGGGGTGGAGGGGGTGCCAGTGGGAGACGAGGGGACAGGAGTCGATCCAACGGATGTCGCACTAGGGATTTCGGGGGTACCAGCCGGGACGGAAGCAGCAGGGGAGCTGACAGGCAGCACGCTGCTGGGGCTTGGGCCTGCAGGCACAGATGGGGGCGAGCTTGCGGCAGCAGGTGTAGTCTCGGTAACAGGGCATACAGTAGTCGAGATGGCAATAGTCGAGGTCACGACAGCAGTTGAATCAGCTGGGCAGTCGGTGACATCAGCAGCGCAGCTGGTGACGGTGATCTCACTGGTAGTGTAGATAGTCGAGGTAGTCATCTGGACAGGGCTAGTGATCGCGGGAGTCGAAGGCGCAGGTGTCTCAGCGGGGGTCTCGCCGACAGAAGAAGACCAAACCGACGAAGAACCCCAGCCGGAGGATGAACCAACGGGAAGAACACTGCTGGGACTAACTCCAGTGGGTGCAGGCGGGGAGCTTGCTCCAATTGGGGTAATATCAGTCACAGGGCATACCGTAGTGGAGATGGCGATGGTTGAAGTAGTGACGATTGTGGAGTCAGCCGGACAGTTGGTCACCTCAGGAGCACAGCTGGTGATGGTGATCTCGCTGGTGGCATACACAGTCGATGTGGTCATCTGCACGGGGCTAGTGATTGCGGGAATAGAAGTTGTAGGTGTTCCAACAGTGGTCTCGCCGGCAGAGGACGACCAAACAGATGAAGAACCCCAGCCGGAGGACGAACCAACTGGTAGAACGCTGCTAGGACTAACTCCAGTGGATGCAGGCGGGGAGCTTGCGCCAATGGGAGTGATCTCAGTAACAGGGCACACAGTAGTAGAAATTGGAATAGTCGAAGTAGTAACGATGGTGGAGTCGGCTGGACAGTTGGTCACCTCAGGAGCGCAGCTGGTGATGGTAATTTCGCTAGTAGCATAGACAGTGGAGGTAGTCATCTGGACAGGGGTGCTGGTAGCAGGAATGCTAATAACTGGGGTGCCGCTAGGGGAAGAAGACACGACGGATGAACCAACGGGAAGGACGCTGCTGAAGCTAGCGCCAGTGGGTGCAGGCGGAGAGCTCGCACCAACGGGTGTGATCTCAGTAACAGGGCACACAGTAGTAGATATAGGGATAGTCGAGGTGGTCACAATAGTAGAATCAGCTGGGCAATCGGTGACACTAGCAGCGCAGCTGGTAATTGTGATCTCGCTTGTGGCATACACAGTTGAGGTTGTCATTTGAACAGGGGTGCTGGCAGCAGGAATGCTGATAGCTGGGGTGCCGTTAGGGGAGGAGGATACGACGGATGAGCCAACGGGAAGGACGCTGCTAGGACTGGCTCCGGTGGGGGCAGGCGGAGAGCTTGCACCGACTGGAGTGATCTCCGTAACAGGGCACACAGTTGTGGAAATGGCGATAGTCGAGGTGGTAACGACAGTGGAGTCGGCCGGGCAATCGGTTACACTAGCAGCACAGCTGGTGATAGTGATCTCGCTTGTAGTGTACACAGTTGAGGTAGTCATCTGCACAGGGGTGCTCGCGGCAGGAGTGGTCCCAGCTGGGGTGGTGACAGGCAGAACCGAAGATCCAGGCAGAACCGAAGATCCAGGGACAGAAATGGATGGTACAATAAGAGGGCTTGAGGGAGTAGCCACAGATGAATAGTGGACCGAAGCAGCGGGAACAGTGGTGGCGGCAACAGGCACAGTGCTGGTGGAACCTGGTGTGCAGTCAAATCCAACACTGTAAATTCCAAAGCCACAGCTCTCGTGCTCACTGTCCTCGGGAAGCTCGAAGTGAACAGATGTGGCACCACCACACTGGTCGTTGCTCACGACGGTACCACCAGAGTTGCAAGATGCGGTGTTCTTACAGGTCGATCCATCGGGCATGCTGTAAATGATGTGTAGCTCTGTGTCTTTTTCGGTGGCAACGTGGAAGTCTGTCACAGAGAAACCACTCTCCTCGGAGCCGCATGAGAAGGATGGGGCGGAGGAACCGGAACCGGAGCTGGAAGAGCCAGAGACAGACCCAGCTCCAAAGGCAGAGCTAGATCCCGAGATAGATCCAGATTCATATCCAGAGTTTGAGCTCGAAGATCCTCCTTTCGAGACAGTACCAGAGATACATTTCTGGGTCTTTAAACCAGTTAGCATGTGTATGCATGGATGAGAAGGGATAGGCACAACTTACGCCGCGCTTGCCAAGGCTAGATCCAAAGCCATTGCCGCAAGTGAAACCGGAGAAGGAAAAGCCACCATAGTCAGAGAACGAACCGGCAGCTAGATCAGACCAGCTGAAGCCCTTTTGCTGATGCTCGTTGCACTTATTGGGGGATCTTCCCGGGTTGGAGTAACACTTCTCAGAACCCCAGTATGTTGCCTGGCTCGAAGCCAGGAGAGAGAAGAAGGTAACAGCAGAAGTGACCTTCATCTTGAAGAGCAACAATGAATGATGAGACTGTACCAGACAAAGATTGAGCAGAATATAAGAGAATAGATGAAGAGACAAAAGAAGTTTTGAAGTGGGACTTCAGGATAGAGGGTCCCAGTCGAGTCAGTCACGATATGGAAAAAGAAGTGATATAGGAAGCCGCAATTTTTGGATATAGTCGTTGCAGGCAAATGGAATTGGGATTAGGATTATCAGTGATCAACAGTGAAAAGCCTCAAAGAAAATAAGCCAGGATCAAACGAAGGAGGTGGGACGAGGGAATTCCAGATCCCTGAACGAGCGTCTTTGGTTGGAGACGAACCAATCAGGCCAAGAAGCCCAAAGAAGAAAAAAAAAGAAAGCAGCACAATGGCGAGAAAGAATGGTGGTGCAGGGTCCGGGGGAGACGTAGCGCTCTTTAAACAATTGTCCAACCTTCTGGACCATGAACTCCTGCAGACAAAGGGTCTGCAGCAGGGAAGCCTCGCTCTAGGCCAAAGTATATTAGCTCCAGGGGAGCGAGTAAGACATGCCATCGTCAGAGGGAACGGAGATTCCTCCAATCGGCATGAATATGGAGGCGCAGATGAAACGGTGGTGACCCTCCAGAGGAGGCGAGCTAGGACCCATTCCAAGCTGGGCGCCGGCTAGTGCAGGAACAGGCTGAAGAGGCATCCAGAGGACCACTCAGGGTCTGCATGGAGGGGCCGTTGACTACGGCGCCTGCGGGGAGTCTAAACCCGTCCATCTTCTTCTCTTTTGTTTGGTCTGCAGACTCTCGGCCTATGCGATTAGTCGATCTTCAGCCAATCAGAAGTTAACGTGATGGTATAAATAGGCAGCGTGCAAGCGCTCGATCGACATATGTTGCATGCTGAGAACTGAGATCCACGTGTAGATCAGTGATGAAAGAGAGAGAGAGAGAACGGAGTGCAATCCGGTCAGTGTCCGACCCACAAAAATGCGACCGGTCAGAACGAAGCTGCTGGCGCCGGCGTCTCGCCCTGAGACGTTCGCGTCGGAGATTGGGTGTTCGTTCTCCACTTTCTGTAGGGTTGGATTGTTTTTCTTTTTTTGTTTCTTTTTTTTCTTTGATCTGCTCTATGTAGCCTCGTTCACACCGAGTATGATTCTCCACCCAAAGCGTCAATATCTAGAAAAAGAAATGAAAAACAAATTAGACCCTGCAGGAAACTCCTGCTGTGTAGCAGTGCAATCAGTTTTGGTTAAGCCCATGCCGTACCCCATACCTTTACAAATGCTCAGGGGCTTCAAGTCGCTTTTGGTGCCAAGACTGCCCCAAACAGCCCTGCAGAGAGGCTGAAACCTCACTTGTCACTTGGCGATTTGATACCTCGACTCTCGACATATTCGATGCTAGATCCTAGTATCGCAATTTTCGAAGCCTTCGTGTTTATGGTCTTCGTGGTCATACAGTTTCAACACTGCCCATATCGTGTTCACTCAACCGCAAAACCTCTGATGGTGAGCCCTTTGTTGACCAGAGTCCAATCTACCGCCGTGAAACGCCCACTAAAAATACCGACGAATGAAATCCATGCACCCCAAATGCTACGTGACAACCCTTTTAGACCTCTACCTTCTGGCCATTGGAGTTATTCTACGGAGTAATTGAGACGGAATATAGCCAGGTCGAATTCCCTCGCTCCATCCATTGGGTGTGTAAATCAGGGAATGATACCTCCAATTGCCTGATGGGTACTGTCCCACATGCAGTCCGTGCCACGATGCTTATTGAGAACCTTGGGAATCGTTGTCCTGTCAAGGCACAATTTACTAGCAATGACCAATCTCCAGGCTACTTCGTAGTGTCTATCCAATTCCATTGAGCAATCTTGCTATATAAATCTAGCTTTACATGCACTTGAGTATCTTCAAGTTCTAAGTCACTTAGCGGACTTGACAACTTTGTAAGATCTTTATGAAAAGCATCCTGGGGGATACCTGGCTGCGAACAATATACTCCGTACGGAGCACGGATTACGGAGTGCTCCGTGGGATGAACCAAAATCCAGATCTGCCTCCAAGGCTCATTTGTACTAAGTAGTTGATTTGTGATAGGTTCATAAACGGCCCTTGAGGCTTCTCAAGTTGTCAACGTTACGTCTCAATTGAGGCAGACATGACTCCTACTCGTACTCGTACTTCAGCCTCGACCACAAGAATCAACAGCACTGACCAACAACAAGCCACTTATAATTAAGACGTTATGAGCGGTGGTCTATGCATCCATCTACTTGAAACTCCAAGGCTTCGGCTATCAATTGACAGGGTGGATCTTTGTATCGAAAACGGGAGCTGTACTCCGAGAAGCTAAGAGTGTCGGATTTTACCTAGCACGGTGGAAGGCGTTCCAGGGTTTGGTGTCGGGGCAACAGCTAGTGTACTATTATCTTACCAATTTCAATAGGGTGCGAGAGTGATAAACCCATGAACATTGGGCATTTTTAGCACGTATTAATATATGGATGGAGCAGGTGTCAACCCATCTGGGCATGAGTGGGGATACCTAATGCGGAAGTACGTTGTCTTCGGCAATATATTAGCATGACTAGCGCGAAATTACAGAGAATCCATGGATATTGAATAGAGATTTCGAATGTTTTTGGAATTGAGAGGATAAGGTAAAAAAAAGCAACTCGAAACAGCCGTCACTCGTTAAAACGCGAAACAAATTTTTAACTCCATAGATCCAAGGTATCACCGACCCCTGGGGCAAGCAGGGGACAAAATAGCCAGTCAATATGACACAATAGGGAAGAATTGAGGGAGCGGAAGAATGGTGGAAAAGATAATTCAAATGCAACAACAAAATTGGATCGCTTTTGGGGTTCTCAGAACCAAGATCGATCTTTCGAAGGCTGATGGAACAATGCAGAACTGTGCCACTTGAGGTCATACCTGCAGAGTAGAATCATCAATGGCGAAATGATAGCACTATGCGATGTAATCAGATCAGAGGCGAAGCAAAGACTTTTGCGTCCGAATCATGGCCCCTGGTGATGGGTGTTCAATGTCACAAATGTCTTGGCAGACTCAATTTTGACAGGCGAGTCTGCCAGTGATAGAATAGAGATAGAATAAATAGCGGCCGTGTTTATCATGTTATCTGGCTTGCAATCCAGAACTCGTATAATCGTGAGAATGGTGGCTTTAAAGTGGGAGGTGAGATCGGCGTTGCTGGGCATCCATCAGCTTACGCCGCACAGCTTCACCACCAGCAATGGTGTTGGACTTGCGCTTGCGAGTGGGAGTGCGCTGGTCATTGGTCTTGGCGTGTCGGAAGACACTTGCAGGCCGCGCCGGGGAGTTTGCGGGCATGAACTCGCGGTGTTGGGGAAGGCGGAGAAGAGCTTGGTAACGGTTGTGGTTACGACGGAAGGCGGTGACGATGCCCTTGTCAAGATGATTGAGGAACCGCTCTTCATTGTTGGCGGGTTGGGACTCTGACTTGCGAGTCGGCGTAGGTGTGCCCATAGATTTGGCGAAAGGAGCAGCTGTTGGAGAAGCCTGGGCGGATTCCTGGAAGTGATGGTTCGAATTCGAGTCCTCGTCTTCATCAGAGGAGCCATTCCCAAAGTCAATGAAGTCGTCAACGTTCAGAGCAGACTCAGGGTCTTCATCGTCGTCTTCCTCAAACGAGCTATCGATGGTGAAGTCTTGGGAGGGATAAAATGCCTCCGGTGGACCCATGACCTGGCCTCCTGGAGTGAGGTCATTACCCAGGGCAGTCATCATGAGATTCGCACTTGAGGCCAGCATAGGGCTGAAGTCAGTTTGATTCGGGGATGCAAGTGCGTCGGTATCACTCTCATCAACCAGGTGCAGGGTTGTTTGGCGAGGGCTGGTGTTGGCGGTTCCAGGCATGCTGTTGGCAGCAGAGTCCAGCCAATCGTGGCGGGAAGAAGCATACGCGGGAATGATGACGAGGTGCTTGCCGGTACAGTCGACCAAAGCCACAGGCTTGTGGGGGTCCGTTGTGAAGGTTCCCATGATAGGTCCCCGGCGACGAGGGATAGTTTCACTCTTGTCATCCCCTGTAGGGGCCAAGGAGTCGGACGAATCGCGACGGAGAAGGGATCGAGGGTGAGTGATTGTGGCAGGCGGGGGTAGATCCTCGTCTGTAGTGTCGCCATCGTCGCCTTTTTAGATCAGTTAGCATAATGAGAAATCGAAATGAATTACAAGAATGCATCATACTTTCATAGCCACTCAAGCTTCCTTCAGAAGATCCCTCGGATTCGACGTGGTAGATGTTCCCGTGGCCATAGTCGACATCGCCAAACATCTCCTCTGACTGACGGCGGTTGTTTCTTTGATAGTTCTCGTTGTCGTTTTCGATCATGCGACGGAGCTGGGGATCCAGACTGTCCTGCTGCAAAAAGTCTCCAGGAATGTCATCATCAGTGTGTGAATCACTATCAGAAGACGAGTCAGATCGATCTTCGAAATGCACTCGCCGAGTGGCAGGTGTTTCCACCGCTTCACTCTGTACTTCAGGCTCGCCGAAAGTGTCCATGGCGCTGTAAAGGTGCTCTTCGTCAAAGAACGAGGCAGCTGGGAGGAACATGTTGTCGTCAAAAGCATTCGTCGTCCACATGTCATCATTGAATTCGGAGCTGGGGAGAGGTCTGGGGTTCTTTTCTGACTCCATGATCATCATCTCCTCCATTTTCTCCATTTCCTGTTCTTCGTCTTCGGCGTCGGTGATGTAGTCCACACCGGCATAATCATCTGAGCTCTCGGAGTCACTGCCATCACTGCTGTCATCAGGCACGACACGACGTCTCTTGGTTCTTGTTTGTTGGCGCCCCGCCTTGCTGTCTTTACGACGACCATAAGACGGGGCCCGGACGGCTGGTTCTTGCTCGTCGTCTGCATCTTCTTCTGAATCATCTGCGTCGCTCAGTTCTTCTAGGGACGAGACTGAGGATACACTCGAGACGGACGAGGTGGATACCCTCCGCTTGCGATCCGGTCGAGCATTATCGGACTTTCGGGGGTGTTTACCCTTGGGAGACATGTCGAGGTTTCGCATGATATTTGTCTCCGGGGTGGATGGGCGAGGGTGCGCATTTTTTGCCAGACCCTTCGGAGCCCGCTTGGAGGCATAAGAGCTTTGGGGCATATCGAAGGAGGTGTTGAGAATTGATCAAGTAAAAGTATGTTATGTTGCTCAAGGTCTTTTCGTCCTTGCCTTGAGTGCAGGTAGACTGGTCTGTTCCAGGAGGATCCAAGCAGGAAGAAAGGTAGGTGGGCCTTCCGAGGGGGGTAGAGGATATTCGTAATCGGTTCCAATTTAGGAATTCTGAAAGGGGAAGAGTCGAGAGGGGGGAGTGGGACTGAGTGGAGGTATTCGGAAGAGAGGCGGAGTTGAGGGGAGTGTCAAGGGTTTTTTTTTTCACGAAAGCACCTGCAGTCCGTTGCGGACGCTGTAGTGCTCCTTTTAGGGATTTGCTATGGGGCAATTCCAACGCTCTGCTAGAGGCGTCGAAAGAGAAACAGATATCGTCAAGTCAAATTGAGGATCGGAGCTGCAGGACTGGGGAGCCTGGTATCTAGGCTCCCCAGCGAGGCATTTACAGCTCGACGAAGGCCATTTGGCTGATCTCTTGACGATATATTGGAAAGGTATTCGAGGATAAACCGGAGGGGGGATTGGTAAGGGTTCTTTGAATCGCTGGAGCAGAAGTGATATGGGAATGGGGAAAGAAGAGCGAAGGGGACGACTTTTTTCCCTATGAAGCGGGGGGCGGTCGTGATTGGCCACGGAGGACGACAGCCCATTTGCTGGCACCACTCACCGCTCCTTCGAACCAATCAGCGATCGCCAAAAGTTGCAACGGAAATGCCCCGTTTTGATGACATTCATAAATAGATCAGACCAGAGATCAGAGGTTGGACTACAAGTGTAAGGGGTTCTTCGGTCTACTCATGCACATTCTACTCTCTCGTCAAACCTACAAATTTCCAAGCCGCACGGGTGGCTTGACAGTGAGCATCGGAGAATCTGAGGAAAAAAACCTAAAACGTCATTACAGAACCTCGGCGCAGAGTCTCTGGCAAAATCTGCGTTTCAGATGTTGCCATTTTCAAGATCAGTTTCAATCTTGTGGCAATGTAAGTGAGTTCTTGGAATTGAACGTCTACAATGCACTTCGTACATTACGTTGTAGACTCGGTGCATCAATTGACCCGTGCGAATATGCATGATGATGCCGATGATTCACCCTCTGATCGGGATTGTCATCTTTATCTATGACACATCCGAGAATGAATCATATTGTTCCCTCGTGTTTGCAATAATCCCTTCCTTACCACGTTATTGGCCCGAGCTATAGATCCGGCCACCTTTGCTTGTATTTTTCTTTTGCTTTTTTTTTCCTTTCGCAGTGGCAATACGAGTACTATGGGCTCCATTCCGGCCGGCTTGGCAGCATTTGCCGTGTCCCCAAGCGGGAACCTGCAGGTCTGCTTGCCCCAAATTCTAGTTGGGCACTCTAGAGATGATCACAAGTGGCGGTAAGGGGCCAGACAAAACAGTGCATAGGCGCGGTTAACCTGCATGAGATCTATCAATCTCTCTTATCTTTTTGATCGTAAATTTAATCATACGAGTAGAACTCTCGAATACTCCTGAGGAAAGCAATGGGAAATCAGATATTGCGGGTCCTGGGGCAAACGGAAGATCTTTCCGTTTCTTTTTTTCAGTCATTCTTGCCCCTGCCACCTGATGTTGAGCCCCACGATGCAAATTTTCTACAACCACCAATCATCCTCGGAGCGGCGCTTTACTTTACGCTATAGTGTTTTCAGCTGCGGATCATTTACCGTCTGCAAATCCTCCACCTGGCCACTTCCACAGACTTCTAGCCTAAAATTTTCCCCCACTTCGTCACTGGATCTATTCCCACCTTGTACATATAATCTGTACTCGGAGGTCGTAAGCCGCTCAACCTCGGTTGGTGCGGGCAATGTGGCACAACTCAGATGAATTGCTGTTGGTGTCGGGTGTCGCACCATTCCATTGTGACCAATACACTCAAGTCTCTCAGCCGAACAAGCAAGCAGGTTGGATTAAAAATGAGCGATTGTCCATACTTAAGTAGACGCATTACGGGGTTTCAAGGAGCTTCACAGCAACCAACTTCAGAAGCAAACTATCACCATGCCCAAGTCTACAGGTGGCTTGACTTGCCTCAACCTGCTCCCGGAGTCGGCCCAAAAGAGAACACAAAGTCAGCCTTCAAGTTGTCCAGTGGCTTTTTCACATAATATTCCCAAGGTCTACAGATTGAAAGCTTCTATTGGTCCCCGAGAATACTCCTTAAGTCAGGGTGTATAGTGTTCCAAGGTTCATGAATATTGCCCAGGTGTAAAGTACATTTTTAGCAGTCAGCTCTCCTGTCCTGGGGTCGACAAGAGCCCTTCAAGGCTGCTCGAGTGGAGTGGAACTTTAAAATGGGAATGATGTCCTGCTGGAGTCCAGGGCTCAAAGTTACTGCTACTTACTCGTACGTAGTCTCATTGAAAAACCTTCCCAGGCTAAGTAGAATGAAGGTTAATAGACCCGCAAGGTATATTTCTGCAAATGTGCCTCAAATGTTCACGGGTCATCCCGAAACCTGCTCCAACCTTAGAACTACATAACGGAGAAAAACATGACACCTGTGGATGCATTTAATTAGAGAGATGACCTCAAGCTTGACCTCGATAAATTACCAAGGTATTTCATGGGTCGAGGTCGGGATTACTCCATGAACCTTCTAAGGTTGGAAGAGGCCCGGAGGCTCCCAGGGCAGTACAGAGCCTCTAGCTGGAAGAAGCAATATTTCGGATCATATGTGCGATCTCAAACTTTAGAAAGATTCAAAACGACTTCAGGATTTAGTAGATCCATCGGTGAAGGTAGAGTGAAGATGAAATGAATAGGTTCTAATTAACATTCTGCGATTCTGGGCCGCCCACTCAATGCCAGGGTTCCTTGGCTTGCACGCCCACCAACCATGGTACAATATTAAATCAACATCGGGTATAGCAAATCGAGCAAATCGAGCAAAAATATTAAGTGCCAGGATAGGGCGCGACAGTATTTGTCACCGGCTCTGTTTTAGCCCGGCCAAAGATAGAAAGACGGGATTTCGACCGGGCGGGCATGGAAGGTGGTCGAGATGGTTCCTGACTATCACCTTGAGCCTCTACCGGTGAGACACTTTCTGGGGCACCGGAGCGCGCTTCTTCCACCTTTCTGACACCTTCACGTATCTCCTCTGGAGTGGCACCCTGGGGTGCTGTTGTCGTCAATGTTTCGGTTGGACGTATTAATCCCTCCGAGGTATCTTGGTTGAGCTTGCTGATCTCTTCTTCCGTTACTAGACGCTCATTCTCAAGGCGAACTTCGCGCCCACGTTTGTGACAGTACCACAAGACAAACAAAAGAACTTAAGAAGGCCAAAGTTAGCAAAGACGGACTAGCGACAAAAGAAAATGCACTTACTGAACAGCGCCAATGACCAGAGAACATTCATTCCCAACACGGCAGGGAACCGAGCCCTGAGGAACGCCATAATGGAGCGGAGCATTCCTACCAAAGCAGCTGGCTTTGACACCAACTCTTTCAGGCTTGGAACATTGATGCCCATCTTTTCAGCGGCAGCAGCGGCCTTGCCAACATTCTCCATATTGACGCCACTCTTGCCGGCGCGGTCGGCTGCAACGGCGAGCATCTCCGGTGCCAAGGTCTCTGTCCAGCGTTCAGGAAGCTTCTCGATCAACTTTTGCATGGGACCAGGCAGCTTGGTATAGGTTTCTTGCAGTTGACGATTGCCGTTGGTGAGAAGCATTTCCAAGTCATGGTAGGCGGTTGGGACACCATTGATAAGGTCCTTGAAAATTAATTTGAACTTGCGCAAAAGCTCCTGCGTTTCATCGCTGACTGAGAAGACCCGATTGTTATCTGCGGCCAAATTCAGTCTCTCAAGGATATCGGTCATGTCTTCAGCATCTTTATCTTTGTCCGCCTCTTTCCCGTTTGTGGAGGCGTCCGATGCATTCGGAGGAGTTGAGGTTTCGATTTGCGACTTATCCGCATCGCTAGTATCGGTGTTCTATTGAGACGATTCATAGGGTGAGCGTAGTTCACAGGAAAGCATAGGTATGATGCGACAGCTGTGAGTGGGCCATTAGCTTACCTTCTTGTCCGTGTTCTTCTTCCAAAACATAGTACTCCATCTCTTCTTCTTCGGAGGAGCTTTCGAGACCTCTGATTTTGGCGTCTCAGATCTCGTCAAAGTTGGCTGAGACTCCCTTTGCTCTTGTCTGCCTTCCTCGCCAAGTTCTTTCCCAAATTCCTCTACCGGCGACGTGGGCAAGGGTATGTCTTCGGCTTGTGTACTTGGTGCAGGTTGTTGAGGCTCTTCCGAAGGGATCTCGACTTGGATCTCGCGGGGGGCGTCCGCTGAGTCTTTTACAGAGTCGGGTTGGGATGTGACTTGGCGAAAGTATGCTTCCTCCTCGGGGGTCAATACAGGCTTCGGTGCGCTGATCATCTGGGACGAACGCCGGAGGTTTTTGATCTGGTTGAGGTACTGCATAGCCATTTTGACCAAGTTTGGACAAGACAAAGACTGTGTAGTGAGATATCGAATGCTTGGTTCAGCCGATGGATTTTGGGTGGAAAACAAAAACAGCAGGTTGAAACCAGGCGGGCGCGTGCAGCCGGCAAGGGGACGCGCGCGCTATGTATTTTCGTGATATGTCGATTTCTTCGACTGCCGATGTGTCAGATGAAAGATCCAATCACCAGATAGAGATTCTAGCCCTCGTATAGTTCGTAGTGCCGTTAAGAGTGCTGTGTTGGTTCACATGCGCTGTTCCTCGTGATGACATCACCAGTGGCTGACATGTGGTCCCCCCACAGCTGCTGCGCCACTGCATCAACGCACCGCCACAATATCAACAAATGCCCCAGATCGCAATCAACTTTCAGAAATTCCTTTTACTCGCAACTTGATAAATAATCGAAGTCAATGAATACAGATACCTCTACCAAGACGGCGATGAGGAAAAAAAAAAAAAAAAACTGGGCTTGAAGATTGTGGTTATATTCAATCCTTGACGGTAATTTTAATATGATGCTGATCGCTTCAAATGGTGAACGATGGGTCTGCCGCCTCAAAGAACCGCATCACAGCCATAGAGATTACCGGGTACCCCATTACAACATCGTGCAGTCCGGTCTTCAGAATTTCCTCACGTATTTTCCCGTTCTGCGTGTTCCACTCCATCACTGACCCAGCAGCACCGAGATCTTTCTTCGAGTCAAGTTTCTTTTGCTCAAGCTCATCATAGCTAATACCAGCTGGCATTGAAGCATTGACAGCATGCCAAAAGAGCAATTGTGAATGATGCCATGGGATGTCGTAGTCATCCTCCGCATGGATTATTGTCAGTCGGTATGTTTCTCCATTCAATTCGTTGGCCCGAACATATTCCGCAATGGAATCTTTGCTCATCCATTTATCTTTAATAAATCGCTGAAGACTCCTGAACAGGGGTGGAAACCTTGCAATCGGCGATAGGATTGGTATGGTCCCTGCCACTCGATACGTTGAGACAAGCGTGGCAATGTCCACGAAAGGGGCAACGAGAACGGTCCCCGCAAGAACTATCGGTGGGGTCTGAGTGGCAAGATGCTTAGATATTGCAACGGTGACAGCTGTTCCCATGGATTGGCTAAATATAGCAATCCGGGCCGGAGGGATGCCGGCGACATTCATTGCCCAATTCACCACTGCAAGCGCGTCGATAATGAGTCCGGTCTCCGATGGTGACCCGGTACTATTTCCAAATCCCCGATAATCAAATGCGAGCACGTGGATCTTTCCAGGGTGCCCTGCAGAGAGCGCTCGATAATTCGGGACTCTGTACCCAGAGGCAATGGTTCCTCCCGCACCGTGCATATGGAGCACCAACCGAGCGTCGGGGTCATCCCGTAACAGCTGGAACCCCAGTCTTGACTTCACATCAGAGATTAGACCCACAGTTTCGTCAAGAAGAGAAGCCTCATGTTTGCGGTATAATTCCACGGGAAGTATATGCCAAGTATGTAATCGCTCGCCGTCTGGCGTCCTGATGGAGAAGGAAGTAACCTGGTTTTTAAGAAATCCAAACCTTTCAGGCACATTGAGGTCTCTAAACCATGTCATTTGAATCGCATGAAGATAAACAACATGTGATTGAAAGGTCGCCGTCGTAAGTAACCCAAGGGTAATCGCATATAGACCAATCAAAATGGCCACAGGAATCGACGCATACTTGAAAAAGGACGCCGCTATCTGACGGGCTGTCATGACGAAAAAGACCGACAGATGCCTAAGTGGAAAATCAAGCCTTAGAAGGCATCCCAAGCCCGAGACAGCGAAGACTTGATGTTTTAGAGAATGCAGCCAACTGCTGAGCAAAAGAAACAATTTCAGCCCTGGCAGAATAGTTCGCAACTAT
This sequence comes from Penicillium salamii, assembly GCA_911197225.1. Classification (NCBI taxonomy): domain Eukaryota; kingdom Fungi; phylum Ascomycota; class Eurotiomycetes; order Eurotiales; family Aspergillaceae; genus Penicillium; species Penicillium salamii. The sequence continues at coordinate 111,476 of CAJVOY010000111.1, read as the reverse complement.
ATTGCCAGTGTTATTATACAACATTCCACCAACTAAGTCTGATGGCCATGGATTCTGTGTTTCATCCTTTGTTGGGACATATGACTGCTGGTGGAGTAATCATTTATTGACTGGGATGCTCAGATGAGACCTTGAAAATAATCCTGACTTTCTAGTTGTAGATTTCTGATATTTCTGATTTCATAGCTAACATGAAATGAGATAGATATGCAGCGCCATGGAAGATCGTAGGATAGCGGCAGTCGAATGAGGGCGGCAACATTGTAAACTGATATTCAGAAGGGAAGGTGAGTACATAGGGTCGTGGTTTGAACCGTGGACTGCGGACCTACGTTCATCCGTGGATAGACGCTGGGGGTTTGGCATGCATGCGCGAGGGCTTCGAGACTGCCCACATGGACAGATGTGGGGTCTCCCAGGGCTGTGTTGATCATTCTCAACCAATGGAAGTGCGAGAGTTGCCGCTGTTAGTCCGTGGCTCCACTAATCTGCCTTCCACGAATCATAGCAACGTGAGGCAGCATCAACTCCCTGCCCAAGTGAGAATGGATAAATATTGATAATGTTGCTCGCGGGATATCTCGAGTCAAACTTACTGCTAGGAGTTTGCTTTTATAAGAGAAAGCGCCCCTGGCTCGGCGAATAGCCCATGTGAAACTGCCACCAACGAAATCACCAAGTAAAATAGATTCTAAAGTTGGAAGTAAGGATGTTTTTGTTTCGAGATTCCAGTGCAAAAGTGTAGATACTACCTATATTTAGAGGCTGATTGATATACTTCTGCTGAGACTCAAGGTCTTAGTTGAAACAGAATTCATAAATCTGCAGAACGCTGCCGAGTATGTAAGCTGGAGGTTCTATATGCCATACGCATGCATCCATTATGCGGTCATATTACTTTGAAGGAGAGTTAGAATTAATTGATGTCTTCAGGTCTTAACTTCTTCAAGCTTCGAGACATCCATAGACCAATCACACTTCCATATCCAAAGCTATTGTTACTGACAGATACACGAGGGCACTTACAAGAAAGTACCAAATCAACAGCGAAAGACGCCCAGGACCTGTAGTTCCAGAATTATTGCGAATGCGTACTTTCAGGCACAAATTAAACAAGGTGATTAATATCGCTGCGTGCATGATTTAATATATCTACGTTTAACATGTTCATTTCGCTCGGGACAACCCCGCAAAGCCAAGCACCTCGGTCTACAACTACCGAATCTATAACTACCGAAGGCTTCAATCAATTCGCCAGAATGATATTTGAAATGATGGGCACAGAGCTCGCGGGAATTTTCCCCGTTACAAGAACGTTCACTCGCGTTCGGGGAATGCACGGTCGGAGATACTCGGACTGCAGATCTACTTGAATGTCTTTTCTTCTGACCACTGAAAGCATGGAGTATCCAACCCCTGGTATGCCCCGCTAGGTGCTTATTGGTTACTGTGCAAATTCATTTGTGGGTTTATTCCAATTGAGTCGCCTGGTCTTCTATCACTCAAGCTTTGCTGACCTCTTGTTGCAATCAGACCGAGGCTGTAGGAGCAAATGAAGACTTGGGGTGCATTGAAACGATGCCAATAACGCCCGATTTCCCCGCAATAACCTAGCCACTTTCTGCAATTTCGAACCATGGCGTACACTAGTCATCTGAGTGTTCTTGGAATTGATGCTGTCGTTTTCATACAGCAACTCGTACTCCATGGACAATGTTCCATCGTGGTATCCCAAAAGAAGCAAGGTCACAAAACATTTTGTGTGCAAGACAGTATTCTATATATATGAGTAAATGATTTTCAAGTTGATGTTGCCGGTGCGTCTACTTAAGTACTTCATATGAGCTCGAACAATGCCTAAGTAGTACCCGAGCGCTATCATCGCCGCATGACTTGAAGAGCCCAAGAACATCAGGACGGCGGTCCTCCAAATCGGGTATGAGTGGATGCAACATGCATCGAAATGACTTGGCCACATATTGGATTTCCTATTGAGAATATGCTCCGATGCATTCGATCTGACACGGAACTTCAAATTTTTCTCGGCATATGTTGAGCTCGTATGGTGATATTGGAGGGATCCCAATGCTCATGGTACTTCAGTATATAAAGAGCGGAGAGACCAGCTCTAAACTCCCTCTTTTCATCACGAAAACTTGCAGACATCTCTCCGGCTCCAGAATAAACTTCAAATTGACTCTTCGACCTTGAGCATTTGCTCTATATATACACGCAAGATGAAGTTTAACACCCAGGGCCTGCTGGTGGGAGTCTCCATGATTGCCCAAACATTCGCTGCTCCTATCCTGGAACCACGAGCTACACTGGGTATGTATGTCTATTTGCGGGAGTACAGGATAAGCTGTGTTGACTGCCATCCAAGACGTATCCGCTTTTGCTGATCTTCGTCGTTCGGCTCAACTCTCATCTGCTGCCTACAGCGGCTGTAGTGGAACAGCATTCGATGTCACTATCACGAAAACCATATATGATGTTTTGACAGACACCAATGTAGGTTTGGTGTGTTTATCTTGGCTCTGGGCAGAACGCTGACCTTCCAGGGATACATTGGCTATTCCGATAGCAAGAAGACAATTGCTGTTGTAATGAAAGGGTCCACCACCAGTAAGCTTCCATGATCGGTGGGATATCGATTGAGAGTACTGAGTGATCTAGTTACCGACATTCTGAACGACATTGACACTACTCTTGTCACGCCCTCTCTCTCGGGGGTCAACTTCCCTTCTGGAGTCAGGATTATGCGAGGGATTAACCGACCGTGGTCCGCTGTACATGATACCGTTATTGCAGAGGTCAAGGCACTCATCGCCAAATACCCCACTTACACACTGGAAGCGACTGGCCATTCCCTCGGTGGTGCCCTCACATACATTTCACACGTTGCTCTGGCTCAGAACTTCCCGGGCAAAGCACTGACTAGCACTGCCCTCGCTGCTTTCCCCATCGGGAATTCTGCTTGGGCCACTTTCGCGAGCTCCCAAAGTGGCACATTGAAGCGTGGAAACAATGCTTTGGACGGTGTTCCAGTGAGCCCTGACTACAAACAAAAATCCCTTGACTCCACTAATCAGCTTATAGAACATGTACGTGAGCGGACTATTCAACTTCCAGCACTACGGAACCGTGGGTCATACCATCAAGCTTGTATTCAAAGATTTTCTAACTCTATGACAGGAATACTACAGCTCTGGATTGTCACTGAACACTTTCAAATGTTCAGGTCAGCGAGACCTTCTTTGCTCGGCGGGCAATCTCATGTACGGTGTTACCGTCGGACATTTCCAGAGCTTTGGCATTACTATGGCTCTCGCTGGTTGCAGATAAGTCATCATCTGTATATGGATAGGCTAGTATGTCGTTGCCTACATTGTGTTACCTCAACTGTGAAGAGGTGAGGTAGACATTTGGAGTTGTGGGTAGTCGGCCATCCAACATGGTAAACACGACACTGGACATTTTGGTAGCAAATCTATGTCATTCAGATCGCATTAACTCTTCATTGTAGTATTTTGAGAGAATATGCATGAATCCAGCGTGAAGTGAATCTTGAGTTTACACGTGTGGTGCGCAGGTCTCACTCACTTGGGGGCGATCTTCAGATTTTATAACATGATGGGACTGCTAATGTTCTAAAGTTCATGCGTACACATCTTTGGGAATCAACGACTGGTAAGTTGGCTAATGTAGTTCTTCGCTGGCAGATGACCTCCTATGTACATTGAGGGAAGTCAGACACCTTTCACACGGTCACGTTTGATATCGCCATCACCTGACCTACGCATTTAAAACCCCCGCATCCTCCGCTTACATTTTTCTTCTTTTTTTCCACGCCTGCTAGAGTTGACAAATTCTCGCACTCAGAATTGTTAAAGATTCTCGAGTGCAAAGCCATCCCGAAACCGTGAACTCCTCGTCTTTTGAATAAGACTCTGGATCTTCGGTTTATGTGGAAAGCTTCCCAGACTCACATGCTTCGTATGCATGGTCAGCAGCGTCAATCAGTCTCTCCTTTGACCAACTAGTATCATTCCTTCCAGTGGTTGCGGGTTCATATGGTCGCCACTAGACATCAATTCTAGGGACCCTTGACCAGCGCCACACTATTTGCTGCTATGTTCAAACGCTCCTTCATATCCAAGGACCGGGCGGGGAAGACCGTCAGGGTTGCTAAGAAGAAGTACGACGATTTGATAAAGCTCAAAATGAAACAGAAAGCGGAAAGCCCCTCGATCGCAAGGTAGGGCCATTTACATGGGCATTCGACAGTATCAATATAACGATTAAGATTGCTGACCCAGTTGAAAAGCCCTCTAACTAGCCCCATAATTTCCATGATTGTGGGCCGGGATCAGAGTGTTTTTGCCGCACATGAGGATATACTTTCTGTGTCGCCGTATTTTAGTGCCGCTATCAAGGAGCAATTCCAGGAGAATGGCGAGAAGCAACTGACGTTGCCTGAAGAGTAGTGTGCCTCTTGAATGAATGACAGAAAAAAGCTCATGTTATACATAGAGAACCCGAGGTCCTGTCTTGCGTCCTCGAGTTTCTATACAAGGGCGAATACTTCCCTCGATTGCTGCATGGAAAGCATCGAAACTCGTGGTCTCTCGAGGATGCACAGGACACCACCCAATCTGGTGGTCGCGGATCGAGTGAAGCAACAATCTTCCATTCCGAAATTGGAGACCTTGTTCTTCGGGACACTGTGATTTACTGTGCTGCTGAGAAATACGGCTTGGAAGACCTGAAGCGACTTGCTCTCCGGAAGCAGGGTCTGCAGAGTGGTATTCCGGCCGATGTGATCTTGCGATCTGCTCGTTACGCATATGATCATACTCCCGAGACTGACTCTCGACTGCGTGCCCATTATCTGGCCGTGATCATCCGAAGCCGGAAAATCTTCAAACAAAGCGGCACACTGGAAATGGAGATGGAGGAAGGGGGCAAATTGTTCTTCGACTTGTTCGTGGCTATGTGTAACCACATAGATGACATCTCCGAGCGGTACGTTTCGTTTCCCTCTTCGCGGTTTTCATTGCTCTTGCTACCCCCCTTGAACGTTACTTAATAGCAATGCGCTTGACCCCGTGAGTCAACACAGCGCTGATTCTCGTCTCTACTAGCACAACACGATCGCCGAAGTTCTTCTAAGCCATAGTGAAATTCACTGGACATGGACAATCTCTTCTCCTCACGACATCGTCCCTGCAAACTTTGCGTTTTTGATTTAGCACATTATCTTTCGCTTCACTCGAGGTTGGCCGCTTGTTTTGGTCAAACATATGACCTTACATATTTTAATCGGATATCTGATGCGCAGTGATTTTCGTCAAACCACCTCACACTCTTTGCTATTGGAGAGGTCCTAAACAATACTTTTGCTTGATTCTCAGCATTTGAAATCGCCATAGCCTATTTCTTGCGCCAAGGGACAAGGGCGAATCTGTTTAGGGTTAGCATCACACTCCTTACCATGCTTACCGTCATAAGGAACACAAATCAATCAATTTGGCCACCTCAAATCCATCAGCCAGTCTGAGATTTCAGCCTTTGTAATACACCATGTAGTATGTAAATATTAATTATGTGTGTGCGTTGACTGAAGTGTGACCTTCTTTCTCTATAGTAAACGTGTGTGTGTATCGAGCTATTCGTTACTCAGTGACATTGGTCGATGATGCGGAGTCTCCCTAAGTATCTGTGGCTCGGGGCTTAGTTGTGCCTAGGTAGGGACGGCTTGGGCTGCCGATGGGGCCCTAGGCCCAGGCGTGTACGGGTACGAAGGGCCCAATGACACCTCGCTGCCTGAAGTTGCCTGAGGATGTATGTGAGTGCCTGATTTGGCAGGCAGAAGACCAAGACACTTGAATTACCGTTGCATATGCCGGAGCAATCACAGTACACCCATTTTTCCAGGTTGAGCCCTGTGTTTTTATCAAGTGTCTTAAGCCTCTAGGCCAATTTGGAGAGGCACTGGTTGATCGATCAGTTGGTACATGGAGTGGTTTAGACGACGAAAGAGGTTCCAAAAGAAGGCATCAGAGACCTTGAAATACGGGTTACAATACCAAGTATGGAGCGGTGTCTGGCGATCCAGAACCAGGCACCTTCAGGCACCCCAGTCAGTCCAAGGTTGGACCCCTAGGGCGCGGGCGCTTTCTCATCCACCAACCCCGGAAGGCGGCATGGTATGTGTAGCGATGCAAACGAATTGACCGGAACAAAGCCAAGATTACCACGGCAAAAGTCCATTCAAACAAAAGTGACTGGTGTTGCCAACATAATTTCGTCCGCGAAAGCTACGGGCGACATCAAGACTCCGAAGGTGGTCGATCGACTACGCTTCTTGGACTGAGATTCAATAGTCGCATCGGAATCGGCGACGTTCTTGGCTCGAGCATCATTCTTCGGCTCAGTGGGAACTCCCTAATTTCCAGCTTGAACCTTCTTATAGCGACCGGGGCCACGCTTCTTCTTTGCCGGATGCTCATTGTCGGCAGTCTCTGAAGTTTCAAAGATAACTCCCGCAGAAAGTCCATGAAATTGTCCGAAATACAGTTTCGAATCGTTGAAAAATCCTTTTCAAAATACCCTGAATTATCCAGCCTTTCGATCAGGTCTGTTTTGTCAGAGACACTTTGCGTCATTGTTGAGAGCCTAGCCCGCCAGCGACCTGCACACTCCGATGGATCTGTGCTCTAACCTCACGCCGTCTCCCAACTCCCTCCCTCGCCATTCTATCGCATTCGAGCTGCCAACCAATTCGACATATAGTGTCCTGATTGCAGGATGCAATAGAACGAACTATGTTGCTCATGCGGGGGCTGAGACCGGGAGAGAGCAAGCAAACGTCTATTTTCACAGGTCGGTTTGAACCCCAAGGTACCCATCTCAACAATAAGGCAGATGTCTTGGTGGGTAAGGATGGAAGATATGAATGATGGAACGTCGCCCCAAAGGAAAATTGAGGAATATCAATTACAGATGCCGGGATGGAAGATGGAAGACTTGATGTGAGACGCGAGGAGACTTGTGACCTCTCTCTCCCCTCCTCCCCCGGGCAGATCAAAGACGAAATAAGGCAATTGATTTCGACAGAAGAAGAAGAAATCCTTACCATGCCTTTGCCCTGAGGGATCTTCTGGAATCGACACAATCCGCCGATATCTGATTTAGACACTCGCTCTCCTGCTAGACAACCCTTCCGGATCTTCGCAAATCGATACACACACAGAACGCAAAGATCCAAACGGGCAAAGTTGGCTTTTGAGCAAGATTTCAGTATCTCACTGGTCACCCCCGGTGATCACCCAAAGAGCGAACCATCATCACTCCCAAAGCTCTGACTCTTACCGGACCATCACTACTATGTTCAGGTATGCAAATCTCTATTCGATGTGAGAAAAAATCCCATCATTAGACTTTGATGTCATCGTGAGTGGGCTCTCATCTTTGGACGGGTTTTCGGGTGCTCTTTTCTGTGCCTTTTCTCGCCGGCTGCTCGGTGCCATCTCATTGTAATCCCAACACTTGTCCCCCTAAGATCACGATATCTCTTGTCCGTTCCCATCTACATGTCTTCCCTGTTCCCTTTCTCCTTCGACTGGAATTTCGAAAGTCTCCAGCTTGGCAGATTTGAGACCAGAATCCTTGGTTTGGTGAGTGTTTCGAATCCTCCGTGTGCCTCAAGATGCTCGAGGGTGATGTTTGACTTTCCTGAGCCTGAGCTGTGATTTCACGCTTGCTTCATTTGCTTCTCTCTTTTAGTTCACCGCTCACTACCCTTTCACATATCCACTCACCCACGCATCCCTGGACGCATCTCGGGACGCCTCTTCCCGCGAATTCTCCCTACAAATTCTTTCTATGCATCCTCGCATGCATCTTGGGTGTTAAAACAAATCCATCTATTCATTCGCATGCATCTTCGCACACATCTTCCCAGGCCTCCTCGCACGCCTCTTCCCACGAATTCTTCCTACAAATTCTTCGCACACATCTTCGCACACATCTCCGCACACATCTTCCCAAGCTCATCGAAGGCGTTCCCATCGCTGAAAACATACACTGTCTTTGTCATCTTGGGCTGAATCAGCCCTACTGTTCTCCCAGGAGAATCTCAGACTACATTTTCGATTGATACACCAATCGCACAACTTCAACTATCTTCTAACTTGCCTTATCCAGATCAGTGCCCTTCCAAAATGGCAAGTAATACTCATCTGACCAAAGGCCTGCGTCACATACTCCGACCACGTCTATTGAAGTCGGGCGAAGCTTTCGTCATCAGGTACAAGAACCCGTTACGGAACCACAAAACAGACGTGTGGATTGGGGTGATCCTTCCGCATATGTTTGGTCCAGAGAGTCACTCCAAACGTCGCCCTCCATTTGCACAGCCAGAAGAAGGTGACTGGACCAAACATCCCAAAGATCGGGTGTACTCAGTTTACCTGCCCGGAAGAAATATGTAGTAAGTTCGACTTTCCGCATTCTCAACCTATCTTTTTTCTGCATCCCCCACTTTTTTTTCAATATGAGACAAGCTAATGCATTTCAAACAAGCCGATGGGTTGGATTCAATGACATGTTTATTCTGGACGAATGGACATTCAACGTCATGAGAAAAATGGGCCGACAGGATGAAAGCAAGGTTTGGGACGACCTTGTTGAGATCATGGGTACTAAGCCTGACATGTCGTTCTGGAAGGAAATGTCATTACAAGAGGTAGGCACCAAAGGAAAACGTGGCCGGGAGGTGTACATCGTGATGCCATACAAGGATGGGGAAGGTCATGACGCTGAAGAAGAAGAAGAAGAAGAAGGAAGCGGCGGCGAAGCGGGCTCCCATTCGCTCAAGTCAGAACTTGGGGATATGGAAGAGAGCCCGTCCAAGGTACAGGCAACCAAAAAATCGTTTTCTGCTTCGCGCAAGAGCTACAAGCCAAGCGGGTCGCCCAACATCCAGGGAATTGGAGGGCGTGGAATGAGCGAAGTTCCGCAGTCAGAGAAAAATATCAAATCCGAGACAGACGATACCGCCCAGCAGCCCCGAGTCTTACAACCTCGCCGTCAGACAGGCTCAAGGCTCCTAATCAACCAAGATCCTGCTTCCCGTTCTCTCTCCTCTGCTCTCTCTTCTACCACCAAGTCATTTCATCCAGGAAGTGTGGTTTCGCGTCTCACACTTGACTGCAATGTCCCAATGGTTGCTGGCGAAAGGTTCGTTTTCCAGTGATCTAAATTATTCGGCCAATCACTGACAGTTCCTCCATCAGTTCTCCTAGCCCCGGGTCTCCGAGCCCTACCGCCAAGGATCACTACACCAAGATCGACCGTGTTTTGCAACAAGTGATCAATGATGATGTCTCTTGGGCTTTCCATCAACACCTCGAGTTTCAGAAACAGCCTGAGTTTAGAGACCTTCGCACATGGGTGATCCATGAGACTTATCGCCCTCATGTCGAGCTTCCCGACCCCACGGAAGACCCGCAAGATCTTCCCGAATACTCTGCGCTGACGACTGCTAATGGTGAGACTGTCATTCGCGTCCTGGGAGATATTTTAAATTTGAACCAAGAGTATCGGCTCCGAGGCTTCCGTGATCCAAAGACCCGCCAGGAGGGGATTGTATCCCTTGGGATTATCTACCAGCACATCAAAAGCCTCGTGACCAGAGATCAGAACATGCAAAAATTGGTCTCCACCATTGCTCGCAAGCTTCAAATTGCTTGGAACTCCTACGCAGGAATATCTCTGTGCCAACCTCTCCTCAATATTGCATTCGTCGCATTCGGGGATGGCTACGATCACGAGCGCCCCGATCTCATCCAGCAATGGTTTTTCAAGTTCTTTGCACAGACTTTTGCGTTCTTTTACCACGACTGCCACGAGAAATTTCTAGAATTCCTTCGAGCCGACGAGGCGGTTCAAAAGCAGATTTTCGACCTCCGCGCTGAGTTTAACCGCCGCCAGCCCATCATGAATGAGGATATCCGGGTCCTCCTCATGACCCGAAGGATCTTCCACTTGTGAATATGATGCAAAGCGGAAACCGCGACAGATACATGAGCCAAGCTTCTCTTATGCCCCAACCTGGGTGAGTGTTTCCCGTGGTGTCCCTCTTTCTTTGCCCTTGACATTGGCCTCATTCTGAGTCCTTGTCGGGCCCTGCTTTTCATCGCTACATCTTGATCAAACTCTTCTCTTGTTTTCATCTGGTGTTCTGCAATGCATATCAGGCTTCCAGGCTTTCATCCAACTATTTTCAGTTCCCATTTTGTGATTTGAGGTAGTCCTGGTGGTTTATGGTAAATGAAACTTCGCGTCACTAATTTCTGTCTTTTATGTATTCATGCCATATTTAGCAGTTACAATTGAGATGATACCCCTAGTATAGCACGTTGATCAATGAATAAAGAGTCCTAGATACTGACGCTTTAGGTTTTTTAGTCAAGTTGGGAAATTCTACACAGCATAAGCTCCAGGTTTCGGGCATAAGATGATGTGACCAAGCTTCAAACACCTGACTATAAAGTTGACAAGCATCTCTCAAAATGAAAGAGCTTGATCCTAAGCTTAAAAATCCATCTTGCATGGAACATTCTCGGGCTTTGTGGCACATATTACACACTGAACATCCAACGGACTGCCACAGGCTTTCAAATACAAAGAAGTAGGAAAGAAAGGCACCTGTGGGTAGTATTCCAATCTCAATTGTTACATGAAAGGAATAAAACAAGAGAACTGACCCATGTATGATATGTGCAGGCAGCATGTACTTGAGTCTTAAGTAGTAGCTGCGTTGTCATACCTGGCAATCTACGCAGATGAACTTTTCTTTCGAAATTTTCAATTTTTCCTTAAATTATCTGTCATCTCGAAGGCTAATCATCGCAGTCATATCCCTGTACCAATGAAAATACGGCATTGTCATATCCACAAGCCGCCATAGCTAAGGGAGTCGCAAAGTCATGCCCCGAGGAAAAAGAAATCACCTTGCAGATCAACGTCTGCCCACCGCAATAAATTGAAGCCCATATGAGAATGATTCCGGGCTATTCCATGAAAATATCCTAGCTGTGAAGGAAATGGCAACAAAGCCTGAAGGCCGAAAACCAGAAACGAAGGAAATGTTGTCTGCGAGAATGAGACGGCAAATGTCAGGCCGATTTAGTTGGCTTGAGGAGCGTCGTTGTCAGCAATAACGTCGTTCTTGGTGTTATCGGCAGACCCCTGTGCATCAGTAATTTCCTCGGCGGGCTTGTCAGCAGGCTCCTGTTCATCAACAGTGTCCTCGGTAGGCTTGTCGGCAGTCTTGTTTGCATCGGCGCCATCGGCCAAAATGGGGGTTTCGGCAGCTGGAGCGACAGACTCAGCGGAATCCTTCGAGGTAGCCTCCTTGCGGCCGTTGTCGTTGCTCTTGGGCTTTGGCTTGCTCGAGGTTGACTTATCGCGTTCCTCCTGGAGGCTCTTCTCCGAATCAGCCTCCTTGGTGCCATTGCTAGCAGCAGATCGACCACGCTTTGCCTTTGGCTTGATAACAGGCTCCTCGTCCTGCGCATCGTTCTCCTGGTCATTGTTGTCGGGTACAACTTCTTTGATATCCTTGCTAGCAGCGGAACGACCGCGCTTTGCCTTTGGCTTGGCAGCAGGTGCCTCCTTCTCCTGCGAATCATTCTCCTCCTGGTCATTGTAGTCGGATGCAGCGTCCTTGATATCCTTGCTGGCAGCAGGTCGGCCGCGCTTTGCCTTCGGCTTGGCAGCAGGGGCCTCCTTCTCCTGAGCATCGTTCTCCTCCTGGGCAGACTCTTCAGCTGCCTTGCCTTTAGCCTGCTGCTGAGCACGCTTCTTGGGCTTAGGCTTATCAGCAGGTTCGGCACCTTCCTCCTGGTCATCGCCCTTCACAACTTCTTCAGAAGCCTTGGTGGCAGCTTTCTTTCCACCGCGAGGGCGACCAACATTTGCATTCTCCGAAGAAGCCTTCTTGCCTCCCTTGGAAGAGCCATCATCAGCGGGCTTGGTCTTGGTATCACCCTTGGATTTGGCGGATGGGGTTGCCTTGGATCGAGCAGTCGTCTTTTTCTCGGCAGGCTTAGCATCCCCAGCATCAGGCATTTCCGAATCGTTGTCGGGCTCGGGCTCCTGAGCAGTCTTCTTGGCGGCACGGCCACGCTTCTTGGCCTGAGGTTCAGCGGTCGCATCGGCATCGGCGGCGGCACCATTCTTTGGGCGACCAGGCCCACGCTTCTTCTTTGCCGGCTCCTCCTTCTCAGCAGCCGAATCAGCATCACTGACCCCGCGCTTCTTACCAGCAGCAGAAGCCTTGGTTTCCTTGTCTTCATCTCCATCTTCAGCCTCCTTGGCTTCCTTTGCCTACGACCATGTTAGTTCTGTGCGATGAAAAATAAACGTGAGATAAAAACACATACAGCTTTGGCAGCGCCCTTTAGACGCATACCAATGGCACCCTGGCGGTTGCACTCAATATCCTAGAAATTGTTAGTCGACTGCGACCGTGGCCCCATCTTGTGCTCGGAATCGCCAGTCATGGGGTTGAAGGTTTCATTGCACTCACGCCTCGCCAGTCACTGTCATCAACGTGACCTTGCTCAATAGCCTTTTTTATCTTGGCATGTTCATCATCTCCCAGGTCTTCCCAGCCATCCAAAGTCTCATAATTCAGAGCATCTCCATCCTTCTCCTTGAGAGATGACACAATGTTTTGAATGGTGCGGGGGGTAATGCAACCCCTGAAATAATTGTAAGTTTCAAATGCATTGCCATGTACTTCGTACAGAGTACTTCAGTTAGCAGACTTACCAGTGACGCCAGGTCCAGAATTGACGGGCATCGGTATCAACCCATGAACCCAGACGGAGTTCACCTTTCTGGATCTTCACCTTCTCATCCTTGCACTCCTTGGTTTGACAGCCTGATCGGCCGGATTTGGCCAACTCTAGAATCAAGTCAGTTGTGAGGTCATTGTAGAGTCCCAATATTCTCATGTAGTGAAGCCATTAAGCAGAGGCATGCTGTTCACATGGCCAGCAAAAACAAAAAAACTGATGTGACGTATGTAGTTAGGGCAAGCTCCGCGGGCGCTAAGAACGCTCATAACGCGCATCGCGACGCGGCGAGGATCCGTTGCGACCTTTCCCCAAACAAAAAGTATAACTGGCAGATCGAGCATGTACGAAGTAACCAAAGAATCAATGAAAGTGTAACTCACCGAAACGATAAGGCATTTTGGCGCGTAGTCGATTCGAGTGGGTGGAGAGTTGCGAATGGAAGGAAAAATCCCAGGAGGAGCGAAGTATTTATCTGCGGTGGGAAACGAACCACGTAAGTCGAACTTATTCAGATCTCGAGTTCAATTCCCCTTTCGACCTCTTCAATTTTGGTCAGCGAGATATGCAGAAGAGAACTGAGTGAGATGTACGGAGTACGTATGATATCGGGGATATTGTCTAATCAGTCCAGACCTATACTCTACGAACGTACAAAGTACTGAAAATAGGCGAAGTTGACATGATTCCCAACTAAAGTCATATCTTACATATTCCATATTTCATATTTCATAACTCCTCTATATTCCATACTCTGTAGCGTAAGTGAAGACGCAAACCACAGGTGATGCCGCTAACCGGATATAGTTAGCGCCAGCCTATGATCTCTTCCGTCTTTCAAATGTTCCAAGGTCGCGCTGATAGCTCTGTACACATCAGCATTGTTACAGTGTTCGCAAACAGACAATCCCACTTTTTTCTGACTTGTGAAAAGATAAAACCACGGTCGCATATCGTGAACCCTGCGCCCACAATGTCCGAGCCAGGCCCAGAGTCGTTTCCGACCAGTGCAGACCCGCGCAGCAAGCGGCCCACGAAGCGTCGCGCCGTGACACCACTTACTGAACACGCGAACCAAATTGAGACTCTCTTCAAAGACCCAAGCAAGGACATCAAGCTACCTGATTCTGCTTTACAACGCTCGTCAGCACTCCTTGCGCCACCAGAGATCGTCACCAATGTTCAGGGTTCTTCTGCTGGTGCGGGCTCCGGTGAATTCCACGTCTACAAGGCCAGTCGGAGGCGGGAGTATGAGCGTCTACGCATGATGCAGTCTGAGGTGGATCAGGAAAAGGATAATGCCGAATGGGAGAAAGAGCGTGCCGAAGCCAAGCGCAAGGATGATGAGAAGACGGATAAGAATCGACGCAGGAGAGAGAAAAAGAAGAACGCACGGGGCAAGAATGGTGGTGACAAAACGAACACAGCACCAACAAAGGCTGGCCCTGCGCCCGGGACGACTCTCAGTGCAGATGGAAACAAGGACGGTGTCGCTCATGGGGCTACGGATGGTCAGCCGGTTCAGGAAGTTCCCGGTGTCATTATCCATGACGATGATTAAATGGATTGAATGAAAAATCTACTGCTGGCAGTGTACAATACAAAGATACCCATCTGGAATTGGTTTGAATCGAGGATATTCATACAGAGAGGAAGATAGCCAAGAGGCAAATCGTGTAGCATTATGTACGGACCTCAAGTCCAGGATCATTTTTCTTTTTCGTCTATCAATTATTCCTCGCCACCACCTCCGCCGCTGGCGAGCTGCTGGGCGGACTTGCCACTGCAAATATCGTCGACACGGAGGAGCAAGCATGCAGACTAGAAGGTATAACGTTAGTAAACAGTATAGCGCGCATTGGAGACCATAACTTACCTCGACAGCGGTCTTGATGCTCTGGAGCTTGACAGCCTCGGGCTCCCAGACACCGTATTCCTTCATATCGACAAGCTTGCCAGAGTCACCGTCCAGACCCCAGGAGGTGTGACCCTCAACGTGCTTGGCACGAAGCTGGGTGAGCACACGGATAGGGCTGGCGCCAGCGTTCTGGGCCAATGTACGGGGGATAACCTCCATAGCGTCGGCAACAGCCTTGTATGGCCACTGCTGGACACCCTCCACGGAGCGAGCAAGCTGGCTCAGCTTCACAGAGACAGCCATCTCAACGGCACCACCGCCGGGGGAGAGACGAGGGTGGAAGATAACGTTGCGGGCAACGGACATGGCATCCTGCAGGTTGCGCTCAACCTCGTTAAGGATATCCTTTGAGGGGCCGCGGAGCAGAATTGTGCAGGCCTTCGGGGACTTGCACTTGCGCATGAATGTGAAGTACTCGTCACCAATCTTCTCAATCTCGAACAGTCCACACCCGGTACCAATATCAGACTCCTGGATGTCGTCAACACGGTTGACAATGGTGGCACCGCTTGCACGGGCAATACGGTTGTTGTCGGTCTTTCGCACGCGGCGGAGGGCTGTGATGTTGGCCTTCATCAGGAAGTGCTGTGCAAGGTCTGGGAGATCAGTAGTTAGCATGGGCAACCAAATAAGTCGAATTCCATAATGTCTGCTTTCTTACCGGAGATACCCTTCTCGGTGATAACGACATCAGGCTTGAAAGCAAGAACAGCCTCGCACATGTGCTTGACCTGCTCCTCCTCAATCTGGAGAATGCGGTTCCAGTCATCCTCCTTGGAGATCTCAATGTTGGTCTGAGACTCGCCCTTCTTGTACTCCAGAGGGCAATCGAGCAGAAGAATTCGGGGGTTTTCGATTCTGCGACGCATCTTGGGATGCGTGATATCCTTGTTGACCATGACACCGTCAATAACCTCGGAATCCTCAATCTGACCACCGGGGATCTTCTCAACACGGGCGTAACGCTTGATATCGACTTCCTGCTTGCCACCACCGACATCGAAAGAGACGGTTCGCACGGCGCGCAGAGCCAAGCTGCACATGAGCTCTGACCACCGGGACACGAACTTGGTTCCGATGGAGGACTGGATGAGGGAGTACATGGCCTTGTCGTCGTGGATGTCGACGGGTGTGGAAACCTCCTCCACGATTTGGAGGGCATCGGCGAGGGCACGCTTGAAAGCCTGGATGATGACGACGGGGTGGATGTTGCGTTCGAGTTGGGGGATGGCCTGGGCGAGCATCTCACCGGCTTCAAAATGTTAGCTTATATCCATTCGGAGTTTTAGTGTATTGATGCTCATACCAAGAATGATGACCGTTGTGGTTCCATCACCGACCTCCTCGTCCTGGGTACGACTGAGCTCGATCATGCTCTTGGCCGCCGGGTGGGACACCTCGATCTCTCGCAGAATGGCGTGTCCATCGTTAGTCAACACAATACCACCCATGGGGTCGAGCAGCATCTTCAACATCGCCTTGGGTCCAAGACATGAGCGGATGATATCCGCAACACTGGTGTTTATTAGCATCAAAGCGGAGGACAACGGAGGATCGAGGGATATCGTACGTCTTGGCCGCGGTGATGTTGGACATCTGCGCTCTACGGCCAACCTGACGTTCGCCAGAATTGGTGTCTGGGCGACTTGTTAGCACGTTAAGGGGAGTAGGTGGATTGGGGGGTAACGTACTCATCACCACCACCGGTGCCTGCATATCGGCGGTTGTGTAAAGTGAATTGGGCGGGAAGTAGGGATATGTGAGTCTGATAATTCACTTCCGAATATCAGATAATACTCCGCGAAGATGACTGATAATCCAGGAGTTCCGACTTCAACGCTGTTCGCCCGCATTCCATCAAATTTCCAGGCGAAGTGGGAGCTCCCTCGCGCTAGTCTGGATATGGTTAGCGTTCACCCCTGACAAACTAGGCAAACACCCAACTATATTTCCACCCGAACTAAAATACTAAGTACAACAGCACTGGAACATTACTTAAGTAGTGTGAAATTTTGATTGTGGGCTTTTTGTCATTGGGATGTGTTCATTCCTGACGAGTCTTGTGTAGGGTCATAATGTACAAACGAGACCAGTCTCGACAACACTGCAATCTCCAACTTCAGCTTGATGGTGAAAAAAAGGTTTTGAGGACAGTCTGGATAATAAACAGCCCAATGAATTCAATCACAATGAGGGATATATCCATGAGGATGATGGCTAGGTTGATCGCCAGAAGCTGATACATGATGTTTGTCCTCCGCTGGCTTCTCGTTGGGTAACTGCGCAACAGATTGACCGTCTGTACAATAAAAATACTTGAGATCACGATCTCCTGGACAAAAAACCCTGTGAGTTGAACTTTTTCCCAGGTATTGAAGAACCGACCAAATGCAAGATGACATGCATATATAACCCCGTAGGAAGCAATGACCTGAGGGACTTGCAGAACAATTGCGTCGATGATGATCATTGCCAGGACACAGCGCAGGATCCTGTGGTCACGGAGTATGAGATGTAGCCGTGAGTAGAGAACCAGGGATTGTCCAGTCACCATGATAGCCCAGCCGGCAGTGGATAATGTGACGGGTATCCAGATAGGTGCCAGCTTGAAATATTTCAAAAGCAGACCCAAAGCATCGGGGATGACGCCGAGTAAAGCAGTAATCAAAAGGCTCCAGAAGTATAGTCCATTGTAAGAATGAAACATGGAAAATACAAGGACTATCAGCTCCAACGCGCTGTATAGGGCTAATCCGAGAAGCGTAGCGATAGTAGCCTGCAGAGCGAAGCTGTTTCCAGTGTATGAGCCGACGATACCGTCAACTGGGGCAGAGCATTGGGCCATGTTGAGATAGCGGCACCCTCAGGTGCCAGCACCATTTAGAAATTCATTTTCACTGTGTTTGAGATTTCAATGTTCGGGAGACACTTCACATGTCGTCAGTATTGTCCATTCCACGTGACGGGCCAACTCTGGGTCAAAGGTTATTTCCCGTATATTTATGAATTTTCCTCTCTCAATTGTATTCTCCAGGGCTGTTGTACACTCGAGGATCCAAATGCGACTTGGTGAACGTTGAAGTACTTGGAATGGGGGACCTGTGATAGAAATATGGACTGATTGGCTGAATATGTTAATCAATTTGTCAAAGACTGATTCTTATGCTAGCTGGTATGATTGACGGTAATATACACATTATTCAAATTCTCGGCTCTCGCCAATTTCACATACGTCAAATACACCTTCCTCAGGGATATCGTGTTTCTTCAACGCCTCTTTGAGCTTTCGGGGCGGCTCCAGGACATCTTCCTCCGTCAGCACCCAGGTACCCCAATGCATACCCAGGGCATTCTTGCACTTGGTATCTTTGAACATCCGAACAGCATCGTGAGGATCAGCATGTGCTGCGCTGAAAATATGACGTGGAGCATATGCCCCGATGGGAATCAGACCAAGATCGAATGGCCCACGGAACTCGCCAACTTGTTTGAAAGCAGGGCAGATGGGGAAATCGTATTTGGGATCATAATCATCTTCTCCATCGGGGACCTCGTCCACGGACCTGTACCCAGAATCACTAAATTGAGGTCAGCGAATCAATACTGGAAATCGGTAATTTCAGATGATCTTACCCCGTGAAGTAGACTTTGCGGCCACCAGACTCAATGGACCAGGATGCCCATAATGTCTTGAACTTGTCGAAGGGGCCACGCGCGGTGATGTGTTGGCAAGGCAAACAGCTGATACGCGCTTTGATGCCAGCATCGGCCGAAACTTCACCCACCGGCTCTACCTGTGAGCCCTTGTTCTCTTTAGGTGACATTGCAATGTCTCGCTCATCCCACCAATCCAACTCTGTTACATTTTGGATGCCTGAGCTTTGGAACCACGACTTGTTGCCGAGGGGGGCAAAGAAATGACAGTTGGGGTGTCTCTTTGCGATTTCCGAGACAGTGGGGTAGGAGAGGTGATCGTAGTGGTTGTGTGAGATGACTACCACATCAATGATGGGCAGATCCTTGACCTGGCACGCAGGCTCGGTGAAGCGCTTCGGTCCCAAGGTGATAGGCCCGCAGCATGGCCCGCAACGAGCTTCGAAGACTGGGTCAAAAAGAACGCGAAGGCCGCTGGGGAATTCCACATAATAGCAAGCATGTCCAAGCCATGTTGAGCGGAGTTTCGGGGTGTCTCGAGTGGGGAGGAATTGCGGTTTGCGGACATTGACAGTTGGGGGCGTGGTGTCGGGGTTGTTGCCTTTGCCGCTCAATCGGCGCGAACTACAGGAGCGAGTCAGAAGGTGATTAAAGCCAAGTAAAAGGACGCGACGTACATCATCATTTGCATGATCTCTGAGCTGCTCAGATCGCGGAAAGATCTATGCCAGTCTGTCAGTCCTTGCGACAATACGAATACACGAGTCGCTAGGCAGATCTGGACTCACTCCCAAGGATTCCTAAACCCGCTTTCTGTATGGTGGCTCTTTTCTAACACATCCTCTGGGCTAGGTCTGGTTGGAGCGTTGCCCACGGTCAGTGCATACAGCACTTCATTTGCAGCTGCGGTATTCATGTTGCGAATTGGTGAGCGAGAGGTGTGTGGAAATGCCCGTTTATAAAACGGGACACGAGAGAGAAAGCGCATGGGAGGTCAGGGCGTATTAAAGTCAGACACGACAGAGTCCACGGGTGTAAGCTTATGAGCCATCGGAATGCTCAAAGCAAAAGCCCTGCTAAGACCGATAACTCCGGGACGGGGCATCCGTGTCCCCGAGCTAGTGGACGATGCTCCGGCCAAGAGCCTCATGGGCCAAATAATTGCTCCGTTCCATGGCATTCGTCCAAGAGGATAGATCTAGCCGTCATAATATCCAATGATGATGGTACCCTTGGATGTCAGCGTTGACGGGTGGACTGATCCCGTTGACCGCTTTTACCTGTGAAGTGCCCAAGACTATGGAGTATGTACAGCGCAATTTTTTAAAAAAAATAAAAGACAATCAATAGTAGACTCGGCGTGGCTATTGCTACCAATTATGTGTTGCAAATTTAAATACTAACATGTATATGCACAGCGTACTATGTAAGGAGCAATGTAGTAAAGCACATGAGGACGGGCAGTAAAAGCCGAGCCGTTGCAAGTCCGATATCTCCTTATCGCCTGGATAGTATCTTCACCACACTTGTGATTTGGGCATGGAGCCAAATGCGGTCCCGAGTCCTGCGCCATCGCCAGGCGACTTGATTCTACAGCAAAGAGCCGAGGCTCTCCAACCAAAAGGCGATGGATCCCTCTTGTCACAGCTAACCAGCAATCCCTTGTTCACAGCGGTATGGGGTCTAGCGATGTTTCAATCCCAATTCCAAGGTCGGCATGCTGACGAATATTTGGTTCATAGGGCTTTGGCCTCGCGGGTCTAGGAGCTGGGTTGACTTTCGCACAAAAAGGCGTCCGACATGGCGCAGCTCTTCTCCGCAGACGCATGCTCGTGGATGTGGAGATCAGCATCAAGGATGATTCATATCCGTGGTTCTTGCACTGGATGACACTGTACCAGCAGTCACAGCTCTCTGCATCCAGGGCTGCCGCGAACAGTACCGGCTACATGGACCGATTCCTCCAGAGGCTCACCCCCGGCATGCGCCACCTCTCGATCCAGACGCAGAAGCTCGAACACTCGAACGGAGCAATCCATACACACTTCTCACTAGTTCCCGGTCCAGGAAAACACGTACTACGATACAAGAACGCGTTTATCTTCGTTAATCGTATGCGCGAATCCAAATCTCGCGACATCCAGACCGGAAAGCCATGGGAGACCATTACCCTGACCACCCTCTACTCTCAACGCCACATCTTCGAAGATCTTTTCACCGAGGCCCATGCCTATGCCGCCAAGTCACATGAAGGCAAGACCACAATCTATAACAGTTGGGGAACTGAATGGAAGCCGTTTGGAAACCCCCGTCGGAAGCGTCCATTGGAGTCCGTGATCCTGCAGGAGGGGGTGAAAGAACGTATCGTGGAAGATGTGAATGATTTCATCGAAAGCTCTTCGTGGTATCACGATCGTGGCATTCCGTATCGACGAGGATATCTCTTGTACGGCCCTCCTGGAACAGGCAAGAGTTCATTCATCCAGGCGCTAGCGGGTGAGTTAGACTATGATATTGCCATTCTCAACTTGAGCGAGCGGGGTTTGACAGATGACCGGCTCAATCATCTGCTCACTATCGTTCCTAATCGCACACTTGTCTTGCTGGAAGACGTGGACGCGGCATTCTCGAACCGCCGTGAACAAAGTGATGCCGATGGGTACCGAGGCGCTAACGTGACTTTCTCGGGTCTGCTTAATTCCTTGGATGGTGTCGCGAGCGCCGAAGAGAGAATTATTTTCCTGACCACCAACCACGTCGAACGCCTTGATGAGGCCTTGGTCCGACCCGGCCGTGTTGATATGACTGTCCGCTTGGGAGAAGTCACTCGCTACCAGGTTGGATGTCTCTGGGATCGATTCTACGCAGATATCGATACCGACGGGCAGTATCGCGCGGTATTCTTGAACCGACTCGAAGAGCTTGGCTTGATCGAAGATGAGGCTGGAAACAAGGCTGATCCTTCTTTGAACGCCAGTGCTGCAGCCCTGCAGGGATTGTTCCTATACAACAAGGGAAATATGGAGGGTGCGATCACCATGGCCGAAGGCCTCACCTATAGTGCACACACCGAGGCATTGGGCCAGGATCCCGGGAAAGGAAACTAGATGTATACTAGCATGTAAATAATAGAATCAATGTATAAATCCCAAATTGACCGAGCTGTGAAGCCCTCGCCAGTCTATGGGCAAGACGTGCATTTCACGAGAACTCGCATTCGGGATATGCGCTGCCGATTAAACTCCCGCCGACTCGGGATCACTAGGGGCAAATCTCGGGGATTTACATAGATTCGGCCCACCTTGAAACATTGTTTCTCTCACCGACTGACTAAATGTTCCCAGCTATTTTAAGTATTTAACTGCCAGAGATCGTAGCCCCTCATTCCCCCTCCATACTCACCCCGCACCTTCCAACACACATCATGGTTTACACAATTGTCGTCCGTATGTCACACTCCTGCCCTCTACATCTGCCGGCCTTTGCGCTAACTGCTCCAGACCTCCGCGCCAAGCCGGATGAGGAGTCTATCTCCAAGCTCCACGCCAAGCTTGTTGAGGCATCCAACGTCTACTCCAACGACAAGGAGACCATCTCCTGGTTCGTCATGCAGTCTGTCTTCGACAAGCAGGACTTCACCATCGTCGAGCGTTACGAGCAGGAATCCTCCCAACAGTACCACCTCAACAACCCCTACTGGAAGACCTTCGACCCCTACGTGATCCCCCTGCTCGAGAAGCCTATGGATATGCACCGTCTGGAGGAGCTGGAGGGCTCTACTATGTAAAGAGCTAGATGCATCAATGAAAATAACACAAAATTGCACATACTCATACCAATTTTTGTTGCCATTCCCAGCGTTTGCAACTGAAGTGAAGTGAAATCTTCGCAGAAAATTCTGGGTGAACTTCTGGATCTCATGGTTCACCAATGAGTCGAATGTCCGCCGTATGATCTTCCAGGGTTCGGAGGTTTCCAAGGTTGGTGAAATGCCAAGACTTGGGGACTTTGTTCACGTCAGTGCATATGCGTTCTCACAGTTTTACTCGAATTCTTCAGCCAAAATAGTCTCTGTCTGGAGCTCAGTATGCAGAGGGTTGCGATAATTATAGAATCCCCCGGTCCCAGCACCAATCATCGGATCCGATCGAAGCGCCGCTACTGCACTCCGAAGTGACCAGCCCAGGATCACGGCCAATCACATCCCAAATCGGTTAAGCGCCCACTCTATACGCAGGGTTGTCACGCTGCCGGCAAGCCATGTATTCTGTTTGGATATTCGATGGCCGGGGAATCGGTGAGCATGGGCTATATCTCACTCGCGACCCCCCTGCTTTCGTGTTTCGTGTCATTGCTGTTTGTTGTTTACATGTCATCCGGACTTCAGCAAGATGAATCAATTCCAGTTATTTCCTCCGCCAACGCCAGAAGTAAAGAGATCCAATAACCCATTTCGCAAGGCGGGCAAGAAACCAGTTGCGAGTGCCGAGCCGGGGTCCCCAATTCCACTGCAGGAGATCAAAGATTCCAGCAACACCGAGTCCCTACTTCTTCAGATTATTGAAGATACACAGGATCTCCCCCCACCACCGCCTCAAAATGTTGAAAGAGTCAAGTCTCCGCCTGCTGGCGCGGGCACTTCTCATGATACGAGATCCCCGCAGTCCATGCACAGCCAGAATCGTCAAGCCAAAAAGTCAGATCACCAGGCTTTACCTTCGCATGGTAGCTATAGTAGCAGCAGTAGCAGTCAAACCGCAGCTTCCACCGTTTCGCCGCAATCTTCCCAGTCTTCGGTGTCGCCAGTTCCAATGAGATCAATGTTCCCTCAATTCGATCCCAAACTACCACTCAATCAGCAAGCATACCATCCCCAGGTCTCGAATACGTTACAACCTCCGCCCCCAAAAAAGACACGGAAGCCTCCCAAGCTGACGTTGTCGACAGGCGCCGAGATTGACCATGTTCTCGGGCCAAAGACTGTACCTGCGAGTGTCTTCAACTTTCCTAGCGGCGCTACCGGGTCTGAAGACATTGAATATTCATCGATAGATGAGTTGAGGATGCTATGGGAGATAGCCAATGGACAAAGACCCCAAGAAATGGTTGGCATGTTGAATTTGCGAATGAACAGGTAGGGCTTCCGCTTTTCGATCAACAATATATAGCCACTGACACTCCCACAGGACCGGGCCCGCAACTTTCACTTTGGGAAACTCCCAGCAACCATTTTATACCTTGCAAACATATTCCACCGATGAGATCGCGTTGAGCCGGAGTGACCCTTCAAAGACTAACAATGAGGTGCCCATCATGATGATGAATCTGGAAGACCGCATTCGCCGCGAACATCCCAATGACGGATTGGTCACTCTCCTCTTCTCCAGACTAGCTGCCATGCTGGCAATAGATCAGGCCGAAGAAATCAGTAAAAAGTATCACCTTACTCCCTCTGAAGCATCAGAGGTAGAGACCGATGCACTCAAACGTGCGGCAGGTCACGAATCTTGTCGTTTGTCATGGAACAGACACCAGAGGCTGTACGAGCTCAGACATCCGTCTCTTTCTCGACGCCATCCACCCGCCCTGGTTGGCGCTGCCGGTATCCCACTATCCCCCGTGAGATCTCAATCCTCGGGCATGGTCCACATCACAGTCTCCACACCATCGAGCAATGCCTCCCCACGCCAGCCACCAACCATCATCGTCACTGGTCCAGTTTCATCAACGGCCCTAGAAGCCGCACAACAAGCGGCAAACCCGCGCACTTCTACACTACCACTCACAGACCAGGACGAACCACTTGCCACCCTGGACTTTGGCACCAATACCCTATCCATATCGCCAGCAGCTGTCATTGCTACAATCCCATCCCTATATGCCATTGACTCCCTCATTGCTGCAATGCTGGCAGTCGCCGTCTCAGATGAGGCCACCAATCCCATACTGGCAGATATGGCTCTCGGCTCCCCGGAACCATCCAGGCCAACCACATCTCAGAACCCGGGTCCATACTCAATGCCAGTGTTCCAAGGTAAATTGGTGACAACAATCGCCGAGCGTGAAGACGCAGCCGAGAGCATGCATCTAGCGTCGCAGATCAAGTCGGCGCAGAAGAAATCAAAGAATGACTCTAACTCGAAGAGTTTCTTTAAATTCTGGAATCGTACCCCTTCTAAACAGAAGAATGTTCGGGAATCCAAGAAGAACCAGAAGGTTATCGTTGAGGAATTTGATCTAGAGAAATACGGCCGTTATGGAGCTGGCTCGCGGAAGGGCCAGAAATTACCTGGTATCACTCGTGGCGTACTGAGTATCCTGTTCTTTGGGTTGGATATGATTGTCAAAGGGTTGACGCTTATAGTCAAAATTTTGGCTTGGTTGCTGGTGAAGTCGACTCGGTGTGTGACCAGCGAAAAGTTCTGAGCTGGCCTTGGATCTTGGCCTGGCGCTTCTCTGCTTGTTTTGTCATTAGCATTTTATTTCCTTGTTATTTTTGACTTTCTTCTATTTGGCTTGTTGGATTCTTGGGAAGCGATCGGGGTTCAGGGTTATTTCATAGGTTTAGTTATACCCAATTTGAGATTTATAATGTTCAAAACAATCTCAATGGCACGTTCTTTTGATGTCATTACAGACGATCACTCTAGAGCTGCTCAAGTGTGTCCACCGTGTTCGAAAAGCCAATTCCAAACAAACAAGATGGACCGTCATATCAGGGCTAGCAGGTGGCTCGGTCCAAAAGTTGTTCATATAATATTTCAGAGGCAGGGAGCTAGCAGCTCAGGACTATCTACATAAAGCTAGGTATAGAGAAGCATGAACTGGTGAATTCCCTTCGTGACACCTCGTACCGGATATCAGAAAGCTCTTGTAGTTGATGAGTAGTTGATGAGCGAATTATTGAGTTAAACATCTCTCCATGTCGGTTCGTGTACAGTAGATAAGTAGACACAACCATGGATTTTTCACACATCGAACTGACAACAGTCATTTTCTGTGAGACTGCTCCGTTGTTTTCTATGCCGGTTACTTCTCGAGTCAATTGACCAATTAGCCACGGCCTTGACATCTGTTATTCGATAGTATCCATGTTACCACTGGGCTAACAGAATGCTGATCATCAATGGTTAAAAAGGGTGAAAGTCATTCTGAGTTGCAATAGCAAGTTGGAATGGTTGTTATGTAGAAATTTAGAAGCAAATTGATTGTACTCTTGCCAATGAAATTCTCGAAATCAAGATCGGAGAAACCAGAATGGTCCTTCAGTGCCCGCTGATCATTCCAGTCGTGGTGTGTACGTCTCCAGTCAACGAGTAACGAGTACGAGTCACCGGCATCTCGTAAAAGAAGACGGCACTGCGTATAAATAACTGTACCTTGTGGACATGAGTCCTAGGGCCATAATTTGAATGGGGTTTCCACAACATAGCTTTGATCAATTGAATCTTTCAACTACCCAAAGGGCCCAATTAACCATTCTAAGTTACGAACCATTTGCTAGACAATGTATTTTGCCACAAAGGGTCTAACGTAGGGCGAGTGCCAACTCAAGGACAGACTCCTTCGGCCTTGAGCCCCGACGGGGATTGACGATCTAAATAAGAAACAGTGAAACGGTCCCTGGGCTATGAAGACAGCATTCTACGGAGTATAGGGAACCTAGGGATACCGAAGGACGCCACAGGGACGTGGTGCTCTGTAACTGGCACATTCTTGTATCATTCCAACCCAATCTACCAAGGGAGTCGGACGTGAGACTCAAGCAACCCTTGGCGAAATACCAGTGAAAGCTTGTCGTCTACCTCAACACCGCCCCTACAACGGGCGTCTGTAACTACCACGAGAATGCCTGGACGTCATAACCTTTCACCCACCAATTAGGGATCAAGGGATGTTATTCTGAAGGACTTGTTTACTCTGTAAATAGATAAC
This sequence comes from Penicillium salamii, assembly GCA_911197225.1. Classification (NCBI taxonomy): domain Eukaryota; kingdom Fungi; phylum Ascomycota; class Eurotiomycetes; order Eurotiales; family Aspergillaceae; genus Penicillium; species Penicillium salamii. Next base: position 85,100 of record CAJVOY010000111.1, on the reverse strand, counting down.
GTGAGGAATTCAATTGTACTTAAAGTATCGAACATTTCACGCGGACTTGCGTGCTCGCTCTCTATACCATCCTTTGCTCTACAGTTGACCTTTTGGTATCATTGATCACCTCTTATTCAGTTACAAATCCCCAAAATCAATTCCAAATTTCACAATGCGTTACTTCTTCGCTGCCTCTGTCCTGGCCGCCGGTGCCATGGCCACCAGCGCCACCGACTACCTCAAGTGCGCCGTAAGTATATCGCAGTCTTGCAATGGACAAAGGGCAAATATCTAACAAACAATAGAGCGCTGCCCTTGGCTCAGCCGACACCTCTACCTTTGATGACTGCGCCAGCAAGTCGGCCCAAGAATGCCTCTGCGACAACAAAGATGCCCTATCCAAACTGAGCAAGGAAGCCGCAGAGGCCTGCTCCGGCGTCGACCTGAGCTCCCTCACCGATGCCCTCTGCAGCAGCTCCCGTGAGGTCGAGGCCGCTCCCGCCCGCCACGCCTCCAGCCCCATGATGCTGGCTGACCCGCTTAACAAGCGTGCCTTTGCCCCCCAGGCCGAGAGCCCTGCTTCTGCCGTCCCTGCCGTCCCTCGCGTTGTCTACGTGACCGAGACGAAGACTGATTGCAGCTGCAAGAGCACCTCTGCCCCTGACTCCAAGTTGGCACACATCTCCCAGATCCCAGTTGATGTTCCTGCTAGCGCTAGTGGTAGCGCCATGCCCAGCATGGCTGTTGCCTCCAGCCCTGCTGGTCACTCCCACGTCCCCATGGGCGCTGCCTCCTCCGTTGCTTTCGGCTCACAGGCTTCGGCTGCTACCCCCATGCCTTCTGGTGCGGACCCCAACCGCTACTCGTCATTCCAGGGCGCCGCGGCGCCCAGTGCTTCCGTGCACGGTGTTGCAGCGGTCGGTGTCGCTGCTGTCATGGCCTTGATGGTTGCCCTGTAAGGGGTCTGATGACTTTGGATTGTGAAAATGTTTGAGTTGGATGTGTGATTCTTGTTCCCTTCTTGACGTGTTGAGTATTTGGAGTTTATATTGGAGTTTTGTCTTGATGGTCTGGGATTGGTTGTTAGTATTTTCAGAGTTAGTTGTAATGATACATGAGACAAGTATGTGAATCAAATATGAAAGATACTCATTTCCTATTAAACAATACGTAGTAAACATGAGCACTCGTTCCTCATGTGCATGGCCAACTTAAGACGCGTATACTGTGGCCTCATATCTTCTTGTAACGACAGAATCATTATGTTTGAATATTCCAAGGTTGCTGGTAACAACTGGTTGTCCGGTCATCTCATGCGTGGACTGCCTGCTGTACCTGGGGATACAACTCCACCAGCTTGTAATAAATATCCGGGTGATCGTTGATCATGACCTGAGGATCCCAGCCCATGGCCACGAAGATTGTCTCAACACCACTGCCAATGGGCGTCATGAAGACCTGGCAGACCTGCAAACCAATCAAGAACGCAAACGCCATGATAACAGCTGTAAAATTGCCGTCCTTGTTATATTCCGGCTTGGTGAACTGCAGGTACAAGTAGGACAGTAAGGCGCAGACATAGGCGACGAAGGTCGAGCCCATAGTCAGCACTGGACCCATCAGGCAGTCTTGCACAAGGGCATCGATACCTCGGTCCCGCATCATTTTCCAAGTATCCTTGGCCGCGGGAATGTACGCCTTTCCGTACAAAGCAATGTGACAGAAAGCGTAGCGGTTGAAGAGTGTGATGAGCCAGTCGAGCAGAGAGATAAAGCATCCCAGTACCCACATAGCAATACTGCCAATAAGGTTTCCTTGGGCAGCCTCCTGTCGCTGAGCAATAGAACAGGCCTGGCGCATCATCTGAATGAACGCAATAATCAGACTTCCCAAACTGATACTTCCAAATGAGTAGGTGGTTGCGCGTCGGAATGCACCACGAGTCGAGCCCTTGGGCATACCACCGGCAGACTTGCTCCAGAAGTACCATGAGCCGTACACACCAGCAATGGTAGTGTGAACAGTGTTCTTGATCCACTCGCTGACCCAGTACATGGCAAAAGTCACGTACACGACCAGACCGATCACCTTGGCTCTGCTACAACCGCCGTCCTGGCACGACGGATTACTGCCCGTGGAGCTAGGCTCGTAGGCGACGTAGACCGAGACCAGAGTGACCGAGAACCAGGCTGCGAACGCGACAGTGACAATACCACCCAATGCGCTGACGAGGAAGATGTGACCATAGCCTCGCGCGACGTCCATTGCGGTCTGCAACATAAATGCAGTAAATGGGATGCGCGGGATCCAACTGATGAAACAAATGATCGCGAACACTCCAAAAAGCAGGAACACGATTCCACCTCCATACTGCTTGCGCGCGATGTAGTAAATTCCCGTGGCGAGGGCAAAGACGATGTTCAGAATGCCGGTTGCCCAGATAAAGGTCTTGGTGAAGTATCTTGCGCCCATGAAGTATAGCCAGGATAGAACGAGAGCGACGATGAGCACGAAGATAAACAATACTAAGGTATTGGTGTTGAGAGAGAAATCATTGGCCGAGTCGTAGATACCTCCTCCGCTGAAGCCCTTGTTCGTCGCGTACTTGTGGATTGTGATTCCGGAGACAGCAGCGTATCCTAGGAACACTGCGATCAGCTGAGATGAGGTTAGCTTAGGGGGAATCATGTATAGTGTCGCGAAACAATCTCACCAGGAGGCCAGCCCACAGATCATTCCACTTGGGTTTCTCGATCTTGAAGGCCTCATCGAAGCTATAACCCGACTGCGGGGCATTTTGCTGGAAATTTGGTGGTGGCTTTACTTCCGCAGGTTGTTGATAGTTAGGCTGTGGTTGGAAGTTTTGCTGGTATTGCGGTTGAGGTTGATAATTGGGTTGCTGGTAATTCCCCTGGCCAGTATTGTACCCGTACGCAGGCTGCTGGGGCTGGGCCTGTGGGTGAGCAAAGCCCTCATTATTGTAGTAGCTAGCAGCCTGTCCACTCATGGCGCCAGAAGGAAACAGATGAACAATGACCAAATGCGAACAGCAAAAGAAGAGAAGGAAAAAAAGAAAAGAAGGAAAAAAGGGTCAGGGGAGGTGACTTAAATCATGACGACATGGACCCTGACCTCTGCTCCGGAGGAACTGCGATCGCCAATGATCAGCCCTGTAGGGTTTCCCGATCTCAAAGACTACAACGCGCTAGTACTACACTAATTTGCAGGGTTTTTACTTTTTTCTTCGCAATTTTGAGGCCAAGTCGGTTGCCTGCTTGGCGAAAAATAATTCAAATATTTACAGATACTCTATATCTAAATGCTATATGTATGCTCCGATGTTCGCCTCGAAGCCAAGACGCCAATAATGCAGTGTACTCCCCCATTATGATTACAGACATTAGACCTTGTTTGTATCTGAGAAGGTCCCAGTAGAGACGGCGGTCATCGCAGAATTAGCGGAATGCATGCTGTTTCAAGTGGCGCCAAGAACCAACAACGCGATGCTCAATGCCTGGGACCGGCGTGCGCGCGCGGCCGGTGAAATCGTCGGTCCCCGAATGAAGCTGGCCTTTGCTGAAGGCAACCGATCGTCGGAGCTTTTCTTCCCGGACCGCAGTGCGTCGTAACGCTCGAAGCTCTTCGATACGTCCCTGTCCGACGCGATGTCTCCGCACGAAACATTCGTCGATCAACGCGTTGGCATCTAATAGCTTTTTAGGGACGGTTTGGACGATTTGAAATGCTTCCATCGGATCGGTGACGCCAAGAATGTCTCGCTCGCAAGCTTTGAAAATGGCCAAAGAGACCCGGAAGAAACTTTTCGATCCTTCGTAGAAAAACACGTCCCACACGCGCAAAGTGGTTTCAAGCGGCAACGTGCCGATGAAAACCGACATAAGCCAATTGGTCAAACCAAGGGTGATATCGGGCAGGCGAGAATTGACCGTGAGAGGAGGCATCTTACCCCGTCCAGACGGGGTTCCTCCCATCGCAGCGATTTTAGAATAGATGCCCGGCATTGAGTCCCGAAGCAGAACCATGAGAATCCAAAGGTCAATGTTGGCACCTTCAAGACTGATCTCGTGAGTTCCAGGCAGGTAGTCTGCGGCAATGATATGAAGCATCCAAAATGCCTTTTCCTCGGGTAGGAATAGAAGCAGCATGCCCGTGATGAAGTTGAGAGACTGAGTGTATCCAATCTTCGGGTTGTGTAGGGCATAGGCGTACAAGACTCGACGTAGAGACTGGATCATCTGGGTTTCAGTTGTTACATTGGCATGGGCCGGGTTGCTGCTGCCGGAATGCTCTGTTGGCGCAGGGGCCTCTGGTTTGAAATGAAGGTTGTCTGGGAACGTGCGGTGAAGATCACGTTCAATGTGCTCTTTGTCGTCATTGCTCGCCGAATTCATGGCTTGCTCCACAAGCCTATCATAGTGACCAAGGTTCCGGTTCAAATGCTCGTACCCGCCGGCATAAAAGAACCACGCCGCACCTCGGAATTCAGGTGGAATCCCTTTGCGCACAAATCGCTTGACCTTTGAAGACTGTGGAGGGAATTTCGCCGGCTCAGTTGTAGACAAGCCATTTTCCCTGAGCAGTTCGCACCACTTGTTCCTGCGTTGTGCCACATGGTTGGAGTAGGGCCCTTTCCAAGCTTCGTGCTGATCCAGCGTCACATACTGTGTGGCCTTTCGGAACCCGTATTCATCGCGAGCGCCATTCCCAGAAAGGAGCTGCGGCGGCACCAATCCGGGAATGAATATCTTTGAGGGCTGGCGTTGACGTGTTGATTGTACTTCAGGTACATCAGCCACTGGCGAATCTGGAGTGACCTCAGGCTGCGGAGATTCCGGTGCCACGGGGTTAGAAGGCTCCGCCTCCGGTGGATACTCCTGGACTGTAGGCTCCAATGGCGCGAACTCGGGCGGTGATTCCGGGAGTACAGGTTGTAAAGGTGTGGGTTCGGAATAGGTTACATTTGGCAAAAATGTCGTATCCTGCAAAGCGGACTCTTGAGATGCATGTCGCGACGTTGGAAGATCTTGAAGAGGAGGAATGGGTGGAACGTCGCTCAACGACGTAAAGTTCGAGGGGTGCAACTCATCCAGATGTGTGTCGCGGGATGGAGGAGGTGTGATTGACGGCGCTTTGCTTTCCGCATGAGACTTTGGTGAGCCGGGTTCTTCGGTCACGTCACTGAACCCATCGAGATACATAGAAATCGCATCTTCGACACTCATCCCAGTGTCCATTCCATACGGCGCATCTGGTGTGTCAGGCGATAGGTCCGTGATGGAGCTACTCTTGGTCAAAACACTACTCCGTTCTGTCCCACTTGTTTGTTCAATGCTCGAGCGCCAGGTTTCGGAGGAGTTGACACTTGACCGAGGTGCGTTTTCATCAGCGGGTCCGTTGACCGGAAAGCGCGGTAAAGGCAGGCCTTGTGGACTTATTTCCTGCGGGCGGCGCTCCATGGATTCTTGGGTCCTGGGACGTCTGCCGTGGAGCCGGGAAGTGGACATCGATATGCGGAGGCCTCCTCGCGCAGGTGGGGCTTTGCGGTGATTGGGTCGTTCGGTCTCGTCGTCTCGTAGCCATTGACGTGGAAGAGATTCGGGAGGTGTGGCGTGTAGAGGAGGGCGAGCGGTGGGTCTGGGAGCTGGCCATTCACTCCTTGGACCCTGCGAGGGTCCTGGGTAAGCCTGGTAGGCCTGATACGGTTGAGGTGACGGCCAGGGAGGTTCGTTGTGTGGAGCATTTCGAGGAAGAGGCGAACGCGATCTCGATCGCTGAGCAGGTATAGGGTGTGCTGGATAGTGTGGAGATCTTGGAGAGGGCTTTGCATTTCGCACAGCGCGTGGGTCGATAGTCAAATGGTCCAAATGAGGTGGATGTACTCTGCGCCGGCCGGGCAGATCAAACTCAGCCGAAGGCGGATATCGATGATTTACGCTTTCTGTGACCATGGCCACGATGTCGCACCCAGTTCCCGCTGGACATTGGTTATCGTGACTGAAGTGGAATATTCGAATGAACGGTCAAAAGACCCGTATTGAACAGTTCACGGAGTCCTCGGAGGAAGCAAAGGAATGACGAAGAATTGTTTGCACAAGTAACGAGTGAATGATAGAGAACGAAAGAGCAGACCAATTTCCGGGGGGGACAGCCTGCCAGAGGACAGTGGAAATCAGAAATCGAAAAAAGAAACGAAGAAATGAAGGGCGCAGTCGAGCGACAAAATCAACACACCCAAATTGGGTCTAGCGTCATGTGACGTAATATATAGGGGCAAACTGGTTCACGCACTTCCTGAACTTGTCGAGGTTTCAGAAAGAAAGCATCGACTTGCAATCCATGGATGCTATACGAGTGAGTATTCAGATGGCTTTCAACGGGTGTGTTGGTGGAATTGGACAGGTCCAACGGCGGATCGAACGGCTGGATCGCCGATCAGGGACTATTTTAGTCTACTGCGATACTCCGTACTGTACTTACGAGTAGTAGTACTTGGTCTACGGGCGAAGCCCGGAGTACTAGAATTTGACACCCCTGATCACACTAAGAGACTCGCTCTCAATCTCTGACACTTCCCCTCTTTGACGTTCGATGTCAGAGACACTGGTGGCGAACCACCTTAGTCGGATAGCTGCTTGATCTATTCTCCGCTCCGGGCCCAATCTTGATTGTGAGCCATCTTGCATTTTGTTCTAGGATTTTTCCAATTGTTGATTCCTACTCCGTACGAGGACTTCAGGAGATGGGATCTCTCGACGGTGGTACAATGTAGGCACAGCTGCACTGTGATAGTATCAGCCAATAAGGGCCTACCGTCAACAGTAAGCGGGCGAGTCGCCCCGAAACAGACATGTCAATCACCTCTTTCTCGACTGTCACTTTGCAATTCGAGCTCACAATTGTGTCGGCACAGTTAGTGCGATCAGTGCTCCGTACAAAGTATGGTGACTAGATTGTCAGTGTCTAACGGACTACGAGTATTTCGCACGAAGTACTTGTGGTTGGATACGCAGTCTACCCAGGAGAACTGCAGGTGCATTATACTATTGACTGGTACGACAATGCAGCTGTTTGTTCGAAATACTGTCGACCCGAGCAATTCAGTTATGTAGTTACATCTTGACAGCTGACCTTGGGCTTGCCCCTGCGTACCGCCACCTGGGCATGTCTCTACAACATGCTCCGTACTCCCAGCCTCTGCGCTCGCAGCTAACATTATGAAGTGGGGACCTACAGGGTTTGAATTGCCGCTCTCTTAGTGGGCGCTAGTTGTACTTCTCTCTACAGTATCTTGCAATATATTCAGTCACGCCGTTGCTGCAGGTGAAAAGCTCAATGTTCTTCCACCTCACCTGAGTTGCCATTTTCTTTGTGCTACTCGGTTGAATGCTCCCAAAGCCCGCCTCAGCTAACCCGACGGGGTCTTACCTCCGACGCGCTCGCCACACTTTCGACAGGCGCGTTCCGCCGCAAGGGGTGACCGGTTCCCCGCGACTCTCAGAGCCGGGCTTGGCTTGCATGTTAGTTCAATGCCCTTCATTTGGACTAGAGGCTAGCTGCATAGTGGTTCAAACCCTTTCATGAGGCAAGTCCAGGCCACCACTGGTCAGTGTACAGTGAACTGGCCGAATTTTGTTCTGTCAGATTCAATGTTCTACTACTGTGGAGACTCATCTGGTTCAAATGCGCTACACGTTCTCCGTGGCCCCTTTATTCTGACGGATTAGCCTTGGCTTGGCAAACACTACGCCGCTGTTTCGCCTCTCCCTCCGGTGTTTTCTTATCATTATTCATAGCTCTGGAGCCTCCACCTTTTAGGGAGTTGGATGGCATGATTCTGCATGGGATTTTCTCAATCTGCAACTCATTACGGAACACTGAACTATTATTCAATCACACAGCGTGCTCTTGTACAGAGTATGAACTATTTATTCAAAACCAACCTCACGTTGATGTTCTTCTGCCTCACAAACCAAGCATTGACAATTTCCCATTCTGCCGTGGGATCGTCGAATTCGATCTACTCGTATAGCCTTTTCGTCAGAAGAAAAAAATCACCCGAGGGAGGAGATCCTTGCCTTGTATCGCAAAAGTAGAGATGGGATCAGCTTGTAGATCTCAAGCAAACTGATATTCTTACCAATGCACGTCCTTGGTCCAGCTCCAAAGGTGAACGTTGCACGAATCATATTCTGTTTTCTGATTCGGAAGTCTGCATCGGTTTCCATACTCCTCTTAAGCCAGCGTTCTGGTATAAATGATTCTACGTCCTCCCCGAAAAGTGGGTGACGATGAATTATCCACGGGTTAGCACCGACGATTGTTCCAGCTGGTAGGAACGAGCCTCCGTCAGGAAGCTGAAGTCCTTCGGCTGGTACAACCCGTTCGAGCATCAATCCCACGGCTGGATGGAGCCGAAGTGCCTCTCTGATCACTGCATCGAGGTATGGTAGCCGTTCCTGACTTTGCTTCCACGAGACTGGCAGGGATATCCGACCTTCATTCATGGCGACTGACAGCTCTTGTTGTAATTTCTCACTGACCCGGTCATTCTTAAGGGTGTGGTAGAGTATTGCTCGTAGCGAGATTGCGGTGGTGTCAGAGCCAGCGTTCATATTGCTGACCGTGTAGGAGAAGACCTGGTTGTCGTTTACAATGCCCGGCTGGTCTGCCTTGGCCTCTAAAAATCGAGTGAGAAAGTCTTTGGGGGTGCAGCCTAACGCTGCCTTGTCTTTCATATTCAATCGCTCGTCCAGTCGTGCGCGTGCGAAGCGAGCCACGGCCCCCGTTGAGCCTCCCCCAAAAAGTCTCCTGAGAGGATTTTTGATAAAAAGATAGTCAAGCCATGGCATTTGCCCGATCTGAAATGCAATCTAGTCAGAATCAAGGCATCGAGATTGATTGTTTGAAGAGCGAACCTTCCCAGAATAGTCAAGCATCTGCTCCAACGCAATGATGATACCGTCGATATCACCACCTTTCTCCAGAAACCCGAGGGGCTTACTGAACGTCAGTTCCCCAATTACATCAAATGCGTCTTTGAAGTCGTGGTTAGCAATTTGCCTATGGCCTCATGAGAGAAGATCACTAACAGTATTGTAGCCAAGCAGAGATGTCACAGACTTTCGCCTCGGACACAAACTCATCCAACTTCCCAAATAATGTGTGGATAGTCTTATCGACGAAAGGCTCAAACTCGGTCAACGTACTCATAGAATATGCTGATGAGATAGGCCGCTTGATAGATGCGTGGAAGTTCTCATCGGTTGTAGTAAATAGTGTAGGAGTCGGTCTCCCTTTGACGAGTTGCTGCTGAACACGATAGAAATTTGTCTTCGAGCATTAGTGGAAAAGGCTAACGCTCTTGAGCCAGAGACTCACTTTCTGATACCCTTTATTGATTCCATAGATTGTCTTCAAGGCATGCAAGTTCCGCACACTGACCACGTTCGGCCCTAATCGAACATAATCACCGTGCTTTTGATGAAGGCATTGGAGTGTGGCTTCTGCACGACCATTGGCGACATCGACGAGCCTCCAAAGATCTGTGATCTTGGCTAAGAATGGTCCGGGGATATTGACTACACCCGCTTTGAAATAATTGCGAATGAAATAAAGTAGAACAAGAGTGACGGTCACGGATGGTAGGGATGACCAAATTGAGGTTAATACTACTGAAATGATGCCCATATTCCAAGGTTAAAGCGAAATTCACGTTATTGATGCCCATCAAGTATTCTTGCCGGGGTTCGCATAGATTTATACACTCCACATTCCGCAAGACCATGCGGGGAAATGGAATTTGGAGAGGCATAATTCCGCCCTTGCCGGTGTCAACTGGATCCTACCTGTAATTGGCAATGTGATATTCTTCAGAATTGCTCTTTGACACATGAAACTGAGCATAAATATAACTTAAATTGTCCGGGTGTGTAGACTGGCACTGTTGGGGTAGGTGGAGGGCATTCGACGGAAATGATCCGCTGGCCAAAATGGGGCAGACATATCGCAGGCGCTAAATGAACAGTAGCCTGACGGCAAGTATGACAGCAAGATGAAGAGAGAAGGATCGTAAGTTGCAATACCCACATCAAGAAATAACTACCCACAGAAACCTGTGGTTCTCCGTTGATACTCCAATCTTCAAGATTGGTGTGAGAAGGCATCTCGAAAGCCTGAGATTGACATTAGAGTCGTTAACACAAATCGAAATAAGGCACTTCTGTAGTTTGGAGGAGCAAGGGTGTTTGACTGCACCAGAGTAAGAGTGGGCCGTGCAGTGGCGAGTGAATACTTATTAGACGAGGGACATATTGCAGACATAAGATATAGGAGAATAACTATGGGTTTGATACAACTTTAGGAGGACAAAAAAATGAAAACAGATGCAAGGTTCCAAGGTTGTAGCATTTACAATGTAGAATACATGTTTTATTTGCATGATGTATGCCGCCCACGCGGACATAAAGATTGTCGTAAAATTCGTGTTGAGAAATGACGCTGACACCACCCATGAACATGAATAGCCATGTGGAAAATACAGAAAAGAAGATATGCAAGGTCAGGCCCCGCGGGGCCGATATGAACAGCTCACCGCTGTGCGCGATATGCCTCGTAGGATGTGAAAGAGGGCTCCTGGTCGTCTTGATCGACGGGACCGTAGCCACGGGTACGCCAGCGATCGATCGGGTTAGCCATCTCCGTCTGCGCAGGAACCTGGGCATGACTGAGAAGGCCGGACTCGGCCTCGTCTCCGTGGTAGTAAGCCCCCGGAACCGAGGTGCCACTGTCGCCTCGGGATAACGGCACCCTGAAGGCAGGGTGGACGAGTCCGGTGGGGTCCGAATGCTCGGAGGTTTCAGGGATCCTCAGAGGCGCAATTGACGGCAGTGAGGGTGCGGGCGAGGAAGCGCGTGATGAGCTTGGTGACCACTCGCCTCCCAAGTGGCTGCGGGGAGTGTGAGAGCGCTCTGTCATCAAGTCTTCCGGTCGGCCATAGATGCCGCCACCAAATTCGTCTCGGAAGTCTGCACGATTCTTGTAATACGAGAAGTCTAGGTGGTTTTCCGGAACGACCTCGAAGGGCGATGGTTCAGTAGACGACTTGCCAGGTTGAGATGGAAGCATTGGGTTCATGGCGACATCTGAGTATTCGCCGGCCATGTCTCCGTGATCAAGACGGCCTTGGTAGATCTGCTTCAATGCCTCGGCAGCCTTGGCATGCACCATGGGTGTCAAGAGGGGTTTGTACAGAGCGGGATGACCGAATTTTGAATTCAATCGTTCAGCGGCCTTCTTGTCGGTCTTTTGTGCGCCCAAGGCCTCTGCGTCGTTCAAGTTTGCGCGGTTATAGAACTCGCAGTCGGAATCGAAAGTCTTCATGCAATAGATCTTGAACCCGATCATCAAGAAAGGCAGAGGAACAACCCAGAACACCATCGTCCAGGTACCGCGAGATTTGGCGACCAAAGCGATGATGAAATTGGCGAGGATAGTTGCGAAGATAATACGATTGAATAGTACCCGCCAGTACATGCCACCAGACTCGTTCTTGGTAACAAACACGTACATCAACAGGTACTTCTTCAGAATGGCATCGACACCGAAATACAGTGCTGTCACGGGCAACACAATCGGCTGAAGAGTAGCGAAGCAGAACGCCACTGTGGCATAGAACAAGAAGTAGTTGTAATAGCTGGCATAGTCGAATGCAGGTGGCGCGGTCCATTCGATCGATTGTCGTGGGGTTGGCGAAAGGAACGTCTTAGCAAACCAGACCCAGGCCATGGTCACAAGTTGCGCGAGATCAATGGCAGCACCCAGGTTGCGCTGGAGGAGATAGGTCACCCAGAAGGGCGACACGGTGCACAGAGCACTCACCAACTTGCTGTAAAGCTGACTTTCCACAATGGCCTGCCAAGCACTCTCATGGTTGTTGGTCTTGTCTACGACAATAGTCACGAAACCCCAAGCAGCAGAGAAAAGCGAAAAGACGATCAGGTTGTTGAAAACAAAGAAGGCATATAGATGTCCCAAAACATGACGCTCTCGAGATGTCTTGGTTTTGCTGCCACCTTGAATGGAGAGTCGGCGGAAGATGATTGGAAGTAGAAGATACACCAGTGAGGTGAGTGCAGGCGAGGCAATACCCTGAACAGCAGCCCAAACGTTCGGGTTGGCTTCCAACGAAGTCTGAAATGCAGGCCACACCAGACCTAGGTTTGACAAGTTGGACAAGAAAACGGCAATCAGACCGTTAGGCGCGATCCAGACAAGTGTCAGACAAGTGACCCAGATAAAGTTGACAAAGCGCTTCCATTTCCGAGCGGACTTTGTCAGTGGTAGGTTTTCCCAAATCAGGTCACTGGGTCGCGGCGCAAGGGCGATAGTAGTGCCCTGGGGGCTTTTGCGGCGAGAGTTCCATGCCACAGCATGGGCGTGCTCGATGTTCTCCCAGCTGGCAAATCCGTAGGGCATGGCATTTCGGCGATCGATAGACGCCCGTCCATGCTTGATTTCTTCTTCCAGCACTCGAATCCGAACGGTCAAGTAATCAATTGCATCCACTTTGCCACCGGGGTGCTTGCTTCGCTGTGAGCGAGGAGGGCGGGTCTTGGGTCTCTTCGCGGGTAGTCGGTCAGGATTCTTGAGATATTTTGCGAGTACGGACTCCAGTTCTCGTACAACCTCCTCATGCTCTTCGATGATCTTTGGTAAATCTCTCACGTTGCGACCAATCGAAGCTCGCGGAAGAGCAGCCGTGGGGTTGACTTTGTCGGTGAGTCGCAAGATGCCTTCGTCGGTGCGATCTGCAGGGGGAATATCGGTGATCATCAAAGTCCGTGCATGCAGACTTCGTTGGTATTCGGAGCTCTGGAAGTACTGCCTTCGCAGGGTCCGCACCGCCCGGTAATTCCTCCACAAAAAGAACGCGATGATAATATCAAAAGCCCAGGCGCAGACAACTTGACTCCAAATAGCTGTGGGGTTGGTGATGTTGAGTGGGGTCATCAGGTTAAAGGTGGAAGACTCCGATGTGTCGCTAGGACTCGCGCTTTGGGTGATATTGACCGGTATCATAACAGCACATCCAATGATACTCAGAAATATGAAGATGTTGCGACACATCTTGACGAATCGCAGGAAAATCGCAGCATCCAGGCCAACGGTCTCCACGAGCTGGGCCTCCCGGGTCTGAATCACAGGTTTGAGCCAGGCAAACATACCCTTACCCACCGGGGGAGGAGCATGTCTGAGGTCCGCATGCTTGACTTTGGGGGCGTACACCAGCGAATGACGGGGTCGGATGAGGGAAAAGAGGAGGGCGAGAAGGATTGTGACACCCACTGAGGTTCCCAGTGAGGCCCAAATGGCGGTGACTGTGAACTTTGTCTCGTTAGCGCACCATACTGGGTTTCCCCTGTGTCGCATGGGATTTCGACTTACTGCAGAACGAAACGGATTCGCGATTAGATCGAGGAAGGTATCGGTCCCGTCTGCTCGAGCAGCTAAGCTCAAGTGATGCAGATCCATTGCGTCAATATGGGAACGAGTGACAATCCGGCATGAACGAGGGGCCGGAGGGGTTCAGCAGAACAGCATGGGAGTGATAATGAAGAAGCAGGATTTGAGACCGAAACCCCAAAGATGAAAAACGAGCGGAGGTGAGACAGGGCTAGGCCAAGCCCAGGAATGAAAGAAAAAAAGTGGGTTTGGAGGCCTAGGCTAGTTATTATTAGATTTCATTCGACCCGCGCTGATCAACGTTAGGAGCCACTGGAGAACTCTTTTCTGCACGATTAGCACCTTTTTCTTCTTGCCCACGGCTCTTGAGATCATCTCTTGCGTCAACTGGGGCTTGCCTCGTGCCCCCGTACGTGTTTCACTTCTCCAATTGCTCCACACCCAGATCTTATTGGTAGACCACCGGGAAAGACCTCTGGCAGACCAATCAGCTGAATCTGCGAGATGATCTGGAACATTGCAATTGTCGGGTCCAGGGTCACACTATGTCATGTTTAATGTAGGTACATGTTGTGTGTGCCACTCGAGACTTTTGTGTTTGATCTGTTTGGCTGTTTTGGTTGTTTTGCTGTTTACGGCAGTCCACAAAGGCCAACCCAGTTTGTCTTTTCCTTTGCCCACAATTTCAACCCGATCTAAAAAATAGTGCATTCAATCACGATTTAATATGGGAAAAGTCTGCAGCTATTTTTGGGAGAACCGCTCTTGAACTAAAACTTACTGGACCCTGCGTCGGCATCACCCGATCCACGATACTTCTATTGGGCAACACTCGGGTGACCTGAGACATGAGCCCGGTCCTCGACTCAATGTTTATTATGCCATTGGCCACCACACCGGTGCAACAATTGACACAGATTTTCACAACATTCATGCAAATCTAACGGACCTGCCTAAGAACATACAGTACTGTGGGGGAGGTTACACCTTGGACATTCGGGCAACTCATGACTTCACCAAAGGTCGCTTCAAATACAACCTCAACCTCGGCTAAGGAGATTTGCTGCGTCTATGTATCACGAAATTGGACTGTTGCACTCGAGGAGCATAAGACTCATGAGAATATTGTCGTTGGACACCTAAGTATATCTCTTGCTGCTCACAAATGTTAACCTCAGAAGATGACACCTTCCAAGGGTGCAAAATACTTCCAAGGTGAGGTTTTAGCACGCGCAATGAATCCCCAACATAGCTTCAGGGCTCCTTCAAAGGTTGAAAATTGCAGTACATCCTCAACACCCTGAAACATAATCAATCTTGATCTTGCACCCATCGCTCTCATCCTGTACCCATCCGCATATGACACATTTCCCACTCGTCCGAATATCCGAGACTGCCTGTATCATCTGGGCACCGGTGCGCGAACACCCACGTGGACCAGACACAAATATCCCACAGCCAAAGGCAGATGCATACATGTTAGCACAGACTCCTGTGTCACGCGTTCGACGCCTGCGATCATATTAGCATCTTGCCACTGTATACGGTCGAGCACATACCCCGTCTTGTATGTGGCCAAAGGGTCGATCCTGGTGTGAGCTCTATTGCAAGCCCAGGATAGCGTACTGCTCAATGCAATATTGCAGGCGGACGAGCCAGCACAGCTAATGGTCTGTGAATTAGCTCGAATGCTGAGATTGAACTCTGGATTTGGACTGTGAACAGGGAATGCGGCCGTGTTCGAGGCTAGCAGGACCATGGCCGTGGCTAGTGCCGTTGGATACATGGTGGAACTGAGAGTTTGGATATGATTCAACTTTAGAACGACAATGAAAAGAATTCTTGAGCTTGATTGCGTTTGTGCTGCTGTGGGCTGTGGGGTTTCGGAAGTTTGCTCTTGTTGCACATGTACGAGTAGGCACAGTAAAAAAGCCCTCACAGAGACTTCAGGACTGTGTATTTGCAATTATGAAGGATATCTCAGCGGAAGAAACTGTCGATTTTCAGGTGAAGAGAGGGGTTCAGGGTCTATATATTGGGTTCAAGTGCCGCTTCTTAATTGGGCGTCTTACTGTAATCAAGATCGAACTTGGGAAGCGCTGTTGGGTATTGGAGTTGGCGGGTAGAAGCCAGAAGTCCTGAGTCAAGTAGCTCTTTATCATAGGCTGAACTAGGTTCAAGAGCCTCGCTGAGTCGCGTCTAACAGTCAAGAAGTTAGAACGAGTGGACATCGTAACTTGATCTGGGCAGCTTACACTTACTTAACCCACGTAAATCGCCTGAGCACCCGTGAACCATACAGATTAACGAATGTTGCACCCTCAATCAACATGTGAACATTATCTATATATGAACTATATCATAGTGTCTCAACATGATTAATCTACGTTAACCACCTGGGCAACTTCTGGAACCAGAAATGATCTACAATCGACACCTGGGTGATCAGGTATCAGGTAATTTGGCCTGAAACATCAGGCCTAAGTCACGTGAAAGGGTCAGGAATCGACCAATCACAGGAGAGTCGCGTTTGTACTCGTACGATCAAAGGTACTCCATGGTCTGTACCTATCTGAAAAACTTATTCTTGATAAAACTCAAGCAAAAATTGCTCCTTCTAAATGAAAATGTCACAACTTTGAAAAGTGGAAATACCAATAGTACGAATCTGGTGGCCTAAGTCGCAATCGCGCATCGGCGCAGCAGCGCATCCCCGACCCGCGAGCAACCGCAACTCCCCAATCCCAATCACCCCCACCATGGCGTGGTACTCTATTCTTCCACCAGAGCTCACCCACCTCGAGAGCTGGGTAGTGAGCTTCTTTGTGAGTTACCCTTACCACCGCCGGCGATCAAACCCCTTCTCTATGACGCAGTCGCTCATGTACCCCGGATTTCCACAGTTCTTCCTCGGTGTCGTCACCATCGGCCCCTGGGCATTCCTCGTACTTCTCGATGCTACTATATGGATATATCGAATGATTATCTGGGATTTCCCATGGATCGGGGGACGCGCACGCGGTCGGCAACGTCCTCGCGCGCCGAGCCTGAACGCACGCCCAGGCGGGCAGCGGAGGGCGTTTGGTCTGCGCGGTGTGGAGACTGATACCGGTGGTAGTGATGGGGATGATCGAGATGGGGGTTCGGACCCTGGCAAGAGGGCTCGCTCTGACTCTCGAAAGAATGACGTGAGCCCCGTTCGCAGGTCAATCCCCCATGCGAGTGGGGGTGGGATATTGAAACGAAGAAGCTCGGGGCAGCTATAACCATTGCTCTCTGACCTGTCATATGTTTGGAGCGATGCAGCATTTAATTATATCCATTTGTTTTTATTATTCTTGTGTGTGTTTGGTCTGCGCTTCTGAGATTCCTGTTGGGATTTTGGCGTCATGGATTTAGGCCAAAACTTCTATACTACTTTTACCCTAAATATGATAGTGTGTCCTCTGTCGGGTCTCTACTATCGTGAAATTACATGCGCATGCATTCTCTCATGGATAATGTTTGGATACTGATTTTTTGAAGCCTAACAAGGTACTCGTGCTGTGAGGCCTAGCTTCATTGTTGTCGATGATATCGACTTCACTGCATTTGACCAACTCTTCATCGAGTTTGGGATGGGTTATTCAGTGAAGATATTGGGGCCACTTTCTAGGTTCTGAGCCAGTAAGTCAAGTGTCTCTCAGTTGTGCAGCATGGATCTTACCCAATTGATGAGATCATCATCAAACCATTCCCGCATATCGGTCCAATCTTCGAAAATATCCTCGACATGGGCCTCTGAACTTGACGTTTGAGAGTTTCGCGTGCCCACGTGCGCTCTGCAATGTTCTGTTAGCGGTCTTATTGAAAATGTCCTTGAGGAAGAAACTTACTGTAAATGATCAAGTACATGATACGCCTTCGAACATATCTTGCTTCTACTTGAGAAGCTCTGCATGCGTAACATGAGCTTCTGTAACTCATCTCGATACGAGATTGTGTCAAAGGTTGAAGGCATATCCCGCAAACAGGAATTGAGCGCGACAGCGGCATGAAGTGCTTGCAAGCTCACCACTCCATTGATTAACCAAAGGAAATTCCGAAGTAAGGGGACTTCGTACAAATCTCGATGAATGCTTATCAAGGCGGCTGCGGAGTTGATGCATCTCTCTCGAGATGCGGCGATAAAGCTTGGCGTCTGGGAGTGGTGGAAGGGGCGATGTAGGAGGAGAAAGAGGTGATGGGCGTAAGTCTGCAAGATGCACCAGTGGGCGTAGTAAGAGTTCAGAATTTTCGGAGACCCGTTGATCATGTATTTGGAGTCCCATAGCTTTTGCTCCGCGGCTATCGCATCGTCAAATCTCCTTAACTGCGCTCCTTGGTCATGCCGTGAGGGACCGGAAATATGGCGGCATATCTGAGCAGAAAGATGGAACAAGCGAAGTTTGAACATCATGAGTGACATTTGAGTTGGCTGGCTGGATGGTTGTAAGATGCCTTCATCTGTGATATCAGAGTCATTGACATCTGCTGGCATTGAGGCTTTAATCTCAAGCAGAAATGTCATGTCAACATCTCGAAATAGGATACTTTGATATGTATGCAGTGTTAAGAGTCCTGCCCAGCAGCGGCGCCGTCTTTCGAGCTCCATCGGACTGATATGCTCTGTGGTAACATTACATCGCAGTGCAATTCCGATATTCAAGGCCATCCCCAATAAAGCCCAGCCCTGATCGACCGACTCGTTGTGAGATTGATGATAAATCAGCATCAGTAGAGCTTCAAATGTGCTGAATTTGTATCTTGTGAAGAACTGGTCTTGCAAAAGACAAGCCATGGCCGTTTGCTGGAGCCTGCGAGATACAGCTATTGCCTGTTCAGCTTGGTTGACACATCCCTTCGACCATAGGTCTGCCAGTCGTGGATCCGTTGGCTCTGTGGCACTCAAAGTTAAAGCACACATTGAAAATAGTAAGGCTAGCCAGGATAGGTCGACTTCGAGCGGCTGCTGTCTGAAAGCAGTGTACTGCTTTTCAAAACTTGGGCCATGGAGAATTGGAAACAAGGCACATATATGATTGAAATAATGAGAAACCAGATAATCACGACAGTTCTCCGGAGGAAGAAGCTCTATGATATTCTGGAGCGAGGCTTGTTGGCCCATTGAGAATGGGGATAATGTGTCCGGTGCGAAGGCTGGATCACTCTGCGGGACGGGCCTTTCAAGGACTGATCCCCACCCGCTATCTGGAAAAAGCCCATTAATCTCAGTTCTGACTCGTTCGGGATATGAACCCGGGGAGGCAGTGAGAATTTGCCCCCTTGTGGCGGATCGAGGCTCAACTGTCCTGGCAGACCCAGCTGGTACTTGAACTGGTGATGTCTGCGATTTGGCCGATCCAGGTGCAAGACCCGACTTAGCTGGAAGAAAGCACGAGTCGCCGCGCCCCCGTCTCTTGCAAGATCCACAAGGTTGTTGACGATCGCATCGTAATTTGGAATATCGGCAATGATCGCAACTAATGGGCTTTCGCGTTCGGCGATGGGGTCCTGGACTCTGCGACTGACCCTGTATGTGGACTGAGTGACATGAGCTCATTTTCTTATTCTCCGAAAATCATTGAGGCAATGAGATCTCCGATGTCCGTTGGCAGTGGGAATGGTGAAGTGAAGTCGGAGTTGATCGGAGACGAGGGCCGGAGATCTCGGAGATAACACACCGGGGAGCACGTCAGTACAAATCGGGTCAAATCTTGACACTACACTGAACTCACACAATAATTGAACTAACCTCGGAATGATGGAGTCAATTTGATCCTTGGGCGAAGCATTGAATAGTAACGCCGAGTCCCTTTCTAGTGAGTGAAGGCATATTCTCATTGTGGTCGAAGGTCTACATTGGAAAGACCCTGGGCCTGTTACCTAAAGGGCTTCTAGAGTCGGTATGTTTGCCCTGTACGGAGTATGGGCAATAGAAAAGTAAGATAAAAGAAAGCCCTTGAAGACTCCTGCTGTGTGATTGGAAACAATTTGCTAGGACCTGACTCATTAATAGTAGTCCGTAGTAGAAGCACGCGGCAAGGGGATCGGAGACGACGGAAACGACGGAGATATCGAGGCATTGCTTCGGGGATCCTGCTCGGGCATGATCTTGTGACTCGAGATTTAGTCAGTTTGACTGGTCTTTAGCTTTTGGTTTCCTTTGCCATTCTCTGTTTAAATCATTAAAGCCTGCCTTCTGTTTGTTCGGCTTACTTGAGTTCATTTCAATATAAACGCGCAATTTCCTTTCTACAATTGCAACTACCACTTGAGCAGGCAGTAGTGTGTGATGGAAGTCTACTTTCAATACCGTCGAGTTCAAAGCGCTGTTCGTCTACAGCTATTGAAATTGGAGGAAAATTGCAAGTGTGAAGACTACACGGTGGGATCACCTCACAACACAAAGTAAGTATCGGCACCAAACACTGATTGCTGCCACTTTTCTGATCAGACGAATAGCTGTCCTGTCATTGATCAAAACGGAAATCTCGAAAAAGTGCCACGTACCCAAGAAAATGACCCAAGCGGACCGATCCTCGTGCATTGGGATGGACAAGATGACCCTCTGAATCCAGTGAACCAAAGCACTACGCAAAAATTGATTCTAACGTCCCTGGTCTCGCTGGTAGCACTTTCTGTGGCAGCTGCATCTGCAATTGATGCGTGTGGTGTCAAGCAGTACAGTGAGTTCTTTGGTGTATCCGAAGTTGTTGGGTCGCTTGCAACTGGTACGTTGAGACTCCTTACGATTGGGCTGTATATGTCTGCTGATACCTGAGTTTCAAAGGTCTGTTCTTGATCGGTTTTGCTTGTGGCTCGCTACTCTCGGGTCCCCTCTCTGAGACGTTTGGACGCAACGCAGTGTATATTGCCACGATGGTCCTCTTTTTGATCTTCATCATGGCTTCGGCATTAGCACCTAACCTGCAGGCTCATCTTGTCTTTCGATTCATAGCAGGTCTTTTTGCCTCGACGCCACTGAGCTGTGCTGGTGGCACAGTCGCGGATCTATGGAGCCCCCTGCAGAAGACTTATGCCTTTCCATTCTATGCAGTGCCTGCATTTGTAGGCCCGATGGTTGGTCAAATTATCGGGGCCTATATTCCAACCACTCCTGCCCTAGGGTGGCGTTGGCTAGAGTGGATCATGCTTATCCTTGGAGGTGCAATCCTTTGCATTATAGTGATATTCCTACCGGAAACTTACGGCAATCTGATTCTACGCTGGAAGGCCAAAGCTCTGCGCCAACAGACTGGAAATGAGAGGTATAGATCTCCGATGGAGATGAATCGACAGAGCCTGGGCCAACGTTTACGAATCTCTACATCCCGACCATTCGCGATGTTTTACTCCGAGCTGATCATCATTCTCCTGTCACTTTACTTGACTATCATGTATATTGTCCTCTTTACCTTCTTGGAAGGATATACATACGTGTTTGGGGAAACCTATGGCATTTCTCAAAGGCTCACCTCGATCTGCTGGGCGGGTATGCTAGTGGGTGTTCTACTTGTTATTCCCCTGATTCCAGTGGTATATACCTGGACTGCAAGCGAATACAAAAAGACCTCAGCAATAGCACCCGAGACAAGACTCTGGTACGCGATGCCTGGGGGAGCCCCGGCAGTGCCAATTAGCCTGTTTTGGATGGGATGGACTAGCAATGTGAGTGTCCGATGTGCCATCCTGAATTTGATTTTATTTACTGACCAGTGTCCTCACGTATATAGTCATCCGTTTCCATTTGGTCTCCGCTCATTGCCTCGGCTGCTTTTGGTTACGGGATCACCACTATATTCATCGTTTCGTATATGTATCTCATCGATTCGTATAATATATATGCAGCATCTGCGCTCGGATTTCTTGTCTTCACGAGGTATGTCGTGGCAGGAGGCATCACGGTCGCCGGCGGTCCGATATATCGGTCGATTGGAGTTCACTACACACTCACAATTCTTGGGGCCATCAGTGCTGCCATGACTCCGGTTCCCTATTTGCTCTTCATCTATGGCCCGCGTATTCGAAAGCATAGCAGATACGCGGTACATTCCAACATCGAATGATGAGATGGCCAGAAGACCTTGGAAAATCTGGACAACAGGCACCAATCATTGTCCACGGGTCCTTGACTAGAATTTCAGAAAATTGTTATAGCGGGCGTGGGCTCTAGAGAGCTTCCGAGACCGGTAGTGCTGGGATGAACATCTATAAGCCTCCCTGGGAGGCGTGGAGATGTTATTTGGCATTCATTTCTACAGTTATACAGTGTAACCCTTGGATACTTAGAGAATTAGTTTTCATATGTGTCTCAATTTATTCCTGAAGTCGCACATCATCCCTATCAATATCTACTTTTGCAGGATCTTTTCCAAGTCAGCAATAACTTCTAAAGTTGCCTCTAAAGTTTAGCCGAGGACTATTCTTTGACATGCTTTGTATTAGACCAAGTTTCAAATTTTGATGGCCTCCATCAGAGCGCTAGTCATATGTACAGTGTGGACACTAGATTTCTCATCTGTGGTTTCTATAAGATCAATGATCTACTGGAGGCGCTCGATGACCTTGATGAGATCAGCAGAGACACCCATGGCAGTGACATCTCCACCAGCACCAGCACCCTGAACAATCAGGGGGTTAGCGCCATACCGCTTGGTGTAGAAGCTAATGATGTTGTCACTGCCCTTCAGACCAGCAATGGCACTATCCTTGTCAAAGTATTGCAAGCCAACCTTGACGGCCTTGGAGGCAACATCAATGCTACCAACGTAACGCACAACCTTGCCCTGCTTCTCGGCAGTGTCCTTGACATTGGCCATCTGGGCGTCAAACTCAGGGAGGCGAGTCATGAACTGAGTGATTCCCTCTGCGGAGGAGGGAAGAGAGGCCAGCTCGGCGGGGATCAGAGACTCAATAGGGAAAGAGTCGGGCTTTGTGACCTCAAGGCCAGCAATACGGGCGAGGATGGTGAGCTTACGCGCAACATCCATGCCGTTCAGGTCATCACGAGGGTCGGGCTCGGTGTAGCCGAGCTCCTTGGCCTGAGCAACCACGGCACTCCATTGCGCGTCAGATGATCCTGACGCAGGGGCAAAGGTGTTGAACAGGAAAGAGAGAGTGCCAGAGAACACACCCTCAATGCGGGTCACTTCATCACCGGTAGCCACAAGGTCCTTCAGGGTGGAAAGGACTGGCAGGCCGGCACCCACGGTGCTCTCGTGGTAAACGAGGGCCTTGCCCTGGGCAGCCGACGCGAAGATGTCCTTCCACAGTGAGATATCATCGGAGAATCCCTTCTTGTTGGGAGTGACCACTGAGATACCCTTCTTCAGGAATGTGGGGTACTGGCGGGCCAAGTTGATGTCGGAGGTGTTATCGACCAGAATGGCGCGACCAGGAGCATTGGCAAGGTATGTGGCAATCTCCTCAGCCTGAAGAGCACCGCTCTTGGTCAAAGATGGTGTAGCGGATGCTGTGGCCCAGTCGGCAGCGGGAATGGCAGGTGCATAGGCGGGTGCGGGTGCGAGAAGAGTCTGAGAGGAGCGGGCAAGGAGGACAAGCTGAGGAGCATTGGGCAGACGAGCGAGCTGCTGGAGGAAAGCAGTGCCAACACCACCGACACCTGATTCATCAATTGGTTAGAGCCATCTCTCTCTCTCTCTCTCTCTCTGGATGATGCGAAAGTCCATCGTGGTGAGGGGAATAACTTACCAACCACACCGAGGAAGATAGAGCTAGACATTATCAAGAAACTTTTGAAGGATAGAGATGATCCGTATCTAATGCTCAACAAAGATTTTGCTAGATCGAAACTGCAATTGAGTCACGGCGCGATCTAGTGCTCGGTGGGGGGCTGCGGGGCTGCCCGACTATCGGCCTTAGTCAGCATGGCAGAATTAGAGGCGGTGTGGTTTTCCAATCACCGCTTATCGATAAGCTCGTTATCTTTCAAGGTTCATCTTCCTCTCACCATCCACACATCTTGCTTGTCACGCAACAAAATGCCCGCTGATCAGGGGTCCCTCTATGGGAAACCCCGCACCAAAAAGGACAATAACGAGCAAACGGCTTCGAACCTCGCATTTACCTCCCAGCTATCATCTCTTATCGCTCAAAGTGCGACCAATGCGCCTTCGCAAGGGCGCCAGCGTCCTTCCAAAAACCCCAAATCAGACATCTTTGCAAAGCACAACAAAGGATCCCAGAAACGTGCCGCTGCCGATCTCCTAGATGACAATCGAGCTCTCAAACAAGTCCACAGGAACACCCAAGATATCGGCTCTGTGGACACCGCCACCCTTGGCCGGTCTCGTCGCCGTATGGAGGAGAAAGTGAGGATGTACGATGATATGAAGAAAGGTCTTTACCTCACTGGCGATAGCGATGACGATGACGACAATGCTCCAATTGATCCGTCTGACCCTGAGGCTTATCTGAAACGACTGCGACGCAAGGAGAAGGAGGGATTGGTTGACTTTGATCTCAAAGATACAAACGAGCAAGAATTCAAGCCCGATGATTCGGATGAAGACACTTCTTCGGTCATTTCTTATGAAGATGAATTTGGTCGTTCCCGCCGTGGTACCCGTGCGGAGGCTGCCGAGGCTTCTCGTGCCAAGGATGAAGCAGCTGGCGGCGAATCTGCCCAGGAGCGTTGGCGACCCGCTCGTCCCGACAATTTGATCTACGGAGAGGCTGTTCAAACTGAAGCCTTTAATCCAGATGCTGATGTAGCCTCGAAAATGTCTCATCTCGCTGCTCGTCGTGACCGCTCGCCTACCCCACCTGAAAACAAACACTACAATGCCGAAGAAGAAGTGCGCAATCGTGGAACTGGCTTCTATACCTTTTCTGCAGACGAAGAGGAGCGCAAGAAGCAAATGGAACAGCTCGAGATCATGCGGAAGCTCACAGTTTCGAAGCGGCTGTCCGCCCAGGAGGAAATTGCGCAAAGAAAGGCCAAAAAAGAAGCGAGGATTCAAGACTGCATCGACTTCTTCGCCCGGCGGAAGGCACTCCAGGAGGCAGCACAACGCGAGAGAGAGCTCAATCCCCCTCCTCCAATTGACCCATCCGACATGCCTGATCCCGAGCTTGACTTCTTACCTCTGGAACACCAAAGGCCTAGCTGGGTCCCTTGGTTTGTGAGGAACCCTCGACGGCTTTTTGAGCCTGTTCCCTGGAAACTTGCGGAAGAAAAGCCGAGCGAGCCATCGAAACCGGGAGAGGCAGGGTCGGAACAGCCGCGATAGCCAGTGCTTTGATGATCTTCTTTTGTGCTGCCCATTTTATGTGATACCCCTTTTACCAGAAGTAACTTTTAGACTTACATTCTTTACAAATTCTACAGAGCGCGCGAACTTTTATTGAATGCAACCTTGGAAGATTACATATCTGTTCGAGATTCATGTGAATAGACGTACAACCTCCAGGGCTTAGAAATTTAGTGGAATGCCCAGGTGATATACTTAGGTACTTGAGCATTTACTCAATACAACCCTAATTTGCCCTGCGCAAGTGGTCTACAGATTGTAACATCTACCAGAAAACGCACAATTCATGAATGCAAACTAAATACTGATCTAGTCACACTACATACTTAAGTAGAGAAAGTGAGGTTATTCTGACTCCCGCCAAAAGAAGGCTTCACAAGACATTAAATATATTCCCGTCAGGAAAGCATAGCTAAAGTTGTCACGCTTAACAACATTTTTGAAAGAAAATTTTCATCATTGCAGTCATATCAGCATCATCCTGTCGAGTATTAGCCAGGCCAGCCTGGAGAGAGCCCGTCCAAATCTCAAGGAAACAGTCGTCACGGCCTATTTCCAAGGATATTCTCATTCAATGAGCACCTGTAGCCAGGCGGCGGATGGCATTCAGGAAGTCAGTAGCGTCTAGGATACAGTAAAGTCAGCAGTGAAAACAAAAGGCAAACTCGGAAGCTGATCACTCACCCGATGAGGTTTTGAACTCAATGATATGTCCGTAGTTATTCCGCGGCGAGTTATAATCATCCCCAGACATGAATACCATGGGTCTGACATTACGGAGCACGACAGTCCTGGAATCCTCAGTCCTGATCCATTTGTCCTTGACAAGGTTATGAGTAATGAAGGCAGTCCAGACTGGAGTCCTGCAATCGGCGTTAGCAGGCTTGACCTACCTAAAATTCCTGCTGCTGATTGTGAACTTACCTGCCCATTGGACCCCCATGCACTGATGCCTGGATCCGCACGGCCCCGGTCACTTGGTCTTCCCATATGCGTAGCCCATGTAAATATCCGTCGTCGTTAATTTTACTGCAGAATATAAGCTGTAGCCCTGGCCCGGTGATGTATACACGACTCGACTTACCCCCCATAAAGTTCCTCTTCTTCTAACAACTCGCAGTCTGAAAGATTGTCTGCCTGCGCGTCGGAGCCTAGATCCTGAGAGCGTAAAGCGAGAAAGGCGTGATGAAACGTCACTAGGGCTATTGTATGGATTATGGTAAGCGCCCTTATCACCGATCAAAGTCCACCTGGGGATCTGCCGGTGATGAAGATACTTTACCTTCCATTGTCTTGAAAACTAAGATAGACCACAAAACATTCTCATTTCTGCCCCTCCGCCGCCTGTACAGACAAAGGCAACTGCCCTCTCGCTGAACATCGATGAGGTTCAGCGGCAACGTATAATAATCGCTTGATCGTGACCGGTGTGGGACTTTGATAAGTATTCGGACGTGGGAGTCGCGCTTTCGTATATAGAAGTATACTCGGAGGTGGGACTCGCCCTCAAGGCGACTTCATCATGGTGAGCGGCATACTCCGCAGGGACGATTTCGGCGACTCACAATTCAAGAAGCTCTTCAAATCCTCTTCCCCGGAGCATTTCCTTCGCATCAGGGCATAAATCTCCTTGACAGCTTGATCTATGGCAGGGCTTATCAATACATGAGATACATGAGTGTAAAAGATCTTTTGGGTTCCTCACCTCTGTTCTACTCTCGGCAAGGGAGTGCTTGTGCTAGGCGTCTTGAACGCCGCTTGAGCCCAGTGAGCTCTCGAGAAATCGGTGTTTGCCGAGCGACTGGTGGCAGTTGTTGCTGAAGTTGCCGATGTCATTGGCGAGGCTGGAACGTCTGGCACAGAGGGCGGGAAATCCGAGTAAGTTCCCGATGAAGGGGACATTGGCGATGTTGGAGATGCGTGCGCCGGGCGAGTACGTTCATATGACCTTCGCCGGGGTGCTCTTCGATCGCTGATAGGGCTCACAGGCTCGGCACTCCCGCTGGATGAGGGATTTCGATGGAGCGGCACACGACGAATACGTTCGGTGATATGCGATGTTTGTACATCGCACAATATTTTAATACCATTTCGAAGAACCGACAGGTAATGGGGGTCTTGACCGTCACTAGCGCTCAAAGATAAGTATACCAGGGCATCGCGTTGTGGGGTCGGCGTTGTCGGGAGACACATACTCCTTCACCACCTCGCCGAGCTCTCTCAAGAACGTCTTGTACTTGGCTAAGCGAGTCGCGAGGCTGTACTGCGCTTCATCCCAAAAGAAGTCATTCAAGGCTGTCCATGTGCGCAAGTAAATTGCCGAGCTGGCTTGGCCACCATCGAGGGCACGGAAAAAGTCCAGAATATCATCGCCGGTGTATTTGAGACTCGTCTGTACCAATGACAAGTCAGACTGGATGACTTGAAAGCTGCGTCGATAGCGCGGATCTCTGTTCAGAGCCTCCAGGTTTGACAGCGATGAGCTGATGTTGTATAAGTCGGCGATCAGAGAGGTCACCTCGGCCGCATGTTCAGGAAGAGGGGCACGGAATGTATGAAAGCCGGCGGCGACGCTCTCAGCATTATCGGCAGACGCGCCCAGAGACATGGAGAGTCCACAGGGTCAGGCCATAAAGGTGTTTCGTTTTTTCTCTCTTTGTTATTGTGGAGGGGGGTTCGAATAGAGGGGCAGCGGAATATTAGGCGTGAACAAAGCCAATAAGCTCACATGCACGGAATTAAGATTATTTAACCAAGTCAACCGACTAGACTAGGAATTAATAGCACACGCGTGAGGCTCCGAGGGGCAGGGTTCTCCCTTGCGTCCGACAATTGACGTGTTCGCGTGGGAATGGCGGGGCCGGGGTGGAGTGTGGTGTGTTGGCCGTCGGGTGGGAATCCTTCCAGTTTACGCTGTAGAGCTGTACCCTGGGCTTGGAAGGTTATGTTCTGTTCATTTTCAAAGTTGATGATTCCTAGCCCTAAATGTGGGGAATATCTGCTTTCACAAGAGGCTGTGAGGATGGCGAGGCGTGCGCGGGAGACTGAGAAATTCGGGATGCATCTGTAACTTTAGAATCACTCCAAGCCGCTAGCATGCCGCTTCCATGCGCCAGATTGAGAAATATGTATACCACACATCATGCGAGGCTTGGAGCTCTAGAAGTAGTGGAGAGAATTTTTCAAGACAGCAAAGTGGTGGGTTAGAGGTAGATATAAACCTTGAAAGTCAACGAGTCAGTTAACCGAACGCCGATGATCAACTAACTATGATTTGAAGGGCTGATCACCTTGCAAGAATTACGGAAGCCTGCGGATTACACGAAGAAGCTATTTGGCTGATTGCCTCTGTGGACGCTCTAGCCCTTGGCTAACTGACCCCGACCCCCCAACGATTTCTAGAGTTTACCGACGAGCCCTAACATGCACCATGCAGCTTTAGAAAAGTTGCGGTCTAGACACCAACGTGTGCAAACTCCATATGCTACTTCTAAAGTTGGAATAATGTGTGCTTTCTCTGTAGTTTCTACGCACGTGGGTACTTCCAGGGGAGTCATCAAATCGAGTTTGAACCACGCCACTTAAGCCCAGGAACTGCAAACATCATGAACTTCATGATGCCTGATAGGAGGCATCCAGAGCTAGGATAACTGGGATTCTCCAATGCATCGAGCCGCTGTCATATACCTGGCCGCATAAATCCAAGTTCGGCCTAAAGGGATCCAACCCAAACCCCAAGCATGCACACCAGTACGCAGTATCATAGTCATGAGTCGCCTCGTCTTTTGTTTACTTAAGTAGCACCGAGGCCAGTCATCAAAAATCAAAGATTTTTGTAGCCATTGATAACCGCCAGGGCATGAGATAGCGGGATTATGTTTGACTTCCAGGAGTACTCGGCTACGTGCATGTGCCAGGCGGCCTGCGGTCAGGGTAGCCCTGGAGAAGTCGGCATGAAATATAACTAAAGCTTCTCGGGGCGCGTCAAATGCGTTTAAGAATTGGATTCCAGTCC
This sequence comes from Penicillium salamii, assembly GCA_911197225.1. Lineage (NCBI taxonomy): Eukaryota > Fungi > Ascomycota > Eurotiomycetes > Eurotiales > Aspergillaceae > Penicillium > Penicillium salamii. The sequence goes on along the minus strand of CAJVOY010000111.1, from coordinate 56,327 downwards.
GGGCCACTGCCTCCAGTCGGAGTTCCGACGTCAAGAGAGCTCCATTGTTAGCAATTATAGCTTGTCAACGCTTAGTACATCTCGTACGGGAATCTGGCCATGTTAAATCCCCCACTGTGCCATGGAAGTTTCGATTTGTCGCTCTGAAGCCTGAGCATTGGAATTAAATCGATCAATTCAGTTATGCCTGTACGAGTACCTAGTAACCAATTATCTCTCACACGAAAGCCAACAAACGTCAACAAAAGCAAACGAATAAACCCCGGAGTTTGTCAATGACGCAGGCGGTGAGAGGGGCTCCAGTTGATGTGGGGACCTGGAAGCTTCGCGTTGGAGCTTCAAGCTTCTCCGTGCAGAAACTTCAAGCTTCACATCGAAGTCTACTCATCCGAGAAGCGCCACTATAGCTTCTTCGGAGCAATTCTGCAACACTAGGGATCTGGCAAGGGAGTAAGTAATTATGAGGGCCACAGTGACACCAGTTCAAGGGTAATTTCCTATTGATTACTGGATACCCTTAGATAAGAGCATAGACAGCTCAAAAGAAGCAAAGAAACCCCTCCGTCCATCAAACCCAGAAGCCGTGCACGAAACCGTCCGAAAAAAATAAAACCAGAGGAAACCATTAGAGAAACACAAACGCCCAAGGCCGAAGACGAAGTCAAGTGGGGAGGCATTTAAGAGGACTCTTCCTCCTCCTCATCATCGCCCTTGGCGAGATAAGCGGCCTTCTCCTCCTCGTAGCGCTTCTTGTCCTTGGCAGCCTTCTCATCGTAAGGCTTGCGGTCATCCTCGCTCAGAGCCTTCCACTTGTCACCAAGCTGCTTGCCAACCTGACCTGTAGGGTTGTTAGGTATGCACCATTCAAACTAAACAGAAAAAACATACCGAAGCTGATGCCGGGGTTCTCTTCGCGGACCTTGTCACGGTTGTCATTGGCAAAGAACATGTAAGCGGAAAGACCACGCTTGGGGGCGTTGGGGTCTGAAGAAGGTTAGTACGCGTCCATCCGAAAAGTACCAGATGATCGGATTCGGTAAACTTACCCTTCTTGCGGCGCACTTGGCGCTTCTCGGGGGCCTTGCGGGTGGACTTCTCCTTAGGCATGTTGACTAGTGATGGTCAGACGCGATCGATGGATGAATTGGACGACTTTGGATTTTGACCAAGGAAGAGAAGTGCGACAGGAGAGAGCAAACAAATATATGCGCAATTGAGACGCGTATTTGGGATGACAATGTTGCAATGGCAAGTGAGGGGACGCGACGGATTGTTGGTCAGGCGCGTTGCGCGCAAACCAACCACTTGCGACCGTAGGAAATCGCAGACATAGCAAGAAAAGGGGGGATTCCAGCTTACATGAATTCGATGTTCAGGACTTCGAAAATGTGAATTAAAAAAAAGTTGAAACTGTTCATCTTGTTAGTGAGCTGCGCAAGACATAGATGTAATAACGCGACGAGGTCGCGGATTGGAGAAAAAAAGACACAGGCAATGAAATGAGAACAGAGGACTCTGACAGGGTAGAAAATGAAGGAAAATAAGGAAAAGGTGGTGGTGGTGGTAGAAATGCGACACCAAAGTGTTGATAGAGGGTTATGCAGTACCTTTTTTTTGTATGGGAGAGAATAGTATGGAGAGGTTGGTAGTGTAGGAAGATAGTAAGAGAAGAAGAGAGTAGAGGGGGGAGGGCCGTAGTAGTAGCAAAGAGAGAGGGGACGGCACCACAGCAAGGGCCGTTTCGCCGAAGGGAATGTACACGTATTTTACACTATCGACCCTCATTGTATTTTTGTTATGCATAGGGATTCATGAAGGATTCCTCTCTCATCGGATCTGGTCTTCTTTGTGTCTTTACTCTTTAGTCTCTTGACTTTGAATAGAAGAATTTCCCCCTATTGTCTCGAAATGAACCATATAATTCCATGTGTTGGAGGTATTCAGATGTTACGTCTTGCTCCGTCTTATTAATAAAACGCGCAAAATATACGGGTACACAATACGCGGTATCTCCATAGTAAAACTCCCCCCGGCGTGGTACTGAGTACTTCTTATTACCGTCGATACGCAAGTTCTTATTACCGTCGATACGCAAGTAGTCGCCCATAGTGATGGTTGTTTAGAGGTACTTTTTTTTACTTCAACAGAGTACTGCGTACCATAATCTTAAATTTTAGACGCAGTAGCCGTCTCTGAGCTCAGACTGACCAGCCTCTGATGGTGAAAGCACCTCTGGAAACGCCCCAGCCAGGAAATTGGACATAAAGATCCACCGGCAGAAATGGCAGGAATGAGCCCAGGACAAACGAGCAGTGGTTTCTCTCAGCAGACGGTGAAAGAGCTTTCAAAAATATTCTGGGTCTATGGGATAAAGTGGAATGGCCTTGCTTCTCTGCATGGTCATGTGTGTGTACCAAAGTGTATACCAAAGGTACCTCTGGCGTAGCAGCAAAATAGGTCCAAGCCGGTACTCATTCCAAGGTGAGGATAGTCCCAAGCTTGGAAGTGATACATTGCACATAGACAAGGCTTCCGGTTAGAATAAAGATGTCAATGGCAATAATAGACAAGCAAACTCTACTTAAACTCTCGGTGCCGAAGCTACAGTTATCATCTAAACATCCTGTACTCTGTACTATAGAGTGAACCCAAATCTCAAAGGCAAAAAGTGTAGGAGTACTTAATATGGGTATCTTCAGGTAAGGGCGGACGGTTGCTCAATCGTAAGCGTGGCGTACCCTTTTAGCGTAACCCCCAATTGGAAATACAACCGGAGAGGTACGAGGAGGTATTCGCTCTCTCTGTCATGGGGTTGATGGTTTGGAGAAGAGCGGACAAATAAAAAATCAGTCTATCATTATCCCATACCGATACTCGTACACCTCAATTACTAGCACTAGCTGTGCATAGTGCGGAGTGAGACAAGAATACGGAGTTGGCTTTAAAGCAATGTTAGCATTATTCCTTACAGATCCGAATCACACCATCGTCACAGGCGAATAAAGCACCTTCTACTCCGTATGTCCATCAGATATTGTCTCCAATATGACTGGACTGTATCGCATATTGTGTTTTGTACCCGTCCCCCTTAGTTACTCGTAGCTCTGAGACTGCCCAGTGGCAGCAGTTATCTTACAGATACCAGTATGCAGGCTAGAGCAAACCCAGGCCTTTTAGGGGAATTGACATATCAAGAATGTCCAGGTGCTTCATAAATTGGACGTCAATGCACTGGGACGGAAGAAAGCAGATCTAAGTTACCATACCAGTATCAACCCACCCGTATCAAGATTCCTCGCTTTCCGAGAGGAGCGTCATACAAAGCGTCGCGTCGGTAACCAAAAACATTGAATTTCTATGGTATTTTCTCATTTTCTGGTATGATGCCGGAGTATCTTCCTCAGATCACACTCTTTAATGTATCAGATGAAACCCTTACTTCAATGTGAATATTCACACCGACTTAAAGACTTCGTTTCAAAAGTGAGAGCTTGTGGGTCAACTCAAAGGCCCTTACAAGTACAAGTATCGTCCACACTGTCCAAATCCGGTTCTACACGTACGGAGTCATGACCCGAGTCGCCCTTTGATGAGTGCGGATGGAAACAAAACAAGCGACTGGTTTCATAAGGGGATATTATTGTATGCGCTCAAGTTGTGCTCCGTAATCCATACTCGTAATTCCAAAGAACCTCAATCGTCGCTTTCATCTAGCACCAGGGCGCGCAGCATGTCGTCATCAGCCCAGTCCAATCCACTCGCCACAACAACCGCGCTGGCAATGTTTTTCATGGTTTCCCAACGCGCTTTGCGCACCTTCAGGTCGCCTTCCAGCGCTTCTAATTCGTTCAGTTGGGAGTCACCGATCTTCTCTCGCCATGACGAGTCCTGCTTGGTGAGTTCCAATAGCTCACGAACCAGCTCCTGATTGTCGCGATTGAGCTGTAGATTTTCCACTTCGGTATTGGAGATCTGCTTCAGCACTAGGTCATGGGCCGAGGCAAGATTCTCGTGCGCGAGGGCAAGGACATCCCGACGATTCACCAGGCGAAGAAGGGCCCTGTCTTGTTTGTTAGCCAGGAAAGACCGCGGTCTAGTCCAACTATGGTCGGCCCGTACCTCTCGGCGGGGGTAGCAGCCTTCAGGTGAACGGCTTTGAGAATCGGATCGGTCATGAGGATAGTGCGGATGGCCTTCCTCCTGACCATGTATGTAGACCGCGCCTCTAGGAGCTCACGCTCCGCGAGCGCAAGCTGTTCCTCGGCATCTCCACCCGACGCTGTTTCCAGGTCTGTTAAAATAAAAAGAGTAAATTAACATCAATGAGAGACAGACACAGCGCAAAGGATCATGTTGTCTTACCTTGTTCCAGAAATGCCTTTTCCAGTTGTTGTTCCTGGATCTGGTTGTAGAGCTGTAGGACTAAAGCCTCCTTGTCGGACAAAGTCACAACATCATGAGAGGCATCTGCAGCGTAGTCCAGGAGTGTCACCTCAGCCGTTTGCAGGTGAGGCAGCGACTGGCCATGTTTTGCAGCCATAGACGCAGATCGATGGCGCATCTTGTGATGAAAGATAAGCCCGGAGGCGGTGGAGCTTCCCCGACCATACGTCGCTCAGCAACCTTTCTTCAGACCTGACCAGCCTGATCTGGGGGGCTTCAGGACTCTCGTTCTCTTTTCAATTTCTTTGGGTGGTACACCTCATTCTCGGGATATTTCCGTATCATTTCCCTCTTCTCACTGTCACTGGAGCTTCTAGGCTTAAGCGGAGGGGGGTATGTCGTTGCACATCTACATTGCTCACACGGGAGAGCATTTCCTGGCTGACCCAGTAGCCTTCGCCTCGTATGTTTCATTCCTATGTCTGATACCTTGAAAACCTCTCTAGCATACCTCCTGCTCCTGCTCCTGCTTCTACTTTTGCTCGATGGTGCCCATGTGATCCGCAACTGACGCATATACCTTACTTCTAGTCCCGATGCTTTAAAGTCATGGATTGTGCGAGAAACCTCTATTCCGCCCCCGCGGCAGATCTTGATGACCGCCCGGGGTAAGAATGTGAAGATCCAAACCCTCGCCACGGAAGTAAGGAATGATACCTGTTGTATGGCGGTGTGGGGCTTGCTAACAGAAGGCCGATCATCGCAGAACGAAATCTTTGTATACGACCGACAATATATCAGCGAACCGGGTGACATCGAGTTCCCAGAACTACCTTCACCAGAGCCCTTCCAGCCAGGCGTTCCTCCGGCCACCCTCAAAGACCAGAACGACCTTGAGGCATGGAGAAACCTCTACTCGGCAAGGCGCGATTGGGCGTTTGATCTGTCCAGCCGATGTAGATCGATCGACAAGAGCCTCCGCGAACATAATGATCGGACAGATGTCATACACCGGGCAGTCGGGGTGGCTTTGGAGAACCTCAAGTCTCACGTGGGCACCCTAGAACACAGGTTCCAGGAGGCGCAGTCGTGGGCGAACAACCTGCTGGAAGAACAGCGGGCAGCCCTAGATGGCTGGCAGCAAGCTCTTGCCACGTTGGGCGATATACCAGCGCGGAAGGACTTTCCACTCCTAGGGCGTCCATCCACGCCCAAAATGGATAAGGACCGACCCACTGGGACACTCCGTGACTTTGTCGACTCGGCTGAGGTTCAACGCGCCGGAGGAGAGGCAGCTACTATGTTGCCGACTTTTGCCAACCATGTCCAGGACATCGAAAGGAGCATCGATGAGATTGCTTCAGACACCCAGCAGCTAGTGGACGAAGCCACCGAATCTGGCTTTGAGGGTGTGGATGGGCTGGTCGAGGAGGTCGAAACAATTACCAAAAAGATTGATTCGGATTATGAACATGTCCTTGGTCTTCCGAAAAACCAGAAAACATTGGCTAACATTTCACGGCTTGCATTCAATCACACCCAAGATCTCCTTCCCACCCTACTGGAATTTGGGGCCGAGTTGCAAGCCGCATTGGTTCAGGCTGTACAACGTCGAACAGCCGCAGAAAGAACCGCTATCGGACACATGCGAACCATTTCCTCTCTTGAATCCAGACTTGCGGACGCCCATGGTCAACTTGTCAACTTGGACATGGATAGCAATGCTTTTGATGTGATATACTCTGTTTTTCAAATGCCAATGGTCTATGGTTCCATCCTAATTGAATCCGTGCGGCGCCGAGAATGGAGCGAAAAGATTAAGACTGACTCCTTGAGTTTAGTCGAGGAAATGGCAGTCCTCAGAGATGAAGAGCAACGCCGAAGAAAGAAATGGCTGAAGAGTATGGGGGACTTCATGACTGTCACTGACTCCACCGCACCAGGAATCGAGGTGAATCTTCAGGGCCAAGATGATCAATGGCCTGAAGTAGCTAGGAAAGAGATCGAGTATTATATTGACGAGTTGAAAACAAGGCACTCCATGGCAAACCTGGCAGACGAATTGACTCAACAATTGAAGGAGCTGGATCTACCAACTCGGCAGCAGAGACGGCGCGCCAAAGCTTTCAAACAGGGGAGCGTGTTTGACCTGAGCCGCAGCTCGATATTGCGTGCAGACGACTCAGTGCGCAGCCTGCAAGAAGAGAAGACAAAGTTGGAAGAGAGGCTCAAAGGGTCTGACAGTCGCGTTAGGAAGCTAGAGGACCTTCTGCATCGCCAGAGCCAGATGAGCCGGCCCTCAAGTGGAAATTTCGGTCCAGACTTTCCCGGCTCTCCTGCATCTCCCCATCCGGATATACTATCAAGGCGATCATCTGTTTCGTCAAGACGTGTCTCAGCAACTCAATCCCCCGAGGAAAAAGCACTTATCCAGCGCATTGTGAGCCTCGAGGCAGAATTGGCGGCAGAGAGGGATTCTATCCAGCGGCTGCATAAAGAAGCCCATGTCGAACGTCAAACCAATTCGGACAAATTCCAAGAGGCACAATCAACGAAAAAGGATCTCATTGGCAATCTCGAAGCACGTCAACGCGAGTTTGAAGATGAGCGACGGTTTTTGGACGCAGAGCTCAAGAAATTTAGGCTCCGTACAGAGGAAATGGAGGAGGAACTCGATCGCCTCATGGATAGCCGAGAGAATGGCAGGCAAGAGATTGATGAGCGGATGCACCAGCTTGAGATAGATCTACAGAACGCCAACGCCAACTCCGCCGATGACGCACAAAGGATCAACGATCTCAATGCGGAGATCGAAACCAGAAAAGAACAAGAAGATGGCTTACAACGAAAGGTCGATGATCTTGAACGGCAGCAATCGGAGCTTGAGAAAAAGGACCAAGAGAACCATCAGGCCCTCGAGGCAATCTTCATGAATCTCTCGCCGGGAGGCAAAATGCCGACTGAAACCCCAGATATTATCAAAGCTATCGAGGTCCTATCCGAGGGCCTGTCGATCCACGCTAAGAATGTGGAGTCCGATGTAGCTAAGGCTACTGCTGAGAACAAGGACTTGGTGGAGCAGATTGCCCAGCTGGAAGCCAATGCAGAGGACCGGGCGAAATCCTTGGAGGAGTTCGAATCCAAATTATCGTGCTTGTCTGAAGAGCTTTCGCAGGAGCGGTCGAAACTTGAAGCAGCGAATTCTGAATTGGACAACGAACGGTCGAAATTCACCTCACTCCACTCCCAGATTGCAGACGGGGAAAGCGGCACGAAGGCCTTGCGTGAAGAAATTGTCGAAGGGGAGAGGCGACAGGCAGATCTGTCCCAGCAGTTGGCACACGCCGAAAATCGCGCCCAAGAAGCAAAGGACATGGCTGCAGAGTGGGAGAAGAAAGCAGGCACCAGCTCAGAAATCGAACAGCAGGCCATGGCGCGGTCCGTCGCTAGAGGCACCAAATCACACGAGCTTTCAAAACAGCTTCTTACACAGGTTGAAAAACTCGGCCGAATGCTTGAACAATTGGGATTCACCATCATTCAACAGGAGGGCCAATTGGTTGTACAACGTGCTTCAAAGCTCACGGCTTCTTTGAGCCTGGGTGAAAGCCTTGCCCAGTCAGGCATCGTCTCTATGAAACCTGATCCAGCTCTTCTGGGTTGGATGCAAGCCGAGAGCCTAGAAGACGAAGACAATCTCTTCAGAGGGTTTGTGGAAAGCCTAGCTCAATTTGATGTCGCAGTCTTTGGCGATGTTGTTGTCAAACGTGTGAAGGATATTGAAGTCCTAGCCCGCAAGTGGCAGAAAGAAGCCCGCGGCTATCGTGATAAATATCATCGCATCCAGGTCGAAGCCCATGATAAGATTGCCTATCGTTCTTTCAAGGAGGGCGATCTTGCTCTCTTCCTTCCCACTCGCAATCAGGCCATCCGCTCCTGGGCAGCCTTCAACGTCGGCGCACCGCACTTTTTCCTCCGCGAACTTGACTCCCACAAACTCCAGACCCGCGACTGGCTACTCGCACGCATCACTAAGATTGAGGAGCGTGTCGTCGACCTTTCCAAATCTATAAATGGGGTTGTCCCTGACCGCCGCTCTCTTGGGGACGCTAGCGATGGTGCTTCTCTGGATGATGAGAATCCATTCGAGCTATCAGACGGTTTGCGCTGGTATCTTCTTGACGCCGTGGAAGAAAAGCCCGGCGCGCCCGCTACCCCAGGCATTGCAAAGAGCACAGTCGCCTCGGCGCATGTCGATGCCAAGGGTAGTATCCGCCTCAAGCGTGGTACAGATGAAGGTGGCGTTGCAAAGACCCTTTCTAGAAGTTTAGATAGCCGCCGGGACAGCTCAAATTCCAAACGGGGGACCCCGACACCATCCCATCACGCCGTTGAGGCTACCAGTGAACTCGCCCGTCCTGCCGAGGCTGATACCGGCTCGGCATCAAGGGAGAATGCCCCGGTCATCGACGAGGTTCGCCGTGACCTGCCCTCCGGCCCGTGAAAAGTAGGAACTGACTAGCTTTGCCATTCGTCTTTTCCGGGTCTTGTTTTCTGTTCTTGGCACTGAGGCTAACATGCTCTTTTCTGGCTCAGGAATCTGTGTCTGCCTCCGCTCAACCAAGCATGAGTGGTGCCGCCACTTCACCGTCCAAATCAGTCCGTCGACAAAGTGGCCGATCTCGTCCCTGGGAGAAATTATGGTCTCTTGACTATCGGCTGGAGGGCGGTGCCTCATAGACCGCATATCCTGGTTCCATCTTCCATCTTTGGATTTTTGAACTACACCTTACTGTCGTCCCTGCTGTGGATGAGGGACGCGCCACTTGAGGTCCATTTAAGATCCTATTTGCTTTTTGAATTTGTTCTTTCAGATACCCATCAATGCACCAGTTTTTGAATCTACTCATTTGCAGAGTCTAATTATTTAGCATAGACACGGCTAGTCAATTACTTTCCATACGAGAAATTCACCGTTCTACATTTTCCTATGTGTTTTTCTGATTCTAAAGTTCGTTGATGTGGTAATGATGCCGATAGTAAGCAGATGGCATTGGTTTTGCTGTGAACTCTGCGGTCATTAAGTAGCTAGTAAAGGCTGCCAGAGTGTATATTGCACACTCGTTAATCAAATATACTCATCATCGTCCATTCCCTCCTCCCCTGGCGGTAGGTCGGAGCCCCACTGCGGTGTGTACGCATCTGGAGGCGGCCAAGCATACTCAGGGCGTTGTACAGGTTGCTGGATCTCTGGGAATTGCTTTATTATGGGTGAAGGGGGTGTCTGAGACTCGACATTGGCCGTCGTGGGTGGGGATAACCACGGGAAGGCGACTGGAGTCCCGTTGATACGGATTTCGCCAATGAAATCAGTGAGCTCAGGCAGATCATCGACATAGCCATCCGAGAATCCGAACAGCTGTGCTATCAGCCTGGAGAAGGCAATAATAATAGTTAAAATGGGTGTGCAGATCGCTGACAGATGGGACCAGCGCCAGAGCATCGTCACAGTTACCCATGGATAGACAGGCGCATCGGGCTGTAGGCAGTACCCATCGCAGGGTTCGGAGATTTCAGAATAGCTGAAAGAGTCCGACATCAGGGATTCGATAATCCACCAGCACAGTGGAATAACGATGAACCAAAACAGTCTTGTCGGCTGAAGACGTCGAGATCGGGGACGTCGTTCGAATAAGCGGGGCAGACGGACGGCAGCGTAGACTCGTCCGTCAGAACATGTGCCGCATCCTTTACAGGGCTCGCCCGCATGCACATCTGTTGGTGATTTTGTCGTTGCCTTAGCTCCGGTCTGTGATGAAAGTGAAACACCTCGCGTGAGCTGCTCTTCAAGTCCGTCGAGCCCCTTCTGCACATCGTGGATGTGCCTCGTCAGCGAGTTGAGTTTGATACCGAGTAAATCGATGTTGGCATCATGATCTTTGGAGTTGGCTTTTTCAAGGCTCGCAAGAACCGCTTTCTCGTAAGCTTCATCGTCCTCGGGTGTTTCAATTTTGACATCGCTCGGGCCATCCATGATAGCCTGCAAGGATTCAATGGTGTCATCTCCAAGGTCAACGTCCTTTCCGGAACTAGCGTCCTCAATCACTGTTTCAAGAGCGCTTTTCGGTAGATGGGGTCGAGGCAACGGGGGTCTGGATGAATTGCTAGATTGTGTATTGGTAATGCGCGCTGCCTCGGCGGGCTGTTCGGGGCTCGGTTTCTCCATCTTGGGCGCAGTTTCCTGCAGTTGTTTGGTGGGATGATTTTGATCTTTAACCTCTGGAGCTTGCCGAGGAAGTACAATGTCTTTGGTCAGGTCCTCAGGGAGCTCGACCTTTTCCGACACACGTTGGGTCATTGGTGTATCAATCCAAGCACCCGTCACACGGGGGGTCTTATCGTAGAACTTCCGCTCGAATAGCTTCGGGGGCTCTGGGGTTTGAATTTCATCGGCCTTGTGGGTTTCGGACCTAGACAGACTGCGCAGCAGATCCCGGGAGTCCCGTTTGCTGGGACTCGGTCTTGTGAACGAAGAATTCTTATAGATAGTGATTGGGGAATTTGGAATTTGCTCGCCGTCAACACTGAAAGCTTCCTTCCTCGGAACCGTCTCTTTTATGCCTAGTCCTTGCTGTGTCCCCAAATTGTTCATGTTGGCGGTATCAGGACGTTCTTCGAGGGCACTGCGAGCTGGAAGACTGCTCCGTGCTGGGGAACGCGCAGCATGTGCGGGCTTGGGGGATGGATTTTCGGGATGTGAGCCCGACGAGCGATTGCGTGTTCTCTGCCCCTGCTGGTCTGGTATGCTGGGCGGGCTGGTTTTTCGCTCCCATTCTTGCCGGTGACCTGCACGGTAGCCCCAGCCAGACGGTAGATTTGGCGAAGGACCCGAGGGACCCAGATTGCCGTCATCTTCAGATACATTGTTCTCGGCTTCAGCCTCCGCTTGTTGGCGTCTTCTCCAGTTGTCCGTTCGCGAGGTGTCCCGCCCAGCCTGCGCTTTACTGAAAACTGGCGAAGGCTGGCCCGTGGCACGCCTGAGGCGCTCTTTGTCTCTGGTGTAATCCGTGCTCTTTCGATTCTTGAAGTCGACAAGATCACCCCCAAATTCTGCATCAGAAAAATGGGTGTCGTTGGCAGAGCCGCTGCGGCTATTCGTTGCATTGAGGTTGGGTTGGAAAGACGCTTGACGACCCCGGCTTGCGGGGCGGCGCGCGACGCGCTGCTTGTCCGAGTCTTCGTCGCGTACAAAATCGGAGAGCATTTCACTCTCTTGAATCTGATCATACGCATTTTGTAGTTCGTAGGGCGGAGGCGAGAGTTGGTATGGCGAAAACGCGTATGACTGTCGCTTCTGTCGCGGACTTGGCGTTGTCACCGGCGATAATTCCTCGCGGGCGACGGGCATGGTGTTTCTGGCTACTTCTCGATATGCCTGAGCTAGTGATCTCGATCGAATGGCATGTCGGGAATTTAATCCATCGTCTTGGGGGGAGGGGAGCTTCGGGTTTGTCTTGAAGTCAGATTTCGACGCGTACCGGAAAGGCGACGGGGGCTCCCTGTCTCGAGCGCGAGATTTATCGAACGACATGACAGAAATGCCCCTTGCTGCGGGATCTCATGTATTGGAAATAAAAGAGGGAGGGCGTGAAGAGAGGTAAATACGGGGAGATTCCTCATTCCCCAATGTGGTTAGACTCCGAATTCTTGCATTACGTCTATGTCGAGGTCTCGCATTTCAACCACATCAGACATCTGGAGCATTGACACCTGTACTTCTTCTGTACTCTCTATGACCCTGGACATGTGACACGCATCACACTGAACAGCTCCGACAAAAAGCGGTTTCTCTACTTTACCACTCACTATATTCTCACCTTACACCATGGCCAAATCCTCGCGGCGATCCGGTCGCACCAAAACGCCCACTTCATCAGGCACCTCAACTCCAAATTCAGCTTCGGCGGGTCCTATCCCACCCTTTATCAAGGTCCCGGAGGCCTTGACGTCGTTCGTCGAACCGTTGTCCCCCAACGAAGTCTATCTCGTCCATATCGATATCACAGCTGAAGAGCTGAAACGACAAACCTTCACCGTACCCTTGCTTGTCAACCTCATAGTTGGCGCCATTATCGGATGGAGGGTCTACACCGGCATCAGCACATACCCAGCCCTCGTGGCCACGCTGATCGGACTACAAAGTACCATGACGGTGGACACGGCCGCCATCCCATGGACCGAAGCGGCCCAAATCGTCGCGTTGCGCACGGGAACTCTGGCCCTCGACTATCTGCTCGTGACCGTCTTCCTGTCATGGCCAATTAATTTCATTCTGGGGCCCGTGCGCTGGCGCCGCGCGGTCGGATTCCGCGAGCGCGAGGTCATCGTCCGACGCAGCCACCCCAGTTGGAGCAAGACGCTCGAGCGCAACAAGTGGATTCGCGAGGACGAAGCGCGTCGCGATAAGATCGTTGCCGCCGTGACCCCGGAGCGTGTGGGCAAGACGGGCTATCTGCTCATGGACGAGGATTGGAACCTTGACTATGCGGCGATGATCCACGCGCACGCTCTTGTTGATCGCACGCGGAAGGGAGATGGGGTGCAGCTGGACGAGTTCCGCACGGCGGTATTGGTTAACACGGACGCTGATGGATGGCTGATCTGGCGGGTTGGAGATGAAAATACTCCCACCGGTCAGAAACGCTCTGCTCAGCGGGAACAAATGATTGCGTTTAAGGAAAAATTGACAGAAATGGGTAAGGAGGATCTGTTCCTCCGCTGGGTAGAGCTGATTCAATGGGAGAGCTCACAGCCCGGTGGCTTCACCCCCGAGCGACAGCGCTCTGCAATGTTTCAGGCAAAGCAGATGTTTGAAGATGAGAATGTGGATTTCAATCGTTTCTGGGACGAGATGGGCGGCATGAGGCAACTAGATTAGTGGTCTATTGATATAATTATGATACTCTTTACAGAGTATCTTCGCAGTTGGCGCATCAAACACTGCAGCCCTCGACAAAGAAAAAATAGATACATACATGCATGTATCAAGCAGCATCTAGGTGTACATGAAGGATGAATATGTATATAATTTTGAGGCTGAACTATGTTCAAGAATATTCACATGAATCGTTAACATAACTTCAGACGGGTATTCGCATCACCAATTGAAACCGCAGTAAAACAGGGAAGAGACGAAGAAGGAAAACATCAAAGTCGTGCCTTCGCATGCCATTCCTTCCGCATCTCGATCTCCGTCTTCAGTCGCCAATCTGCACTTTTCTTCATCAGGGATCGCGCCTCTTCATCACTGACTTCGCAGGCCTTTTCAATCGGTATTTCCTTGGTAGACCGCAACTTGAAACTACGCCAAGTGAGGGTTCCGGCTGATTTCACACGACCGGCCACAGCGTCGCGACAAAACTCGGAGAAGCCCTTGAAAAATTCATGGCTGACTGGGGTATCCAGTAGAAGCATGCCATGGCAATGTGGCATGCCCTCGTACAGTTCTGCCACGAGAGGCACACCCGCCTCGTGGAAGCGACGTCCTACAATGAGCCCTTCATCTGCCAGACCCTCCTCACCCATTGAAATCCAGATAGGCGGTGCCTTTTTCCATAGCTCGGCCGGGGCAGCGAGCGGAGAGACCAGTGGATGGCCGAGAATGGTAGAATTGCAGAATATATCAGCGCGAGGTGGCGTGGTGGGCCAGACATCGTCTGGGATGAAAGGAATGGTCTCGAATGGTGTGTCGTCGGAGGGCGTGGGCGAGGCGCCGAGGTAGTCAAGCCACGCATTCTTGGAACACGATGGCATTGAGCGGGTTATATCGCACCAGGGGGAAACTGTTGCCACGCCAGCGGGCAGCTCAATAGTGACGTCCTTGCCATGGAAGCGAACGGTGCGGTTTGTACGATCGAGGGTCAAGAGTGTCTGAAGTAGAACGAGTGAGAGGTTTCCGCCTGCGGAGTCACCGGCGAGAATGATCTTGTTTGCGGGCACGGGCTTGTGGAGCGAACCCTCGGGTGGGTGAACAAGGGAAAGGTAGGCCGTGAGGGCATCGACGAGCGCGGCAGGAAATGGGTTCTGGGGTGCCAAGCGATAGCGGACGGAGAAAGCAGGTGCACCAGTCAGGCGGGACAGGTGGGCGAGTGGCACGCGGTGAGTGCAGGGGTCCAGAAGGCTAATTTCTATGTCAGTTCTGCGAATATACGAATATGCGAATAGGCGCACACGCGCATGAGGATATACTTACAAGTATGCGCCGCCGTGGAAATACAGAATCGTCATATCAGAGGGCGATTCCTCGCGCAGCTTCAAGTACTTCTCCTCTTCCGAAAGATCGGGCTCCTTGGTGTGCTTCCCCACCCCAGCGCGATACCCAGTCCACTCGCCTTCCACGGGAACAGCTTCGGGGATATCATATGTCTCATCGCCGGTCTTGAGCGATTCAATCGCATGAAGAACCGCATCCCGTACGTCATTTTCGGGCTGCGGGAGGGTCACTTTCGATATCCACATGGGACCCTTGACGCCCGGGTCTCGTATGCCATCGCGCTGGGTTTTGCCTAACGGGGCCCTGGTATTCATGAATGACCGGAGGATCGCAACCGTCAACTCCGTTCGGAGGTCTTGTTTCCCCTTTACGGGGGACATTTGGATGCCATGGAGAAGGGCAGTCTTGAAGATTAGTGGAATATGAACCAAAAGGGCCTTCAAAAGGGCCAGACGAGC
This sequence comes from Penicillium salamii, assembly GCA_911197225.1. Lineage (NCBI taxonomy): Eukaryota > Fungi > Ascomycota > Eurotiomycetes > Eurotiales > Aspergillaceae > Penicillium > Penicillium salamii. The sequence continues at coordinate 41,213 of CAJVOY010000111.1, read as the reverse complement.
CTTAAACGAACTCATACTGACAATCGACAGGCCGAAAGATTCGGGGAGATCAATGGGAGAGACGTCGATTTATGCCAGAATGTGATAAACCGGATTCCATAGGTGCCGAGGTCCGTTGCTCCACCGGCCTTCTTTTTGCGCGTTTGGGATCAACCTCAAAATTGGCCAGTCTGTTTAATGGTCTGCGGCCCTGTAAGTCACTGGGATTGCATCGTAAGAAGGATGGAACATTGTAACTGCCGAGGTATCTGCGTACTGAAGTACCTAGGTACATAGGTCTTGAAATAACCCTAATCAAGCACCCCCCACTATCAGCATGCTTGTCAGGGCTCAACTAAATGCTTGATCTGGACTAAGAAACCTATGTTACAGATAAAAGGGATTTCCACAAATGAGGGGGCGAAGCAAGTACACATTTCAGAATACAGAACACCCAAAGAAATGTCCCAGGTTGATCAATTTGCTCTGATAAGTAGAATAAGCTTGTATACAATGCAAAGCCTATTTTTTCGGGTCCCCACTATAGCCACTTGCATTTGGAGTATCAATACATTCAGATTAAGGTACCCAGTAGATACTCCATCCTCCGTTCTTCTAAGCTCCAAGGTTCCTATCTTGGGCCTGGTTCTATGCCTCACAGCCACACCTCACTATCGAGTATGTCTTTGCTCAGGAGATATCTGTGACATGGTCTTCCAAGATTCTCTGGATCGGGCAATTTTCGGCTCTTGGTGACATCTCCGAGTATTTGCCGGCTAGATTCCACCGTAAAAACCGTTTCTGGGCCTCCCGGAAGATGTTTCATATTGGACTAAGGTCGCCTGCAGGCCGATACATGTAAGGCGAGAGGCCCAATCCGTCCAAATTTGAAGAATGACGTCAAAGAATAAATCGTGAAGAGGCTCTGTAGATCAAGAGGATCATTTCTAATCATCAGGACAAGTCAGAAGCAGAGAAACAAAGTACGGGAGTAAATGGCTAAAAGCCTCTGCAGAAGGATCAGCCGTGAATCAAAAGCGGGTCGGAGATTACTTAATGTCAGCCTTAGGCAGCCACAAGGAAATGCGTATCCGGCGTAATATTTGACTGTTGGTCCATTACTACCCTAGGTAGGCCTTCGATGCCTGGACATTTGACATTTGACCTTTGAAACCCTGAACCAGCACCTGACCGATGCCCTCGTTGGGACATAGATTTCTCTAACCTATTAAGACACACCCCCAAGACCCCCCGCGCATGGTGAAACGGACAGCAAAGAATTCCAAATGGAGGAGAGCAACCCCTTTGGCGAGGATCTGCCGCTGCCACCGGCTCGTCTGTTCGAACGCCTGAGCCAACTGTCTGGATACACCTGGGACCAAGCGATCGAACCGTTTCACTCGACGTACAACCACTGGCACATCTCAGGATATCGGCATGCCTTGGAGTCCGACCTGTCAGCGCCTCACGCCCACTCCTCAGGCCCCACATCCTCCGGTCCCTCCAGCCTCACACGATTCTCCCCTCGTACAGAAGCCCGGCCGTCAGCCCGTGCCCTGCGAAGACTAAGCGTAAGCGACACTAGCAGTGAGGTCTCCCTCTCGAACCACCATAGCTTGGAGGCAGAGGCAGTATGGATACCGGTCGTCGCGCGAATTTCCACCAACATAGTCCGGCTGGAGCGGGAGTTTCACATGCTTCGGTCGATCGTTCAATCGTCAGACCCCGATTGCAATCATACGATACGACCGCTCGACTTGATCAGGCTACAACAAGACTCCGGGAATTCGGCAACGCTGTTGGTCGCAATTTTTGAATCTCCGGGACACGACAGATTGCGAGATCTCGTCACATTCGGCCCCGCCTCGTTTGCGGCGGGATCCCGGGGTGAGGACAACAATGCTACTCCCAACGAGCAGGTCTCCCTGCAAGCGTTCTTCGATTTCGCGATCGGTGCCTGCGACTGCTTGGAGATTCTACACTACGGGTTGAAAACAGTGCACGGTGAAATTCGAGGAGATGCCTTTCACTTTTCGGCTGAGACTGGTGCAGTCAAACTTGCAAACACTGGCAATGGCGCGAGATCGTTTGACAATGTTCTGAGCGAAGGGTGGTCCTCCGTTTCCCGTGAGCTTGGTGCCAAGTACAAGCTGCAGTTCATTGCACCAGAGCAGACGGGAAGAATGCCCACAGAGCCGGATAGTCGCACTGACATCTACGCTCTGGGCCTGTTTTTCTGGTCTATGCTGGTTGGAAAGCTTCCATTCGAGGGCAATGACCCAGTTGACGTTGTTCAAAATGTGCTAGGAAAGAGGCTCATCCCGGTGTCTGGAAAGCGAATGGACATTCCGGACGCTCTCTCAGCCGTGGTTCAGAAAATGACTCAAAAGGTCGTCCATGATCGATACCATACTATCTCGTCTGTGAAGAGAGACCTGACTCACATCTTGAAATTGCTTGGGGATGGAGATGGGGAGGCTCTGAACAACTTCCGAGTTGCGCAAGGAGACGTTTCTTCTTTCTTCACTCTTCCGACACAAATGTTCGGCCGGCAAGAAGAATATGACAAGATCATGAGTGTCATACACAAAGTCAATAAGCGCCAGGCGGCCGCTTTGGCCAAATCGGGGACTCAAAGCCCGGGTACAATGCACGCGCTCACTTCGGCTTCGTCCATCGCCGAGAGCCGCGTTGAGAGCTTCGAGTGCGCTTCTGTTTCCAGTGATTCTGGCTCTTTCCAACTGCCCCCTCGATCCAGCTCTAACGTCACGAGTGGACACATTGCACAAGCCAATGCCCAAGAGGCTGCGTTAGCTGGCGACGATACGCTCTCGTCAACCCCTAGAAACGGGTCAATTGCAATCCCCGACGCATACAGCCAAAGCCCAAGAGCACAGTCAAGCAGGATGAAGAGTCCATCGCATTCTCGGTCTTCCCATAACACTGATCCTTCCGTTGGCCCTCAGAGTCTACCATCGACCAGCTATAACAATTCTAGCCAACCGGAATCATTTCATTCTCTGATCAAGCAGAAGGCAGGTAGCAAGATACGCCGCAACGAGCGATGTGAAGTAATCACAATTAGTGGTGCTGCTGGTATTGGTAAAACAGATCTCTTGAATCGAATCCAGCCAACCGCTCGCAAACTTGGATGTATTGCGATCACCCGCCTTGACCGAGCCAAGCGTGTCCCCTTTGAGCCATTTGCCAAGCTTCTAGCAAGTCTTTTGCGCCAAATCTTCTCCGAGCGAGATGTCACCACGGATTATCATAACAGTGTGCGGGTGGCCTTACGCCCAATGTGGCCCACTCTCCACAAAGTCTTGGAGCTCCCAGAGCAATTGATGTCCCCGGGCGCGAAGTATAGACCCACGGATGCTAAACCAGATTTGTTTGTACCGGACAAGGGAGAGCCCTCCAAGCACGTTCGAATCCCAGGACTAGACCAGGGTCAGAGCTCTCTTGACTTCTTCTTGGCCAATGCTGCCTCCAAAAATATGCAGCTCATGGACACATTCCTTGAGATATTGAGAACGCTTTGCCACTTAAAGTTAATCACCATTTGCCTTGACGATCTTGAACATGCGGATGATGAGACTTTGGATCTGGTTCTGAAGATAATCAAGGCTCGACTCCCATGTGTGATCATCCTGGCAAGCCGAAAAGATGAGATCGCCTCAGACCAGATGAGGGCTTTGTTCGAGCAGGACAGACCCACTGTCACTCGGATTGCACTTGAACCGCTAGAAGAACAGCACGTCATGGAAATCATTGCGGTGACTATGCATCAGAAATCCAACCAAACATTGACTCCACTCTGTGCTGTCATTCAAGAAAAGAGTCGCGGGAACCCCTTTTACGTTCGGGTAATGCTTGAGACTTGTTACAGAACAAATTGCATTTGGTATTCGTGGAAAGACTCCAAATGGCTCTTCGATCTTGATCGGATATTCACTGAATTTGTGGCCCCAGAGTATGGGGAAGAGCTTGGGCTCGGGTTCCTTACAAGGCGTCTCCAGGGGATTCCGGCTACCGCCCGATCAATCATGATATGGGGAGCGCTTTTGGGCAGTCCTTTCTCGTTCTCGTTGGTTCAAAAGCTGCTGACCAGTGAATTTCTTTATTTGACTGATGACGATGAGGATATTGATCTCACATCACCACAGAACGTGACATTGATCAGACAATCCGAAGGTGACATCGTTGTTGGGTTGCAATTCTTGGTCCAGGCCAATCTATTGAACGCTGGGAAGACCGATGATGAGTTTAGGTAAGATAACAATCACTCTTGACACTCATATGATGTTCGCAGTGCTAATCAAATCCAAAGGTTCGGCAATGAGCGCCTTGCACAGGCCGCACTTTCTTTGAGCGAGAGCAAAAATGTGGAGAAGATGCACTTTATTGTGTCACAGGCTTTGATGAAATATTATCATGACCATCGCAGTCGTTACTCTATGGCCCATCACGTCGCACTGGCCTCACGCACAATCAAAACGCGTGTTGCCAGGCGACTAGAGTACCGCCGGATATTATGGGATGCTGGCCAGACTGCGTCTCAGTCCGGCGCGCGGCCTTCTGCACTTTGGTATTTCCGTCACTGCATCGCTCTCCTCCAGGATGACTTATGGAATGACGTCAAACCGGACGTCTACTATGATGAAACCATGCGGCTGTTTATCGCGACTGCTGAGATGGCGTGGTCACAAGGGCAAAATGAGGAAGCTCTTCAGTTGATTGACGAGGTTTTTGCTCATGGCAAGGACGCCGTCAGCAAGTCCAGAGCCTGGATCATCAAGGCTAAGATCTTTGCCCAGGTAGGAGATCACCACCATTCCATGGAGGCGCTCCTCACTTGTCTCGACGAGCTTGGAGTGCATCTACGCAAACCCACGAGTTATGAGGAATGTGATGCCGCCTACCTTCGTCTCAAGACCTATCTAGAGACTGTCGACTTGAGCTCCATCGCACGAAAGCCAATCTCTCAGAACCCCACTGTGATGAATATTGGCGCAGTCATGGCAGAGGCCATGACGGTCACTTATTGGGATGACGCATTGGTTTTCTATCGGATGGCAATTGAAGTCATGAACATCCATATCTTCCAGGGTGGATTTACGCAGATTGCCATAGGTTGTTCCCACCTTGCCATGATCTCTCTGGGCCGGTTCAAAGACATCGAATTTGGTGCTAAGCTAAGCGATCTCTCTTTGGAATTGCTTGAGCGTTGTCCCGAGCTTTGGACGCAGAGTAGAGGATCAATCGTCCATAATCTCTACGTCAGCCATCTCCGTGTTCCTATGGCGTCTACTCTCCCGGCCCTGGAAACCTCACTTGAGGCATCGTTCTCAATGGGCGATCCTTATTTGACACTGATCAGTATCTCGTCAATGGCTATGACACGGTTGTATCTCGGACAGGACATGACCCAACTGGAGGGCTTCTGCGTTGAAGCTCCCGAAGAAATCCCTAATTGGCAGCGGGATACGCGCGGCGGAGCCAGTATCATCTCAGTTCAACAAGTTGCGCGTGCCCTCCAAGGCAAGACTAACTTCCGCGATGCTGATGGCATCATGTCGGACGCTGAGCACAATACATCCGACTTCATGACATACTTGGATGCACATTCCACCAACGCCGACAGGCCCCGGGACATCTATTGGGGTCTTGCCATGATACCATTGTTCCTCTTCGGTCACCACACCAGAGCAGTTGAAGTCGGCACCCAATTACTATTCACACGACACAGACTTTGGTCTGCGCGTGTGTCATATGTGATTCAATTCTACCTTGCAGCTTCACTGCTCATGCTTCACAATGATAGTCCTGCACAAGGATATCTTGATGGCAAGATGGAGACACTGAAACAGTACAAGACCGAGATTGATATTGCTCGATCTTCATCGGAAGCAAATTATGGAATGTGGTCATTCATATTGGAAGCCCTGATCTCTGAGGTTCACAACGACCACAGTGCTTCTATCCAGGGGTATGAAGCTGCTATTGATCACTCCCAAATTCACGGCTGGCCCCTCGAAGAGGCGTTGGCACTTGAGCTGCAAGGTGAATTCCTAATCAGAAGGGGAGCTAAGAGAGCCGCTCGGGCTGTTATTCAAGAGGCTATCGCTGCCTGGAGCTCAATAGGTGCCGGAGGCAAATCAACCCAACTGGCTGAGAAGCACGAGTGGTTACTCAAGACTGCGACCTCGGCAAAGACTGTCGATGTTGGCTGTCAAACTGTTGACTCGCTTCTTGAGATCGGCCGTGAAGTTGCTCAGGAAGAGATATTGATCCCTCAGCAACTGGAAGAGAACGAAAGAAGACAACATTGGATCGAGCAGAATGGGGTCGCTACTGGCGAGCCAGCGCTAGACATATCGAGTGTGGGGCTAGACATTATTGACCTGAGTAGCATCCTCGAGTCCAGCCAAGTCATGTCTTCGGAACTTCAAATCGAAAAGCTTTTCACAAAAATGCTTGAGATAATATTGGAGTCATGCAACGGGTCCGATTTCGCAATCATTGCCACCGACTTTGACGACAATGGCTTTGCGATTGCCGCAGCCGGCGATGCCGAGAAAGGCCAAAAGTCTTTCCCCGAAGGCCTGCCATTCTCAGAGATGGATGATCGTATCGCACTCCAAATTTCACACTATGTCATGCGTACCAAGGAGGAAGTTCTCGTCCACAACGTTCTCGAGGATGAGCGGTTCTCTAATGTGAGCGAGTCTTATCTTGCCAATTTCCCTGCAGGTCGATCTGTCATAGCACTGCCAGTCGTCCAAGGCGATCACCTTCTTGGTGTCATTCACCTGGAGGGAAAGCCAAACTGGTTCACACAGCGTAATGTTGTCGTGTTACATCTGCTTTGCAACCAGATTGGTATTTCGCTGTCCAACGCATTGCTTTTCCGCGAGATTCGAAAGGTTAGCGCCAAAAACGCTTCTATGATTGAATCTCAAAAGCGTGCGCTGGCGCTGGCGCGAGAGGCCGAGCAAAAGGCCAAGATTGCCGAGGCCGAGGCTAAGCACAACGTGAAGCTGAAGGAAGACGCAGCAAGGGCCAAATCGATCTTCCTTGCAAACATCTCTCATGATCTTAGGACACCCATGAACGGCGTGATTGGTCTGTCGGAACTACTCAAAGGCACACCTCTTGACAAGGAACAAGATGAATACGTGGAATCGATCCGTGTGTGCGCTGATACCTTGCTCACACTCATCAATGACATTTTGGACTTCTCAAAATTGGAAGCTGGGAAAATGAAGATCTCCACCGTCCCGCTCAACCTGAAGCAAACTATTACAGAGGTCATTCGTGCTTTGCGGTACACACACCGTGACAGAGGATTGGAAACCATTGAGAATCTGGACAAGGTTCCATCGGAATTGGTGGTTCTTGGAGACCCCGTCCGTCTGCACCAGATTTTCATGAATCTGCTCAGCAACAGTTACAAATTCACACCCGCTGGATCGGTCACAGTCACGGCAAGGGTTGCTCGTGAAGGCAAGGGCCGTGTTCGTCTGGAATGCTCAGTTGCCGACACTGGTATAGGTATTCCAGACGAACAGAAAACACGCCTCTTCCGACCTTTCTCGCAGGCCGATGCTTCCACAGAAAGATCTTACGGCGGTAGTGGTCTTGGTTTGTCAATCTGCAAAGCTATCATTGAAGATGTTCTCGGTGGCGCAATCTGGCTCGAATCCACTTCTGGTGTGGGAACTACTGTGACATTCCACCTAGTTTTCAACAAAGCGCCCAAAAAGACAGCAGTGCAGACAACATGGTCGCAAGACTTGAACAAAGCGGAAAAAGAAGCCCGCCGTTCATCAGCTCGCGATCTCACTCAAATCCCCCGTGATCAGATCAGAGTTTGCATTGCCGAAGACAATCCAATCAACCAGAAGATTGCTGTCAAGTTTGTCACAGGTCTCGGCCTCCAATGCGAAGCATACAGCGATGGAAAGCAAGCTGTCGATGCCCTTCGTGCAAGGTCCCAGGAGGGCAATCCCTTCCATGTGGTTCTCATGGACGTCATGATGCCCACTCTCGACGGATACAACGCCACTCGTGAGCTGCGTCGCGACCCTGATCCAAATGTCAATGAAGTTCTGGTCATTGCTATGACTGCAAGTGCCATTGAGGGCGATCGCGAAAAATGCCTGGAAGCCGGCATGAACAATTACCTCCCGAAACCGGTTCGCTCGCCCATCCTGAGTGAACTCCTGGACAAATATCTCGCCCCGGTACCCTCATACCCCAAATCCCGCCTGGCGATTCGAGAAAAGCGTTCTAGGGCAAGTATGGATGCTGGTGCTGGCACGCCTACCAGTTTCTCTTCTTCGGCCTCCGATGAGCCGAAGCCCTTGCCTCTGGAAAAGAAATGATTCTACGCGTTTGTTAATTTATACCCCGACTTTATGAAGATAGAAGGCGTCATTGAGGTGCATGGTTTTGGTTTACTTGTTGATACATGACATTATGTTCGATGTTCATTCAGTGCGTTTTCTTTTTCAATTTCTTTTTTTTTTCATTGGACATTTAGTGAGATCATCATTCATGTTTTCTGTGTTTTCTTTCTTTTCTCTGTGGGAAATACCTGTTTCTTTCACTCCAATCTTCATCTATCTACACTTTCGAATGAAAATAGGTGCATTCTGAACCTTCTAAGTTGGAATATGGGAATTATCTCGCAAGATAACCTGCCTTTATCTCGCAACATCCATGATGAGGCAGTCTGTGGCTGTTGAGAAACCAAAATGTACATATCTGCCATCATCCTTAGCATCTTCACGACTGCAAGTGTGCCCAGGTGATGGGGCTCATCTGCCCGAGAAGGCCGTTTGGCTGGGGATTCGAGAGCCCAATCGGCGGTAGAAATTTGAATTGGTCTTGCCTTGCAGTATTGCATATTTTCTCGTGCCACAGCGGCATACAATGACGCTTTTGCGGTGCTGCCTTTAATGTCTTCCGAGAGAATCTCCCACCAAGTGGAATCTCGAAGTTGACTTGGCTACAGTGTTGCAGTATTGACCGGGCTGTTTGTGCGACAACGAAATTTCTTCCAAGTCAGATTTCTAAATTTCGAAACACAGTGGGCAGATTTCTGCGTTCCTCTACAGTTATTGACATTCTGCAAATCGGAAGATGCGACGTAGCTTCAAAGACAAGAAAGAGATGTATTGAAGGTCAAGTACCCGTGGACACTTAGAACCGGGTCGATTGATATTGAGCTGCAACGCTTCTAAAAAAACGCCAGCAATGCCTTTGTGGTAATCAAAATCGACAAGAACAGGAATAGTAAAAAAATTATGGCCTCCAAACAGCTTTTAGCATTTCCCAGTGGCCTTCATCGCCGCATTTTCCAGGGTTTTGTACCTCCAATCATATTGTGCCATTGCCCTCACGTCGTTTGCAGAGCGACTCTCGTCCCGACCTGCCATATCTCTTCCCTTCTGCATTTGTATTTCCCAGAGTTTGAGTATTCGAGCTTGGGCATCGGCAATGGATGTAAGGTTTGGGTTTTTGGCCGCCAGTCGCTCGTCAATGGTGGCATGATACGAGAGTTTGGCCCGAAACAGAGCCATTTCACATTCGTCGTATCGTAGCCCTCTCGCTTCCGGCATCATGGTGTCGTGTATAGTTCTTGGAGGCATGTTGAACTGCCGCAAAAGTTCGAAGGTTGGTGATGCAGCAGGCGATGGGCCTGTACTTATTCAAGTCTCTTGAAATTGTGTCTTTTCCCGAGGCTCTTCCCGGTAGTCAAGTAGCAGAAGATGTATTTTGGGCGGTGTCTTGTTCAAAACGAAGATGTATGTATATCGGCGGCGTAAGGGGCTTTGACAATATACTTAAGTATTCTCCACGCTAATAACACGTATAAATTGTTTTAGAAATCCAAAGCAGAGAACCGAAGGACAGATGCAAGAATATAAGTGAGGAACTCCGATTAATTATATCATAGCGAGAGACCATGGCCATCGTCATTGTGCCTCGCCCGATACCCGAAACTTCCGTATCACATCTCAATCCAATCCCAATATGCAGCACAGTAGGGGGGGGGGCATGGCCACTGTCGAGCCATCCCAGAAATAGAAGGAGATTGAAAGACACATGCGCAAACTCGCATACCAAGAAGAAGTTCAACAAACCCAACGGTCCCCAAAGCCTTCTTTGCGCTTCTGAGACCGACCAAAGAAGAACCATGCGGGTCTCGTGTTGAGTGGCGATGACCCGTTTGCTTTTTGACGGCAGTGCTCTCTCCCTCGTGATGGAAGCGGTTGGGCCAATGAGTTCAATGATCGACTTGCCTGGTGCCTATGGCGAGAAAGCCATGGTGACACGATGTTTGAATCGCCGGACTGCGCAAGTTGACTTGCATGACTAAATGAGATTCCCTCGAAGGGTCGAGCGCCGGGAGGTGCAGCAGTCCCGTCGCGGTCCGTATGGACGTGCGTGCATCGTGTATCAGGGTCTGTAGATGAGACATCAGGTATTGTTGTACATCGTAGTTTTTGCTTTGCCACAGAGATATGTACTGCACACCCCCTAAAGCATGCTTAGCCAGCTTGATAAAGACACACCTAGTTATTCAGCTGGAAGATAGAGCTGTAATGTATATGCCACGAGGTCCAGTCATCTAGACCTAGATCCTAGGCAAGCAACCGCATTACACGAAAATAGAGTTGATGTAGCCTGCCCGTCATTTCCATGAATATCCCGAGGCCATTGTCTGTAGGCTTTGTCATCTGCAGGGAAAACCTGATACGTAATTACTGCCGAGATGGCTAATTGAGATGAACACATGAGATGGATATGGTCAATTCAATCTCCCCGAAGAGATGGGCAGTGATTGCTAGTTGGCATTTATCCCTACAAGTCCACAGGAACGGATACACTTTCGCATTGTTTGGTAGAGAGAACAATCGAAACATTATTTGCCAGCTGAGATATGCTTTGCCGTCATTCAAGGATGGCCATATCGGGCTCATAGAGCCCTCAGGCCACCTGTGATACCGCAGACTGCAGGAAACCCGTTGGCGGTTTTGGATTTGCCAAAGCACATGACGCCAAGTTGAAAAAAGAAACAGCTCGAACGATCGTCGATGCGAGGTATACAAGTAGAGGAAGAAAGACTGAAGACAGAGGGTCTTAGCTCGGTACCTGATTCGTTTGTACAACGCTGCAGCCCGTAATGTAGGGTACCTCTGAGTGCTGATTGGATTCTGGACTGGTGGCAATAGGATTTGGGGAATTAAAAACAACATAACAACATAACAACAGCTAGCTTTGAGTACGGCTGTTCATGTTTAGGGCTTGTGGGGTCATCTGATGTCCATCCAATCCTCCCCGTACATAGTATAAAACGATCGAAGTCACATTAACAGCAGAAGCCCTGGAAAAGGAAATTGGTAGGGGTCAATAAATTTACAGGCTCGTGTTCTTGTCTCATCCACGCCTGAGAAGACAAAACCCGGGAAGACTGTGTAACAAGCGATGGGTAGGTGCTGAGATCGGGTCCGACGCGTTTCATCTGTTTTGGTCACTCTTGGGGCTACGCGTAGGTTTAGAGAGAGGTAAAAGCTTTCTACAAGATCATATTTAACATTTTTCATAAGGAAAGCTCCCGAAAAAAAAAGGAACAGAAGTTTCCCCCAAAGCTTAGACCTGGCAAGGAGGAAACTTACATGGATTTGATGACTACATATTCCTATCCTCAAACAACAAAATATCTCGCCACCTATAGCTCAGCGATGCCCTCTTCGTCCCGTCCCGCATCGGCTCTTGCTTTCTTGGCTTTTTGAATATCCAACGACATCTTCACCGGGTGGATCCCCGGGGTTTCAAACACCGTGTTTATCTCCTCTAGAGCCAGACCGCCAGTCTCGGGGAAGAAAAAGTAGGACAACACGAGTTGAATAGAGTTGTACGCAATGTACACGACCCAAATCTTGTATCCAACTTTTTCGATCCCGACTCCGATTCCGTAAGACTGCGCTGCTCCTGCACCGCCTTGAATGAGACTATATAGGCCCATACCCTTCGCACGAAGAGGCAGCGACAGAATCTCGATCGGGTACAGATTGTGCATGGTTGCGACAAATGTAGCCGAGAAGGTCTGATAGAGGAAGATCCAGAGAAGAGTGAGTGCAGCCGCGGCAGTGGTGGCTTGCAATGCATATTGCCACGATGTAATTGTAGTGGCTGTCTGAAAGATGATCATGCTGATGAGACCCGTGAAGATCATGGTCCGCCTGCTGAATTTATCCACTAAAAGGGAGCCAACGCCAGTGAAGACAAAGTATACAGCGGTAGTGCCAATGGTGATGCCAAGTTGCTGCTTAGGGCCATTGATGTTCAACTGCTCGAGGGATGGAACCAACTTAAAAAAAAAGATTGTTAGAGTCACGATTTGATCGAATATTCCATTTCTCCAACTTACATAGTATGTGATGATACCACCCCCATTCCATTGCTGGAATAGCGAATACAAAACCAAAACGAGGAGTCGGTAACGTGCTACTTTGGTAAAGAAGACCCGGTAGTCCCAGAAAGCTCTGTAACCCGTGCGGTCGTTCTCGAGCGACTCCTCAATCTGTCTGACCACAATCTCGACAATGGGCTCATTGATATCGGTACTAGTGGTGTGGTACTTGGCGATGATTTCCTTGGCCTTTTGACGATTTCCATTCAAGACATGGAACCGAGGTGACTCAGGTGTGATCAGATAGATTCCCACGCAGACAATTGCCGGGAAAAGAGCCTCGAGAATAAGAGGGATGCGCCAACAGTTGTTTCCTGGCAAATTCGTGAGCCCAACCATGGCGCCGAGCATGACAAGACTGCCGACTTGGAAGCAAGCACCGAAGAACCCGACCATGCGACCGCGCAGATGGATGGGTGCAATTTCACCAATGTATTGTGAGCTGGACATCAGTGCCGTGCCAAATCCCATGAAGAATCGACCAGCCATGAACATGGGAAGGTTCACCGCAAGGCCTTGCATCAGAGATGCGAATATGACAATGGCATTCCCAGTGAAGTTGATTCCACGACGACCGATGACATCCGCTAGAGCCATGAAAGGTGCACCGCAGACCGTACCGATCTGCATCAGAGCATTTAGCAAGCCGTACGTGCCACCACTGGTCCCGAAACCGAAGTAGTCATGCCATGGGGCCATGGAGTTGATCCCGCCAATGACTCCCCAGTCCACCCCGAAGCCAGCCTGATTGCAGCCGTGAATAAACATGATGAGCCCGAGACGGAACCCTGTCCACGACCAGACGTTCAAGGACTCCTGTGAGAGTTTCCACAGGTCTTCCTCTGTCACTCGTGCCAAAGCTATCTCTTCGACATGTTCGCGAGTGTTGGCCTTGTCTATCTCCGCCTCCGCATAGGCGGCGCTTGACTTGTTCATGCTGGCACGATTGGGGCGAGAGGAATATCGGAGATAGATATGATTGCCCGGAATATATGGACGAGGAACCCTAAATCTGCAGTCAGGCCAAGATTAGTGAACTGGGGTCTCTCTGCTTGGTTTTAGTAGAACGAAAGACCGAAGCTAGGGGCAGCAACCGGCGGTCGGCGGTCATGCTATTGACCTATTCCGCCACGGAGACAGGAAAGGCTTGCGACAACATTGACTTGCATTGGCCTGTGGCAAGTTATATTTGCCAGAAAGAGCTTTGATTGGCGAGAGATGCTAGAAAGACGAGTTTTGGCGTCAGTCACGTTGTGGATTTCTGGTGGCATCCCTGCACCATTTGCTTTTTCCTTTGACACACCATTCCATCCTCGGATTTTCCCACCACTGGGATCAGACTGTGGGGAGGACTAGCATCGATTAGATCGAAATCTCACCCAGAAACCTTTCGCTTTGACGCATTCTCTGAATCAAGCCGAGTGGTGAACAGGGCATTTAACCGGAATCTGGGGAAGCGGGAGCTAGGGCTGTGATGAGAGTCCTTTTCAGCCTGATCGACATCCCCACATGTGTGACTGGGAATTGGTGGGCAGACTGAAATTTCGCCCAGCATCCAGTCAATAGGCTAAATTCACAGTCGCTATTCTTTTAAAGAGGGGCTGGCGAAGGAATTGTGGCGCCAACGCGTTTGGCGTTTGGACCCCCTACAGGGCCAAAAAGAAAAGATGAATTGAAGAGACGAAGAACACAACCAAATCAATCGAAAATGTCTGAGCTGTGGTACCAAAAGCCTGCTGCTGACTGGAATGAAGCCTTGCCAGTTGGCAATGGACGTCTGGGTGCCATGGTATACGGACGCACCGACACCGAAATGCTACAACTCAATGAAGATTCTGTGTGGTATGGAGGCCCGCAAGATCGAAACCCACAAGATGCCTTTGAACACCTCCCACGCCTGAGGGAGGCGATACGAGAGGGTAATCATTCCGAGGCTGAGAAGATAGCCAGACTGGCGTTCTTCGCCAACCCAACAAGCCAGCGGAATTACGAACCCCTTGGAAACATTTTCTTGGACCTAGGCCATGACCAAAAAGAGGTATTGGACTATCGGCGCTCACTCGATTTAACCAATGCGGTGGCACATGTTAGCTATGAGTACAAGGGTGTCCATTTCGAACGCGAAGTCCTGGCGAGCTATCCGGACAATGTCCTCGCGGTCCGACTGCGTTCGTCAAGCAAGTCAGAGTTCGTTGTTCGATTGACGCGCATGAGTGATCTGGAGTTCGAAACACATGAATGGATGGACGATGTTTGTGCACGCGACAACTCCATCACGATGCACGTTACGCCGGGTGGCAAGAATAGCAACCGGGCGTGCTGTATGATACAAGTCCACTGTGAAAGTGATGAAAGTACAGTCACCAAGATCGGCAACAATCTGGTAGTAAATTCCAGTGATGCCTTGCTTGTGATTGCAGCAGAGACTACATTTCGGTACGAAGACATCGACCAGCAAACTCTGCAAGACGTACAGAATGCACTATGTCTCTCTTGGGATCAGCTGAGAAAACGGCATATTTCAGACTATCAATCACTGTACAACCGGATGGAATTGCGACTTGGGCCACACTCTCCTCAAATTCCTACCGATGAACGTCTAGACTCGTCTCGAGACCCAGGACTCATTGCACTTTATCAAAACTACAGCCGCTATCTTGTGATAGCATGTAGTCGAGATGGATACAAATCGCTCCCGGCAAACCTGCAAGGCATTTGGAACCCGTCTTTCCATCCAGCATGGGGATCTAGATTCACCATCAACATCAATCTGCAAATGAACTATTGGCTATCAAATCTGTGTAACTTGTCGGAGTGTGAACAGCCTCTTTTTGATTTGCTAGAGCGCATGGTTGAGTCCGGCCGGGACACGGCTCGTATCATGTACGGGTGTCGAGGTTGGACAGCCCATTCCAACACAGACATTTGGGCCGACACCGCTCCCGCAGATCGATGGATGCCAGCTAGTATCTGGCCATTGGGTGGTGCATGGCTGTGCTACCATATCTGGGATCATTTCCAGTATACAGGCGATGAAGAGTTCCTTCGCCGGATGTTTCCCACGCTGCGTGGGTGTGTAGAGTTCCTGTTGGACTTTTTAATCGAAGACAAGAATGGTGAATATCTGATTACCAGCCCATCTGTCTCCCCCGAGAACTCATACTATGATCATGCCGGGGAGAAGGGAGTGTTGTGTGAAGGGTCAACTATCGATATTCAGATTGTTGACGCAGTCCTGTGCGCATTTCAAGCTTGTGCAAAGGCTCTTTGCGTTGAAGATTCTCTTTTCCTAGCAGCCCAACTGGCTAGAGACCGCCTGCCACCAATGCAGATCTCCGATGGAGGCTATTTGCAGGAATGGGCCACCGACTATGTTGAGGTCGAACCTGGACACCGCCACACTTCTCACTTATGGGCGCTTCATCCAGGTAGCGCCATCACACCAGCCCAGACCCCTGAATTTGCAGCGGCCTGTGGAGTGGTCCTGCGCCGTCGCGCAGAACACGGTGGTGGTCATACCGGTTGGAGTCGTGCTTGGCTCATCAACTTGCACGCACGTTTACTCGAGGCCGACCAGTGTAGTCACCACCTAGAATTACTGTTAACTAAGTCGACATTACCCAATCTGCTGGACAGTCACCCGCCCTTCCAGATCGATGGGAACTTTGGCGGTGGGGCCGGCATCATTGAGATGCTGGTCCAATCCCACGAGCCTGGCGTGATTCGGATTCTTCCGGCATGCCCCGAAGACTGGACTGGGTCTCTTCGAGGGGTACGGGCACGTGGGGGTTTTGAGCTTCAATTTGAATGGGAGAATGGTCGCGTTGTTGGCGAAGTGAGAGTCAAGTCGGAGAAAGGAGGGAAGGTGTTGGTATACATCAACAGGATAGAACGGGAGATTACTGGGCATGGAGAGCATGTCTTACAGGTTTCTTAGAGTGTACATATTCAAATTACTACTTAGTACTTGTGTGGAATTGTGGAATTCAAAGACATCAGAATATCATCGACTAGATGGCTGCGTCCTCCCCCGCTCTTCCCAATTCATCACGGAGCCCAGTCCGCATATCCCAGTCGCCGGTTAAATGCGATCCTTCGGGCTCATTTTTATTGTTTTTCTCGGTCAAAGGTCTCCAGCCCAATTGATTCTCGGATTTTCAATATTATAATACCAATATTTGAGCATGGATCTGAGATCAGTACAAGATCTTAAGGGCGTTCTGAGGAATGACTTCTTTCACGGTTATGCGACAGCGGCCGCTCAAATAGAAGGTGCTTGGGATAAAGATGGCAAAGGACAATCCATCTGGGATACATTCGGACACACGCCAGGCAAGGTGGCCGATGGGAGCACAGCGGACGACGCCGTCCGGGCATATGATTTCTATCGTGAAGATGTCGCCCTCATGAAGAGCTACGGGGTCAACGCATACCGCTTCTCCCTAGCATGGTCACGAATCATCCCACTGGGGGGTCGCAACGACCCTGTCAACGAACAAGGCATCCAGTTCTATTCCAATCTCATTGATGAGCTTCTTCGCAATGGAATCACCCCTTTTGTCACTCTCTTCCATTGGGATATCCCTCAAGCTTTAGAGGACCGATATGGAGGCATGCTTAATCAAGAGGCATATACACCGGACTTTGTCCGCTATGCTCGCGTCTGCTTTGAGCGCTTCGGTGACCGGGTCAAGCATTGGATTACTTACAACGAGCCTGGTGTGTACACTCTTGCTGGGTATGCAGCTGGTGTGCATGCACCTGGAAGATCATCTTTCCGGGAGCGCAACGCGGAAGGCGATTCATCCACCGAGCCCTTTACTGTCGCTCACACTGAGCTTGTGTCGCACGGCCATGTGTCGCGTCTGTATCGCGAGGAGTTTCAGCCTCAACAGAATGGAACCATTGGAATCACCCTGCATGGAAACTGGTCGGAGGCGTGGGACGAAGCAGATGCGCGGGACCAAGAAGCTGCAGAACGAGCACGCGAGTTTGAGATCGCCTGGTTCGCGGATCCTTTGTATAAGACTGGTGATTATCCGGCATCAATGCGTGCACAGCTCGGCGATCGCTTGCCCACGTTCACAGCCGAGGAGTCTCAACTTGTGCTGGGTAGCTCGGAGTTCTATGGGATGAACAGCTACACCACCTTTTTCGTGAAGCATACGACGACACCACCGGATATCAACGACCACAAAGGCAATGTGGAGATTCATGATGAGAACAAGCAGGGCGTATCTCGTGGCGAGGAGAGCGATACCCCGTGGCTGCGAGCTGCGCCCGGAGGGTTCCGAAAATTGTTGAACTGGATCTATAAACGATACCAGATGCCAATTTATGTTACGGAAAACGGAACCACGGCCAAGGGCGAGGTCGCACCCACTCCCGATGTTCTTGACGACCAATTTCGTATCAAATTCTTCGAGGGATATGTTGGTAATGCCCTGGCACGCGCCGTGAAAGAGGATGGTGTCGATGTTCGTTCATACTTCGCGTGGACATTCACAGATAACTGGGGTAAGTCGGCCTATTGACACTGTGTGAGCATGTTAAACTAACTCGTTCTAGAATGGGCTGCTGGATATGCCGACCGCTTCGGTTGCACATTTATCGACTTTGATGCTGCAGAGAAGACGCGTTATCCCAAACAGTCCGCGTATTACCTGGATAAACTATTCAAGCATCTGGTTTCAGATGCCTAAATTGAGAAATATAGGTGCTTTAGGTAGTACTGAAATCGAATATCAGATAAATGCAATAGATATACGGTGTGTAGATGTTGGAGTCAGTTGGGGTACCGAGGCATCCAGCGATTCCGTTTGCGGAATCGCCAACCGGTAAGCCGTAGATAACAATGTGAGGGGGAGATTGTTCCCTTTCTTTCAACTCTCTTAAATTATAATTTCTAAGGTTGTAAACCTGGGCATTTCGTCCAGCTGTGCAAAGATGGTATCCGAAAATGACCCAATCAAGCTCACACTCAGGGGCTCTCCTCGAGAAGTATGTCGACATACCTTAGGATCGGGATTTGAATGCTGACGTGGAATAAGATTGGACTTCAACATGGTCGGGCCTTGCGAGAACAGATTCATAGTCAAGTTTCTATCTATGATTCTATGTTCCAGCAGAAGTCAAATTTATCCTGGGGAGAAGTGCGCGAGGTCGCAAAGGAGTTTCAGTCAACGTTGAAGGTCTTGACACCACATCTGCTGACGGAAATGGAAGGCATCGCCGAAGGTGCTGGTCTTGATGTGCTCGATATCATCGCCCTCAACTGTCGAAGCGAAATCGCCCTCGGAAGCTTCTCCGATGGCTGCACGACGCTCTGCTGGAAGAAAAGCGGTGGGGCCCGAGTCCTATCGCAGAATTGGGACTGGAGAGCAACAGTCAAGAAAAATCTTGCCATGATCTCAATAGAACAGGAGGGAAAGCCTGTTCTCTATATGGTTACAGAGGTCAGTTAATTAGGAATTCTCGTATCTACCACATTGTGTGGCTAAACCCCCATTAGGCAGGGATCGTCGGCAAGATTGGATTCAACCTGAACGGCGTGGGAACCTGTCTGAATGCCATTCGGGCAAAGCCAATGCTGAGTTCCAAGGTGCCCATTCATGTTGCACTCCGATTGTGCTTGGAGAGTAAATCCGTTCATGACGCTGTCAAGACTATCGAGTCTCTAGGCGGAGTTGCGTCGGCACAGCATATCCTCTGTGCAGATTACACAACCGCGCTGGGCCTTGAGTTGTCCCCCGTCGGAGACAAACACATTGCTGAAGATGCAAATGGTCTCATTGGTCATACCAATCATTTCCTTGAGAATCAATACGTGGATGAGCCACCCTGGCTATCCGGATCTCCAATTCGATTGAGGCGATTAGGGGACCTGACGAAGGAGCTTCTTGATGTTGGTGTTACCGGCGATGATATCACTGCCGATTTGCTGAGAGAATCCATATTCTCTGATACTTTCAATCTACCTCAGGCGATATGCGAACAGGAAGACCCTTTGCGTCCTAAGGGTACCAGAAGCAGTACTTTGTTCAACATTGTCATGAACTTGGACCCAAAAAGTCTAGGGGCAGAGGTAGTCTTTGGTCGAGTGGGATCTGGGGAAGAGGGATCTGTACTCACAATGCCGTGGTGAACACAACCAGGGGTTACATTTTCTTCTATTCTAGGATCTTCGCTCAGGGTAACGACTCAATACCACTGCATTTCCATAGGACGTAGTTTCCAACCTTGGAATGACAGAGTATCTGCTTGCGGATGGAGGAATGGTGAGCTTGGTGAGGTATCAAAAACCAATCTGGCAATGATTCATCCTGAGCTCCTGGATAGATATCGTGATCTTCAATGTCTCGCCAAAATTTGTTCCGGTTTACGAGACTGTAGAGGAAACAATAATGGAAATATCACAGCCAGATGCTTTACAAGACTCTATCACCTGATGGCAGGATCTCTTGTTTCTTTATCATTTTGTTTTCTTTTGATTGGACAACTATAAAAAGATCATCAAGAGCCTTGGAAGAAGCCCGTTCCAATGAGATCTGTTCTTTGTGTTCTAATCGTATCTCAGATCGAGTGGAATCATATCCACAATCCATTGTAGAGCCCTGGAGACAAAGCGTTCAACAATAAAAATAACGGCTTTGTTCATCTCTGACACATACCAAACTTCGAGGGCTGAACAATGTAGTCCTTTTAAGACAACAGGTCTATAAAGACTCCCGGATCCCACCTTACAGACAGTATATCCGAAGCAAGCTCTCAGTCAACCAGTTACACTACTCAATAATCGAGAAAGCATTGAAACATCGACCTTCACCTCCATCTCAGATATCAAGTCTAAGTATTCCCTTCGAAAAAATGTCTTCCCGAGTCCCCCATGGAGCATATGCCGCAGAGTCAAGGTTCGTCAAGAACACCCTGAGGTCCCTGGTTCACATCCTCGAAGTGAATGAGGGACCAGGCCGCGAGGTCGCAATTAATTCGCTAGGCAACCTCCTCAACCACATCACGCCCCTCAGACTAGCCGGTCAAGTTCACTTCAAGCATTCCACCGCCTGGACTGAAAAATGCAACATGCTTCTGCTGAATATCACACGCTGGCGCGATGAACTGACCAACACCCCGAGTTCTGGCCCCCGCGTAGCCGCGGAGATCTCATCGTCGATGATGTTCGTAGCTCATGCTTTGCCTACAAACGTTGATTACTATACTAAGTTGTGGGAGGAGTCAGATGACCAGCGCCGAGGTGATCGGAGTGGTGCCCCATCTCCAGAGCCTGTGCCGAAGCAGCGCAACCGTAAACACAGAAATGCATCTGTCTCTGGCTCTAGCTCGAACCACAGGAGGTAGTTGGTCCCAGCGTACCTAGAATGTCAAGTCTGACCTGTGGATAGCGACGATTACACAGACTGTGACCTCGGGCCTTGGAGCCTCGCACCTGGGCAAGTACCACGAATTACAAAGCAATATTCCGATATAGAACTTGGTCGTTTAATGATTATAAGAATGGAAATCATGTATCCGTATTCGTCATCAAATATCTAAGAAATAAAAGGCCGTAAGAACTAATCTCAATAATTTAGAAGAGCCATGAGAAGCACATCTTGTAGATCTTCTTAGGCATCGTCATGTTTTGGTCCTCAATTATAGCCATGGCTTCGAATTCAGCCTCTTCGCGATCAATCTCGGCCTTTCCGGTCCAGATGTCGGCGTTGTGAGGCTTGATCAGCTCTGTTTTCTTCCAGAACTTCCATCCGGTGAATGCCATGACATAGAGAGGAATTCCGATGTAGGAAGTGATGAAAGTCTTGTAGTCAAAGTTGCCGTATGTTGCAGAGTTGTGAATGAACACACCGAAGCTGCGAGTGAAGGCAACTAGCACGCAGAAGAACAGGGCGACGCAGGAACCAATGATTCCAAGAGGGGCCTTGTATGGTAGAGTCTTCTCATCTACGCCCTGTGCACGTCGGGCACGGATGAAGAAAATGTGAGTGATCAGGAGGGAGATCCAGGTTAACACTGAGATAGGAAGTTAGTGACTGATCGAACGATTGGTACGGCAGGATTAGCTATAACTTACATCCGAAGATCGAGACCATGTCAGTAAAGTATCCGAAGACTTCCTTGGAGCCCTTGGAGACGCTCATGAAAGCAAGGAGACAGAAAGAAGCAGATAGGGCCAGGGAGTAGACGGGAACACCAGCGGCATTGGTGCGAGCAAAGATTGCTGGTGCCTTCTTCTCACGTGCAAGACCATATAGGGTTCGAGTGGCGATGTAGAGATCGGAGTTGGCGGCAGACAGGACAAATACAAGAATGCAACCATTGATGATGTGTGGGAGAGCAGCGACTTGTTTCATGGCGACCACGAATGGCGAAGCCGCTGCGGAGCTCTTGGCCTTGGTGGCAAATGCCAAATCCTGGGAATCATAGGGAACCAACATGCCGACGAAGAGAACACTGAGAATGTAGAACACAATGATTCTCCAGAAGGTAAGCTTGATGGCTTTGGGGATGGTCTTTCGGGGGTTTTGGGCTTCTCCGACGGTGACACCAATGAGCTCGGTACCTGAAGAGAGTTAGATATACACCACGCAATTTGCATTGAGAGTGCTCTTACCGAGGAAGGCGAAGGTGGCCTGCACCATGACAGACCAGAAAGCAAGGAACTTTCCAAGATCTCCTTCAACATACTTGTGATTGAAAGCACCGGGGGATTTCCAGTATCTGAAACCGCGTCTGTCGTGATCAGGTCCGCCACCGAGGGCGAAAATGAGAGAGGTCAAGATGATTCCCAGGATGGTAACGATCTTGAAAGCCGATAGCCAGAATTCCAATTCGCCGAAAACTTTCACACCGAAGTAGTTGATCACGATGATTGCCACCATGAAGATGGCTATCCATACACCTGGGTTCACATTGTCGGCAGATACTCGTGGCCAATACGTGATGACCAGGGCGGCAGCAGTCAGTTGTGTGGGCGGAAGAATGATATATTTCAGATAGTAGCTAATAGAGGGTCAGTTTTGCTTTTCTGTCGGTGTGCATCCAGGTATACTCACCACCATCCGAGAGTAAATCCGAGAGCGGGATCACAGAAACGGCCAGCGTAACCAGTGAAACCAGAGGGCAGGGGCAGCCAGGCGGCCATCTCACCCAATCCACACATAACAGTCCACACCACGAGACCCATGAAACAGTACGCAATCAAGAGAGCGCCGGGCTAAAATGTTACATTAGTATTCAATTCATCGAGGGTCGGGTCAGGTCAGTTTCACATACTCCGGCTCTGTGATTTCAGGTTAGCGATATTCCAATCATTCCAGCGGGGGATAGACTCACGTCAATGCACTACCAGTTCCCACAATCAAGCCAGTTCCAATTGCACCACCGATGGCAATCATGGAAATGTGGCGCGCCTTGAGCTCCCTCTTCAGTTGGGTGGGCTCGTTGGTCTCCTCGACCTTGGAGTCATCATAGTAGCTGGGTTGTGCCTCGAGGGCATTGATCTCATCGGGGTGACCCATCTCGTTGTAGTATCGACAGAGACTAAGATGGGAGAGAGAATTCGCCGCCAGTGATTCGGGGGACACAGCAGACTTAAAGGCACGGACAGAACGCACAGTCCGTTAGCGAATCCCGGGGTACGCTGCAATCTCCTTTGCCTCTTTTGCCTCCGCGGGAGTGGAGCCCATCGCGGAGAAGTGTACAGGCCAAGACTCTAGTAGATGGCTGGCCTCGCAGCCAAGACTTCCATACGGGCTTACCACGTTTTTAGCCCTCGGACCTACTTGGTGGCTGACCGGTGAACCTAGTGAGCCCTACTCCCTTATCTGCACCGGGTGAGGCGCAAAGCACTGGATGATCATCTTTCTAAAAATTGCTTGTCTTTTCCCCCTTGGTAATACTACCTAGGTACCGTAGGTATGGTATGATGAGATAAGTGATAGGGTGATAAAGAGATGTTGACACCGGGGCAGATATTACTACAGCGGTATACTACATAGAGGGGAGATATGGGGATTTTTCTCCACGCAGTGACTAACAGTAATTGATATGGTTGGCCCCCGTAAATCTTGATTCTCCGCAAAATTAAAAAACCAATTTTTTTCAAATACCGAGACCCGGGGTTTTATTACCCACGCGATAAGAACGGCCAAGGCCGAATGTAGCCATAACTAACCGTTGATTGGTTCAACCCGGAGGCTGACGGGATCTTGGCATCTCTTGGCATCCAAACAGTCCGCGGTACGGCGCACGTTCGGAGATAGCAAAAATGCCAGGCGCGTGATTGGTGTGGCTTTTACCTAAACCTTTTAAAGGTTGTTGGATTCGCCTATATGCCCAGGTGTTAATCTGGAGATAACTTCACTATATTACACAGCTGATTACGACGAAGTTGAAACTAGTATACATGGAGATTATCCTACGAAGTACTTTAGTACTCCGTGCTCATTGCCACTTTAATCCCAGTCCACGGGTTCAACTTCAGAACTTCTAGGTTCAGCCAGGACCAAATATCTCACCTAGGCCTTTCAAATCCATACAAAATGTCTCGTAATAGAAAGCTTCGGTCTCGGGATAGATCTGCTCCTCGGGCTTGGAAGCCTACTTCAGGGCCCCCGTGTCTTCCCGCATACCCCTCAAATCCTTCGGCGCGGAAGCGCCTAACTGGCTGGGGACCCCAGATTCCACGGGCCTTATTTCCCCGTCTTTAGTTTTGATATATAATGGGCGTCATCTCGAACCCGTCGTTGGTCAGGGATACCGAACCAGACAACCTAATCCTGCCCTGAAGGCTATTGACCCGTCACCCGTCAGTGCCTCTGCGCTAAAATTGGTGCATACGCTTTAGTGGTCTTCATGAAATCATCAATACCCGATGCCAATGAGCCATTTATTGTCCTCCAAGCCACCTGGCGTCTGTGTGATGTATGGGGCGAAGGGGCACATTTCCTGACTGGAAGCAGGGTGGCGATTTGCGCCATCGGGTGCGATCTCCTGTACCCATGGGGTAGGACGAAGTTGGGGTAACTGACACTTTGGGATTGGGGTGGAATCCGGGGCTTAAGCAGGGGCATTCAAATTCCAGCTCTGTCACGTCCACCTGCATCCCAGTGGGACTTCAGCCCTGGAGCCCTGGACCTCGGGAGGGCTACATACTCGGCTTACATACCCCAGCAGAAGTTGGCAGGGGAACATTGCAAGGGTTGGGGTTTGATTCCGAGCTCTTGACCCAGGCTATAGGTCCAGATGTCTGACAAATGTGCTTTGCAATTTCTTTTGGGGAATCTATTCGGATTATCTATAACTCACTTGCCTATAGGGCCCCTGGGAGATCTGGGTGTCCCCATCCAAGTGCCCCAGGGCTCAGCTTCGTCTCTCACCGATATGACCTCATGGAACAATGATTCATGGACAATAAAGCACGCTGAGATGGGTGAGATCCATTTACTGGTTTTGACACCAATCAGGATGTCTAGTTGCACAGTTTCCTGTCAATATTGAGCATTGTGGTCTCTGTGCTGACAACAGGAGCCTGGGTATCCTGGCTTCCACCTCTCCTGAGAGGAAAAGGACTTGAGATTTACGGAGTACGGTTTACAAACTGTACATCGTGGGAAACATCCATGTTCTGCTTCCTATTCCAAACAAGGGACACATTCGCGTGAATAGGGTAAATCGGGTAATTGGGAAGTATCGGGCTCGGCACAAGACAAAGAAACGAACAAGTTAAGAGAACTTGAGAATCTGGGAATCTGAGAATCAGGGAATTGAAATACAAATCAGAATGTTTGCTTTTTAATGCAGCTTGGAAATCAATACTTCGGATTGGTAGGTTCGGGAGATGTGCATCCAATCGTCATAGCCACCGAAGATCACGACCAAACACCGACTCCTTGCAGCCTACGGTGTGTTCTCTTTTCCAGCAACTCGAGTTTTCTGTCCTTGTCACCAACCCAGATCAGAATGACAGACATTTCCTCCGATCCCGTGCTCGACTCGCGGGTCAATGAACCACTGCTAGGTCGCGTAGAAGTTACACAGCGATCTGATGAGGGTATCTATCGCAATATCTTCACAGGTGAGAAAAGCCTCTGCAAGAGCAAAATCCTCCATTTCCGTACTAATTACCTTTTGAAACAGGCACAGCCAGTGCTGCGCAGGCGGGCATTTGGATAGTGAGTAGCACATAGATCATGAAAGATCGAGTCCTAACTTCTCCAGCTCGCAGCCCTAGTCTGGCAGGGAGTGCTCAATCAGCCGCTCTCGTTGTTTACCCCACATCCAGTAAGCCAGAGTGTGTCCACGTCTGAAACAGTGAACTAATATCGTTTTTAGCTTCTCGGCATCTCGGGTGTCCTCCTCCAAGTCCAAGCAGCACTTGTTCTACAACCTACTGCAACCCCGCAACAAAAGCTGACTGGCACTCGCATCCACTATATAGTCCAACTCTTGAGTGTTGTCTTTTTCCTTTCTGCCTTCACCATCATCGAGATCAACAAAGGCACACATCCACACTTTGTCTCCCCACATGGGGTGTTGGGCCTGCTCACTGTGATCATCATTGTACTCCAGGCTTTCGTTGGAATCTTCCAGTTTTTCCTGCCGGTGACCGTCTTTGGAAGTGTTGACGCAGGAAAGCGAATCTATAAGTATCATCGCTGGAGTGGCTATGTTTTGTTATTGCTGGAGATGGCGACTGTCGTGGCGGCGACCCAGACCACGTACAACCTAGCTGCGATACATATTCCGCTGTGGGGAGTGTTGGTGTCGGTCGTCTTGGTGCTCGTCGGGGTGGGAGCTAGGATTGAGAAGCATAAGCTGGGGCTGTGAGATGGAAAATTGGCCCAAGCAGGAGATGACGATTCTGAAACACTGGTAGTCTAGCGTGGTAAATGAAAGAGATTGGAATAGCCTGAGAGTTGGAGAACAGTGAAATCCAGTACGAGTACTCCGTAGACGTGCCCGAGCGCCGATCAACAAGGATCCACCTGACCTCCAATCCTTAATTCTTTTCAACTACCCAGATGGCGCTCACTTCATATGTCTGCGTCAATTGCAGACTCTCTTCGAAACTGACCCGAGTGCCCCTGCGCAACTTCTCTGCCGCCCGGAGTATTCGCGACGTCTTACGACCCGCGACAGCCCCAAAGTCCACGCCGGACGTCAAACACATCCGCCAAAATGCCGAACTCTACGCGCAAAACTGCTTAGATCGCAACTACGCGGCGCATGCAGTCTATCCATCGAAGATCGAACAGTTATCACATGAAGCGAAACAGCTGGATCACGATCTGAAAACCCCCCGATCCCGCATCAAACAGTTGGAACAAGCGATCGCAAAGCTATACGGTGCGACACGGCAGGACAAGAAGGATGGGGCTCAAATCGAGAAAAATGAGAAGGGACTCGACCTCCATGAGCAATTGGCCGAATTAAAGTCCGAAGCCCAGCAGCTGAAAGACGACTCCCAGGCGATGGTCGACCGCAAAGCCACCTGCACAGAAGAGATCAACCGACTGGCCCTCGCCCTTCCGAACCTCTCCTCACCATTCACGCCCGTCGGCCACGACCCCGATCTTGTCTCCTATATCAATTTCAACCCCCAAGAACCCCCATCATGGACCCGCCAGTCCGCCGCCGAGCTCCAGGCACGGTCGCACGTCACCATCGGCACAGAGCTCAACCTGATTGATTTTGCGAGCTCCGCGACCACAACGGGATGGGGCTGGTACTTTTTGATCAACGAGGGCGCCATGCTAGAGCAGGCTCTCGTGCAGTATGCGCTGAGTGTGGCACGACGCCGCGGATGGCGCACCGTTGCTCCCCCCTCAATCGTCTACTCCTACATCGCTGAGGCGTGCGGGTTCCAGCCGCGCGATCAACACAATGAACAGCAGATCTGGTCAATCGAGCAGAACGACCGTGATCGCCATAATAAGCCCCAGCGCTCGCTGACGGGCACTGCCGAGATCCCCCTCGCAGCCATGTATGCCGGTCGCGACATCAATGCTGCCGATTTACCCATCAAGCTCGTCGGAGCGAGCAGGTGCTACAGAGCCGAGGCCGGATCCCGCGGGGTAGATACAAAGGGTCTCTACCGGGTGCACGAGTTCACCAAAGTCGAGCTCTTCGGATGGACAGATAATGTAGACGCAAAAGTGCGATCAACCCCAACCTCCGATGACTTGTTCAACGAGCTGCTAGAGATGCAGACAGATATCCTGACCTCCCTCTCACTACCATGTCGCGTCTTGGAAATGCCGACGGGCGATTTGGGCGCCAGCGCAACTCGCAAACGCGACATCGAAGCCCTGTTCCCTTCGCGTCTGCGACATGCCTCCAATGCCGATGTCACCCCTATCGACTCCTCCATCCATGAATTGGAGTCTGCTTGGGGTGAGGTGACCTCCGCTTCTATCTGTACCGATTATCAAAGTAGGCGACTGGGAGCTCGAGTCCGTGGCACGGCCAAGGAATCTCGATTCCCACACACTGTCAATGGCACTGCAATGGCTGTCCCGCGCGTACTCGCCGCCATCTTGGAGAATGGGTGGGATGTAGAGCGTGGCGTTGTTGTTATTCCCGAGGTTTTACGGCCTTGGATGGATGGAATGGAGACTATCGGGAGAAAATGAGAGAATCGAGGGCCTTCTAAAGTTCTCTCTGCCCTCAAGAGCACTGTATATCATGTATTTTATTGGAAAGAAACGAAACGAAAATATAGAACATGTGTCGATTCTAAAGTTATGTATTGCATGTCTGTGTTATGAAAGTTGAACCCTCTACATGTTCATATCTAGACATGACTTTTCACTGCCTAGCCTAGACCTGTAGACATTGTATTGTAACAACGGCTAGAGAACTTCGGGGAATGAAGATATAGTGAAAATCCTAACTGATGTCTCTGAGGCAGAGGCATTAAAAAGTACACAAATGTTAAGCCTGGATGGCACATCTGTTCATAAAATCGTGGACACATAACAAACAGAAAACAGTCAAGGAGCAGGCATCACATCGAAAAGAACAAAATACGATGTGGTCTCCGTCAGACAAGACCAGCAGCCTGAGAAGAAAAACGAGCAGCCAACAGTAAGTAGAAACGCCACGGGTAGTCCAAAAGATAAAACTGACACAGGAAAGAAAAGGGGGATCCAAATCCCCCCCCCCCCCGAATGGCACACAAAATTAGTTCCAAGGCAAATCCATCTCTTCAACACGTGTACATGTCAGATAGGGCAATCCAATTGGAGTAGCCTCACGAGGACCAGGACCAGAGGGTTGGCCAGACTTAAGCTCAAGTTCAAGGAAATTGCGCATCAGGGGTTTGACTATCTCCCTCGCGAGCCGCTTCATCTCGTCCATTTTGCGCTCAAAACGTTTCAGTGTCTCACGTGTATAGAGTGGGTCTGCGGACGGGGTAGGATGAAGTTTAAGAAATCGCTTCAAGTCCTCGTGGGAGAGGTATGCTTGCGTGGACGATGATCCGATCAATTTGAGGGTGCGCGCAGATGGGTCTTCGGGAGTTGCAGGTCGACCAGTGCTAGCTGGGTGCGATGCCGAGCCCGCAGGAGGAGAGGGCCCGTCGGCGGCTCCCGAGTTCTTGAGAATTGGAGCTGGCGGTGGGGTGGTGCTTTCGATAAGCCATTGACGGAAGAGGGACACGGCGAGCCAATCCAGGTATGCGTTTGAGGGGCCGACACGCTCGCCGCGCGATGTGGTAAGAGACAGCCGCAGGAGTTTTGATTCAATGCGGCCTTTGAGATCTTCAAGATCTTCCACTTTCTCTTCGATCAAGTCGAGGAGTGACTCTGGGAGAGGCGCGTATGAGCCGTTCCGCATGCTCGGTAGCGCAGCAGGCCATTGTCCTACAACATGAATAAGGGCTTCAGAGAAGATCACCCGGCTGCGGGAAAGATAACCTAGCTTGAGATAGCTAGGTGGGTATTTGGCGATTTGCTTGAAGAGTCGCGACCCGAAACCCAGGAGATGGTGATCAACACGCGGCCCTGTTACTGGGAGAGCATCGTACATGTCCGCCAATGCGAGAAGAGATTTGCATTCTGTATAGGCAGAAGCAATGTTGACACTGTTTATTATGGGTGGGTGGTTGTAAAATAATCGTAATAAGTTGTCGTAGTCACGTATTAAAGGGTCGACGGTGGTACCCGGGTCTATCCCAGGCTGAGGCAGGTGTGCTACCGATTGAATGGCCGTCAGATTCGCCATGGATCGAAAGAACCCTGCCTGTGAATTGGAGGGCTTGGTCATCGTGGGAGAAACGGCCGTCTGGTCGCCACTGAACACGGGAGCATGGCTTGGAGGCTGCAGGGGCACGTTAGCATTTCCCGTCACAACGCGACGAGGGGACTGATGCGCCTGTTACCTTTTGTACCAGAATGACCTCCTCATCCTCCGCGCAGTTTTCCCAGTCGAGCTCGTAGCGCCAGCGTCTCTTTTCGCCCGGCCGCGTAGGCAATCCGCCATGATCGGAGGGGACCAAGGTCGACCCGTTGGACAGGTAATCTTCCTCGCTCACGGGGGACAAGGTACCCTCTGGTTTGGACGGTCCCAGCGTTGTCTGACGCGACCATTCCTCGCTGGTACTCGCCTCAAAAAAGCCAGAGCATTGTGCCAGAATCAATCGGTGGAGTAGATAGCGGCGCTCCTGCGACCCCGCGCGAATCACAAGTTCGGTGTCGCCGGTGTAGGTGAAGATGGGGAAATCGTTGGACGGGGCATGCGAAGAGCTTCCGTGGTGCGATCGACCTGAGCGATGTCGTCGGCCGGAGTGTGAGGGTCGCGAAACCAAGGACGCGGTACTTTGCGAAGTGCGATCGAGGATTTGCGCTTGCGAAACCATTGTGAGGTGATGGACACCTATGGGCGCAAGGGGTCGTTCATTCAAAGGGCAAACCAAAGTAGTCAAGGTAGTCAAAGTTGTCAAAGTTGCCAAAGTTGCCAAAGTCAAAGTAGTCTAAGTAACCAGAAAGGTCACAAAGATCACGAAAGTAACCAACTTCATAGTTGAAACGGAAGCGGACGAAAACAAAAGGGTCATACAGTCGGTCCGTTTCCATCGAAATCTTTTAGTATTTAGCACTTAGTATTGAGTATTTAGTGTTATATTCAGAGAACAGAGTCTGGCGACTTTCTCTATTCCGTCGAGTCTGTAGTATACCTCTTATAGTCTATACTATAAATACTCGGACACCTCGGGTCATTTACTGCTTTCACTGGTCTCTTTTGCCTCCACTTTCTCTGGCCCGTCCTATTTTATTTTTTTTAATTTGATCTTCTTCTCTTCCAGATCTTCTCGATTCACTTGATATTGGACAAGTGAATATTCTAAAGACTGTGGGCCGGGAAAGTTCATATACGAGGTCTATTTTTACTACGCTCCCCCCCCCCCCCCCCCCCCGCGATCCTCAAAAAAACTGGCCCTGGACACGTCTTCTCGGGACAGCTTTTATAGCTGTCCCGATCTGTCGTCGCTGCAGATAACTTCGGTTCCTGCAGATTCCGACCTCGACGTCAGAACTGACACCTCTCGCTCCCCCTCGCCCGACGCTGCCCCGCACAAGCGACGCTCCAAGGCTCGTTCCGTCTCGAGAAAAGCCCGTGGCGTCATCGGTAAAGTTCGAGCACTGCAACGGATCGCTGCGGCAAAGATGGCGCATCCTTCCATCAAGATCGACACCAGCGTGCCTTCCACCAAACGCGGACTGCCCGAGAATGACGACGCCGGTCTCGATGTCGCGGATCAGGATAATCCCAGGTTGGAAGCTGGGAATACGGAACATGTGCCACCATTCTTGTGTCAATCCGTCGCGGGTAAGTGAGAGCAGAAACGAAGGGGAATACAAGAAGAAAGAATGAGAATGAGAAAACCCTCCCCAAAAAACCCCCCGGAGGATTCCAGAACCCACGTGGAAGGTGACTGACCGCTTCTTATATGCAGACATCCATGAGAAGTTCGAGGACCTGGAATGGATGCAGCGCACGCGAATAACTGATGGTCAGTTAGCCAATGATCTGTCGCATCCCTGGGCTCTGGAGTTCGACCCCAAAGTTAAAGAGCGGAATCGATATGTGAACGTGCAGGCCTGGGCAAATTGTCGCGTCCACCTGCGGGTGCCCGAGGGCGAGTGCGATTTCATCAACGCATCCCCGATTCGACTGGAGGACTCGGTCACCAGGGAGCGGAGGAGATACATCGCCACGCAGGTGAGTTACAACCGAACGGACTTGATGCCCGTATCTCGACTAACCAGAACATAGGGTCCCAAACCCGAACATATAGCAGACTTCTGGCATATGGTCTTCCATGAATCCCAGGAGGTCGGCGTGATTGTAATGCTGACTCAGACTTTCGAAGCCGGCCGAGAGAAGTGCGCCCAGTATTTCCCGTTGGATACGGAGCAGGCTTCGATGGTCCTGTCGACGGACGAGTCGGATGTGTTTTTCGACGAGAGCGACCAAGCCGAACCGGGAATCTTAGGTCGTGTCACACTTCTAGAGTTTACGTTCGACGCGAGGTCGAGATCTGAGATCCGCAAACTCGAGCTGGCCATCGGCTCCGAGTCCAAGATCGTCTGGCATTTCTTATTCGCCGGCTGGGCGGATTATTCAAAACCAGAAGGAAGCGATCGCCAAGCCCTTCTGGACTTGATCAAGCTGTCCGCCTCCAAAACCCACCCAGATAATCCGCGCATTGTGCACTGCAGCGCCGGTGTTGGCCGAACGGGGACTTTCATTGCCCTCGACCATCTGCTGTGCGAGTTAGAGTCCGGCCATTTCTTGGATATGGCGGACCCCGAGATCGACCCTGTTTTTGAAACAGTCAATCAGATGCGCGAGCAGCGCATGATGATGGTATATAATGAGATGCAGATGCAGTTCATTTATGAAGTCCTCCGCGAGCAAACGGATCGCAATTTGGGCAAGATGTCGAACTGGAACACAAACTCTCCTGATGACAGTGAGGAGCGTTCGTCTAAAGTTCCCAGGCTGGATGACCAGGCTGACTACTTGCCCACAGCCAAGCCGGAGCTCGAAGCCCTATCTGATCAATTCCACACGCCAAACAGAAGTTGGTCTGGCACCCCGGAGGTTTCTGATAATGAATAATGCCTGCTTGGTCGTCTCCTGACCCTCGACGGACCTTTATGTCGTTTATGTTTATGTTGCATTACATGGCATCCGGTGTTTAGTTGATTTTCCCATTTCTGCGGCTTTGTCTTCAATTTACATCGTGTTCTAACCCCTCCCCTTGTTCGTTCCCTTTCCCTCGTCGAAATACCCCTTGTTGTGTCTCTTTGGTTTCACCCATGTCCTGTGTGGTCAGCTCTTCTGTTTATTGTCTGACTTTCGCAGCCTCACTTTAGAATTTTTGTATATTAGCAAATTGGTGATCTTATTTGCTTTGCAAAATGGTCCAGGACATCTACTTTCAATCAGTAGCCATTGTGATTCTAGTTTTCATCGTGCATATCAATCATATTTCTTTCATACAATTCACAAAACTATTAACCGCACAAAGCATAACCCAACTGTACATTGCGGAGCAACATAGGCCTCCGTCAATCCACCAGAGAAAACCCGAACCTGGCCATATTGGGTCGCATGACTTTGAAAGACTATGGAACATCCCCTACCCAGGTTAAGACAACAAATGGCTCAATAACCCAGGACAAAGGCAGAGCGCTGCTCAGCAAAAATGAGAGTGGTATCAAACCGACATAAGACAACACATAAAATCCATTATCATGACAGATCGTAGGAACAGCACCGAAGGTACGAATGGTGCCGCGCAAAGCTGGGAATCAGGCTGGATAGTCCAATTCAGTCAGACCGCTTAGCCCCGGTAGGCACATGAGCGGCTTGCCCCCCAGCAGAGCTAGACTCATGGTAGCTAGGAGGGGCAGTTTCACGTTCATGCTCTGGAACATCTTCATTGTCCCAGTTATCAACTGCATTTTCATCCCAATTATCCACTTCCTGCTCGAGCGACATGACACCGGATTCTTGCGGACCCAGTGGCTCTGACTCACGGTGGGCATCTCTCTCCACACCACCAAGCTCGACATCCTCTGTACCATCGTCCATGAGACCGTATCGACTTTGCCGACGTCGCTCCATCATGCGACGGTGGTACCAGCCACAAAGACCGATCGCGCCGACACTACCGACCACATTGGCGACAATATCGTATAGATCAAAG
This sequence comes from Penicillium salamii, assembly GCA_911197225.1. NCBI lineage: Eukaryota > Fungi > Ascomycota > Eurotiomycetes > Eurotiales > Aspergillaceae > Penicillium > Penicillium salamii. The sequence continues at coordinate 7,515 of CAJVOY010000111.1, read as the reverse complement.
TCACGGCCATTAGGAAGGAAGCCCTGAACAACCTCAGAGCCAATGCCGAGCCCCAAAGTGCAGACCAGAAGGGTCACGTGTAGCGTGCGCCGACGTGTGGTATCCAGGATCCAGTAAAAGGCCAGAGAAAGCAGGAAGAAGGTGACCAGATGAATGAATTTGTCATTTGGTTGGAGCTGTGTCGGTATTGTGGAAGATGTGCTATGTGGGAGGAGACCGATGTAGCCGGCTAGCACGAGCAGGAAGATGAAGGCACCTGAGTGGATGTTAGTTGGATCGCAGGTACCGGAATCTCCATAGCTTACCTGCGAAAGGATAGCGGATGCGCATGGTGAAAGAGGAGCGGGAGAAGTGGCAGATGGACAAGAAGAAGCTTTTGCTGGCACTTTCATTGAATACGAGGTAGAGTGGGAGGATCAGTCCTCGTAGCTGTCAGACGTGGAGTTCGGCCCCAGCTTGCTGCCTTGTGCGTCATATGCCGAACAACGGAAGATTGGCGACAATGAAGCTCGAGAACAGACACCAGAGTGCAGATTGTCGCAAGGAGGCAGTGATTCTAGCCCACAGACAGGAATAAATCAATTGAAACAGTTGCTATGGTGAATAGAGACGATCGCAAGAGTTGAATAGTGACATCCAAGGGATCTGCCACCGCCTTCATGTCTGTACTTCATCCCCGTCTAGAGAAACTTCCTATGAAGCTCCCCCCGACCTTCTTCATCAAACCTCTCCCCCACGCTATCCTTTTTCGCGTTTCTGACATCGCCAGTATATTCTACGAGCGGTGTTTCCCACCTCTATGCCTTTTGTTCCTCCTTCGACCACCGCGTCGCGTCCGATCGGCTCGTAATCCTAATCGCGGAGAATCGAGTCTCGCCCGCCCCAGAACCGGGGTTTCGGAGCGAGCATGTCGCTCGGCCACAACGCCTGGCCCCCGGGCAATATTCGGCCTCCGGATGACCTCCAGGATTCCCCTCGGCCCGTCAATGGCTTGGTAAAGACTTTATCGGGCTCCCGGACGCCTCAAATACGCGGCTCTGTCGGCGCTGAAGGGCAGAACCCCAACTCGACATCGGAAGCTGATATCGCGACCGAGGAAGACCCGCGCATTGCCCAATTCCGGGAATTGTATCGCCGAAGCGAGGCGAAAATTAGCCTGCTGTTCTCGGGACAAGATCTGGGTGAGGATACGGTGGGGGCCCCGGCCTCCGGGGAAGGAGAGCAGTCGGAGGCTCACAACGCACGCGTCGAAAACGGCCCACCTCCGACCGCCCCGCGCAAGTCGGCGCGCAAACTTGACGACGACGACTATGATGATTACGACGAGGACGAAGACATGGAGGACGCCGCCGAATCCCCAAAGTCCAAGCCTGCCGCCCCACATGATCCTAGTGGCACCGCGTCGTCCGCACACCACCCTAGCATATCCTCATCCACTGGCGCAGATGAGACTAAAGAGATCAAGAAGGAGACAATGGAGGATCTCCGGAAGAAACTCGAAGAAGACAAGAAGGCCACCGAGGAGGCCGCTAGGAGAAGCTTCCATACCATTTTCTACACCCTTGAGAATGACCGAGATGCGATGCTGGATCAACAGCGTTTGGAAGAGTCAGAAAGACAAGTCGAGGCGGAGATATCCGGGCAGGCGAACATGGGTGGTAACAATGCCCAAGGGGCCTCCAATGGCTATAGCTCCCTGAGCAACACCAACCTGGGGGCTTCCAGCCTGACATTGAAGAACCTTATTGCCAGAATCGACAAGAAGCGCGATAGGGTACAGGCATCGGATGCCGAGCTGCGCAGTCTGCTGAGCGAGGTTCGTAAAAACCGCAGCAAATGGGCAAACGAAGATAAGGTCGGCCAGGAGGAGCTGTATGAAGCATGCGAGAAGGTTCTCAGTGAACTCAAAGCCATGACCGAGCACTCGACTGCCTTCTTGACCCGTGTCAACAAACGCGATGCACCTGATTATCATACTGGTAAGTTACAAGCTCATGTCCGTCGCACCAGCCATTCCCTAACCCTTGCTAGTCATCAAGCACCCGATGGATCTCGGCTCGATGACGAAGAAGTTGAAGGGACTGCAATACCGATCCAAACAAGACTTTGTCGATGATCTCACCTTAATTTGGGCCAATTGTCTTAAATATAACACCAACTCCGACCATCCTCTTCGCAAACATGCACTCTACATGCGCAAGGAGACAGAGAAACTCGTCCCCCTCATTCCTGACATTGTCATCCGAGACCGAGCTGAAGTTGAGGCAGAAGAACGCCGACTTCAACTTGCAGAACTTGATGGCGCCGAGGAGAGTGATGAAGAGCCTATCATGGCGTCGCGTGGTAGGAAGGCTCCTGGGAAGAAAACTTCGAAAAAGGGCACCGCTCCCTCGCGCAACACCCCGAGTGGCTCCGAAGGCCCTGCTGGGGCTTCTAGCACCCAACCGCCCCCTGTCGCCCGGACAGACTCAGACGCTATAGGGGAAGCCACCCAGAATGGATTCTCTACACCACCTCCCGGGTCGCATACGCCCTCTGACCCTGCTGGTCCTGGGGCGATTGCCATGGGAAGTCAGGATGAAAACATGGACATCGATGGCCCCACTACATCCGCCCCTGTTCACAGTGCGCTATCGGTCCCAGGTGGAGTAGAGCTGGAAGATCCCGAATATAAAGTGTGGAAGCAAGTGACCAAAAAAGACCGCGCGCTTATCGCGGCCGATCGGCATCGTCTCCTTAGAGGAGACAAACTCAACTCTGAAGAGCCGGCTCTGCTCAGAACCAAGGCCGGAATGCGTCGTTGGCTTCGCCATCAGAAGCTAGCCACCATTGAGGCCGATCGGTCTCGCGATACGGGCTCTCACACCATGGAAACCGAGGTTGCAAGCGAATCACTTGCAGAAGGCATCGAGGTTGAGGAAGACCAAATGGTTCCATTCTATTATGACGTTATGTCTGGAGTCCCTGATCTTCCCGAACAGCTGCTCTGGAAAGAAGACGGGCAGGGCAACGTGGTTGATGCCTCGGAAGAATTCCTGCGAATTCTCCCCAAGGGCTCCTTCGTACAGCCGGATAGCAAGCTGACGCAGAAGATGAACGCGAATATACGGCAAATGCAAGAGACCCGGAAGATATGTTCAAAGATTGGCATCGTCAAGCAAATGCAGCTTCAATCCCAGGTGAGTGAACTATTGTCCTAATCTTGACACCTCCAGCTAACCCCCATCTAGATGTATCAAAACCAATTTCAAAAATATCAACCAGAACCATTTGTGGAGCAAGACGCCGAGCCCCATGTCATGAATGACAACGGCCCCGTCATAGCTCCCTGGGCATGCAGAGCAGCCTTGCAACGGTCGGTCGCCAAGATTTTTTACCACACTGGATTCGAGGAATACCAGCCTTCTGCGCTTGAGGCCGTGACAGACATTGCTGCCGATTTCTTCCAGAAGCTTGGGTCAACTGTAAAGTCCTACATGGAAACACCCAAAATGCCTGCCACTGAGAACCAGGACCCTAATTCTCCATTGGCTGAGTGGAAGCCTGCATATACGGAGCCGGAGATTATCCTGCACACTTTGTCCTCTGTCGGCGTACACCTTGACGAGTTAGAGCTCTATATCAAGGATGATATTGATCGTTTGGGGACTAAACTCACCGCAGCTCATAGTCGCCTTAAGTCACTATTGACCGAACTTCTCCGACCTGCCCTCGAAGGCGGCGAAGACGGCTCAAACGCATTCAAGGATGGCAGCGAACAGTTTGTTGGTGGTGATTTTGCCGAAGACATCGACGAGGATTTCTTCGGATTCAAAGAGTTGGGCTTGGACCGAGAATTCGGTCTCTCCACTCTGAGTGTCCCATTGCATCTGCTCCAGAACCGGATGTTCAACGCGGCCAATCCACAAAGCACCACTGTCTCGCAATCTGTTGATCTGTTCCCCCCGCCGCCACCTTATGCCCGCATCTCATCCGAGAATGTATCCGACCAAATCGGGCTCTTGCACTCGTTCTTCAAGGGCAAGTTGAACACCAGTCGTAATGAACCCCTGGTGGAGGATCTCGAGCTGCCACCCAAGCAGAGGCCCATGGCTGCCAAAACCCGTCTTCCACCCTCTGGCAAAATCCCCCAACATGGTCTCGCCGGTCCAACATCCAGCCCACAGAAGCGCACTGCCCCGTCAGCTGCCTCCAAAACCACTACTACAGAACCAAGCAAGAAGAAAATCAAGAAAAACAGCGGAATCCCTGAAATGCCCAACTTCAATCCCGATGGTGAGGGTGATAGAAGCATTACAGACCCATCCGGCACCGTCAATGCACAAATCGACGGTCCTGTCGGTGGTGCTGACGCCACAGCCACCGAAGCGTGATGGAAGATCAGGAAAACCTTTCGACTGAAAAAAAAAATGACACCAAGTCTAGTTTTCATCGTCCATGACAATCCTTCACCTTCTTTATGTTCTTTGCATGCTTCATTTTTTCGCATACCCCGGCGTGCAGTTTCTCTTTTCTTGCCTTGAGGGCTACGCCTCGAATCAGGCAATAAACATGCCTTCTGCCATGACTCCTACCATTGACGACCAGGACAATCCCGAACGCAGACTCTTGAGCCTCGGTGCTACATAATCAAGTCATTGTATTTTAGCAGTGTTCTTCATTCCACTTCAACCCCTCACACTCTGGGCTTGAAGACATGGGACGGCTCTGCAACTTTGTACTCCTCGTGAAGGGGCCTTGACCTCTTGTACCATAATGTCTCTATCATCTTACATCTACTTCGTTTCTCGAAAATTCAGGATTCTAAGGCGTGATACCCACATATCCCAGTAGCGGTCCATTTGTAGGTCTCTTATGACTTGGCTATAATACAACCGGAATAAAACTGGATCTACGCAGGAACGCAGGAAACGAAAAACATTTGGGTAACGGGTTGATACTCCTTTTCTTTTTGTAAGCTTTTCTATGTTAACATGGTGGAGGGAGGGACAATAACACCTGGGCACATCCATAGATTCCTAAGTGTCCGAGCTGCTCGACACCGATCTCATCAAGATCCAATTTTTTGGCACTTTTCCGGTTTAACGTCGTGAAAATTAATAGTGGGACATTGAAACCAGCTGCGCATATCCATGAAATCATGATGTGTCCCAGTTTCTCAGCACCGATCTCATCATGATTCAATGTCTCACGCCATAAAAATATGGTGGCAGCAGCCGATCAGAACGTCAATTTCTTGCAGAGTGTAGCAAATGCAAATGAAAGGGATATTGAAACTGTTAAGATAATTGTCTCTCGGGGGAGACACCGAGCCAGGCTTTCAAGAGTAGCCTGAGGGCTTGAGGGGGGTTTAAATGTACCACATTCCCAAGGCCAGTCGGTTCGAGGTACCTTCCATGGGAAGTAGTCGCTGGGCTCGAGGCTCCTTTGGCTTGGGGTTGGTAGTCTTTACCTCTGGGCCGCTCTGAGGACCAGACGTGATCGGAACGTCTTCATGGTGACGAGCACGCACCGAGATCAAGTGGGCATAGTAGATTGCGGGATGGATTGACACCGAGGTTGTCGAACGGATGTACTGGTAACAATGATCGTTGATCATGTTCTCAAGGTCATTGGGCTTGAGGCCAATTTCATCCATCAGGACATGGTAGTGAACGGGACGGGGAGTTCCCTGCAAAGCGATGTGGCTGTACAGCAAGAAGTCCCAATTATGAGGGCTGGTGACATCCCTGTCAATCAGAGTGCCGGGCAAAGGGGCGCCATTGGGATCCGAGCTCTGTCGGTTCTTGGGGTCAGGGAAGGCCCGCAGGTTGTGGCGCTTGTTCGCAACCACCACGCACATCTTGCCATTCCAGACCGGCGCACTGCATGCGTGTGCAATGGAATAGCGAATTGCGGGCACTTCTTCTGTAAGGACCCGACGATACTCCGAAGCAGATACACCATCCCGGAAGTAGTAGACAAACTGTGGAGCCTTGCCCTCTCCGACGGTGGCTTTCCACTCGGCAACCATAGGGTGCAAGATGTATTCGGCAACCTTGTCACGGATGATCTCCACCCTGTCACCGTTCGTCTCACATCCTCCCATGTATCGGGTGGCAGAGGCGTTAGCAGACACCGACATCGCGGCCAATGAGGGCGTCCACACTCCCATCATGGGATGGGTAACGTCTGCTCCAATGATCATTGTACCCGGGCGCACACCGGATGTTTTAGTCTTGGGCACAGCTCGAGCAGTGACTCCACCGAGCTTGGCGTTCACTTTCATGAGAACATTCGCATGGTACTGGGGTTTGTTCGCAACACAATGAGCAGATTGAAGAACTTGCGAAGGGGTTCCATAGCGACAGTCGGCCGATCGCTTAATGCGGAGATAAACCCAGGAATCCTTGTCAGGGACAATGAAAATCAAAAGTTGGGGCTCACCCTTGAAGCGTTCGGCGATTCCATCGTACAGCTTCTTGACGCTGCTTCCGATATCTTCATTCAAAGCCTTGATCACCGGTCGTTCGGCGATGTCGCCCCCCATGAGCTTGTAGGTTTTGACAAACTGTTCAGCCCACATGATGGTTTGCTCCATGCTAATTGACTTGCGATGTCCAGCATAGAAGCCTACACCCCAGCGTGCAAGTGCTTTGTCATTGCCCTTGTAGAACTTCTTGCCTCGCAGATCCCAAGTGCCCAGGTGGCCAGGGTTATGCTTTCGATTGCCACCGAACTGAATCTCTGGGCTTGGAAGTAGTCGTGCCTTGGTCTTGATCATCGTCTCACTGATCTTCATGCCGTAGGCTTTCAGGACTGGATCGTTCTTGTGTTGAAGCAATTCTTTGGCCTGACGAGCATTTTCAAGTCGCTTTGGGGGTCGGGTGGCACACCATTGAATCATCTGCGCCGCTTCTAGCTCACTGAGCTTGTAACGGTATCGCTGAAGACCCTTGATGATCAGAAACTCGGCCGGGTAGATGACATTTTCCTTTGTCGTCTCGACCAGAAGCATGTTGGGGAACTCCAACCGAACGTTGTACCGCATTCTGAAGTATTCCTCCAGGCTCATGCGAGTAGATTTTCCTTCGGCTTTGTCAAAGTAGTCAATCTTGTATTCACTAGGCCGCGCCAGCATCATTCCTTTGACAATGAAGCTCTTCATCTTGAATGGACAGCCGTGATAAGTTGGTGCCACCCGAAGGCCCTGAATTTTCCTGTTGACTTGAGCAAACCACCTGCTCTCCTTTGGTACTCCATACTGGTCACGCTCCGGCAGAAGCCTGTTCACCAGCATGTTCTTGTCGGAAAATCCGTTTGCGCTCACCATGTATCCCATCAAGGTGATGCGGGAAAAGAACACGCAGTGAGCGATATCCACATTGAGAACCAGACCAGCCTATTCCGAACGGTTGTCAGACCTCAGAATAGATGTATGTAAAAAGAAACAAGAGACAAGAAACAAGAGACAAGAAACAAGAGACAAGAAACAAGAGACAAGAAACAAGAGACAAGAAACAAGAGACAAGAAAC
>CAJVOY010000110.1:121861-170374 GCA_911197225.1 Penicillium salamii | reverse complement strand
AAAAAAAAAGAAAAAAATAAAGAAAAAAAAAAAAATAAATAAATTAATAAAAAAAAAAAAAAAAATAATAAAAAAAAAAAAAAAAAAAAAAAAAAAAAACGACATTCAACCTAATGAGCTCTATAATTGGGATGAAACTGGCTTTCAACTTGGTATTGGATCTCCTCAAAATATCATTTTAACTTCTCATCGTCAAAATGAGACTATTGGAACTGGAGCAAATTGGTCAAAATGTCACAGGAATTGAGTGTATTTCGGCAGATGGATGGGTAATGCATCCTTGGTTCTTATTTCGAGGAACTGATCAAATGGATGATTGGTATGATGGAGATGATCATCCAGATCACTTCAAGGTTATTAAGCCAATTGCTAAAGGATGGACCGACGATGAGACTGCGATTCAATGGTTATTAGACTTTCATTATGCAACCAAAAAACGCATTACTCGAGGAAGACCGAGGATTTTGTTGATGGATAATCACGGATCTCACACTACCCCCGAATTTGGATATCTTTGTTAATGCTTCAACATTATTCCTTATTGGTTTTTACCAAAATTAACTCATCGATGTCAACCTCTCGACGGAAATCTTTCTCTATTTTAAAAGCAAAATTTCGACATGCAAATAATGAGTTTGAACGTTGGGAGGGGGGATCCAAGTGACAAACGTGGATATTTGCAATTGATCAAGGATGTACGAAAAGAGACGTTCAAATATGTGACAATTAAGTCTTCATTCAAAGATACTGGACTTTGGCCATTTAACGGAGAGCTTGTTCCAGATCAAATTGATCCAAAATGGGAAAATGAGCCAATAATCCAGATCTGGGGTCATAGTTCAGCTACACCTGACACCGAAACTTCAAGCTCTGCAATCAATTCACCCCCAAATACACGACAAAGATTCTCAAAAATCGAGGATAAATTGACGTCTCTTTTCGAAGATGAAGAGCCAGATCCCCCCAAGATCAAAAAACACGTCAATCGAGTAATTAAGGGTAGAAAACAAGCTGTTGCAGATCTCAACCTTGCAAACGAAACAATCAAAAAGCTTCAAAAACACCGGATACCAAATCCAAAAACCCGTCGAACAATAAAGGGAGCACCAAAATACCCATTATCATCAATTTCCGGCAATTCGAAAACACAGCCCCGTTCTTTGACGGAATCGCGTGTGGACGTTCGATTTGAAGATGGTAGTGCACGAAGAAGAGATTACTGGCGTCACGCCAATATTGCATTAAAAGCGGCGGAATTGGCAAAGGGTAGAACTGATTACATGGATGAAAATGATGAGCTATTTCCTATTGTTGATAAAGATGGTATGGTGGGAGACAAATAGGTTTGAAATTGATGAAATTGAAATTTTGTGTTTTGGCTTTGGCTCACCGATGGTCGTACCCTCCCATCGGTGTTGCTTAGTCACAATTACACACCTTTTTAACTAACCTAAATACAAGGTATTGATACATATTCTTGACTTGACATTTAATTGAAATTTTTTTAAAAAATGAAACCCATCATTCCCAGCCAATGGACGCCCTTTCTACGCTTGGATCTTGTGCTTCAACAATTCCTTCAGAGTGTCTGCGTCCGCTGCAAATTTGGAGATACTCTCGCGCAACTTTTCGACGGCCATCGGATCCTCATTGAGATCAAAACGGAAGAGGGCCTCGTCGTTGATATAGCTGCGTTTTGGAATATCGAGGCTAGTCGTGGCAGTATAGTCGAGCCTTTTGGATACTAGTTTAGTGGAGGTATATAGATCTTCTAAGAGGTTGGGCGAGATGGTTAAGTAGTCGCAGCCGGCTAGCTCGATGATTTCGCCGGTGTTTCGGAAGGAGGCTCCCATGACAATTGTCCTGTAGCCATGGTGTTTGAAATAGTTGTAGATGCTCTGCACAGACTTTACGCCGGGGTCATCTTCCGCAGTGTAGTCACGCTTGTGGGCGGCCTTGTACCAGTCCAGGATTCGACCAACAAAAGGGGAAACCAGGAAGGCATCGGCTTCAGCAGCGGCAATAGCCTGCACAAGCGAAAACATGAGAGTCAGGTTGCAGTTGACGCCATGTTTGGACTGAAGAATGCGAGCGGCCTGGATGCCCTCCCAGGTAGAGGCGACCTTAACCAGGATACGTTCTTTGGGGATACCAATCTCCTGATAAAGCTTGGCAGATAGCGTTAAATTACTCCTTCCATAATCCTCGACTGTGGGTAAACTTGACTACATACCTTGATGATGTGTAAAGCCTTTTTGACGGAGGCCTCGGTGTCAAAGGAGAAGCGTGCATCGACCTCAGTGGAGACCTTACCGGGTATGATTTTGAGGATCTCCTTACCAAACTCAACAAGGAGACGATCTAGGGTTGAATTGACTTGTTCGTCGATGGAATTTCCCTGCTTTTTACCATACTCGATGGCAAGGTCGATAAGATTCGCATACTCGGCCTTTTTGGACGCAGCAAGGATCAGAGAGGGGTTGGTGGTAGCATCCTGCGGTTTGTATTTGTCGATAGCTGTTACAAAAGATGAGTTGGTGTTGAACGGATGACCCTAGCAGTAACTAGGTGGAAAAGACGGGATAAATGATAAGGGCACATACTAGCAAAGTCCCCTAATATCTCATGTTATTAAGCTGTCTTCAAAAGTATCTATACTGAGATCATTCACTTACCAGAGTCACAGACTACGACGGAGCCAGTGGCCTTGAGCTGATCGAGGGAGGAAATCATCGTTGCTGAATGGATTTTGGATGTGATGATACAGAACTTGTGTTGTAGATTGACTTCGTAGGATCAGCAGGAGGAGTAGGTGGCGACAGGATTGATCATATATTTTGTCAGCCGGAGAGGATAGAGGAGTGAAAGCAAAACCCACACAGAGTCTGAAGGTCATATGTTACAAGTAAATCTGTATACAACGTGATGAGCGAATGACGTCATCGCCACTGATACGTCATTTCAGCATCACCAGACCCTTATGGGCGAGGCAGAAAAAGCGGACAAATCAGAACTGTCGCAGTCAGAGAATCTACTATGCCTGCTATCTTTTACAGTACACTTACATTCCCGTGGCGCTCATGGTAGGTCATGGCAGCTCGACTGGGAGGTTAAGTTTAGTGCACCACTTTTAAGCTGCCTAGCTTAACCATTCTCACTCCAACAATCACGTGGAGTCAGCTTAGTTGTACTGATAATGTCAAACAACGCCGGCGATGTCGTCAAAGTTCCGAAAACTCCTGTCTTTGTCGTGCCAAATCTTAGCCGTATTTCCAATCCTCCTGTTTCAATATTCAGAGGTCTGATAGTCTATCTGCCGAAATTGAATTGAGCGTCGATGAGCGTTGATCAGCGTTCATGTGCGTGCTAATATGAGCATCAATGTGAGTGTCGTGGTGAGATGTGACTGTTTTGGGACTGGCCGGGCAGTGAAGGCGAATGGTGTTCAATCTCTCACAGGCGTAGCGCGGAGGTTTTTTTTTGCCGTCGTACTCACTTGACATATCAATTTTCCTTATCTCAGATCCGCGTCATTCATGTCCCCACGGCCTGAATATCCGGTTTGGTTGAGAGGATTTGATGCAAACACTAAGGTCCCCTTTTATCTATGACCGGGAAATACATACGCTCAAGATCAGAAGTGCCAGGTGTAGAAGCTCTTGTGATATGAAGCTGGTGCAGATCAGAGACCAAGCCCCACCGTCGGGGTTAGCTCTGAGGTTCTATACGGACGACCAAGTTAATTTTTAATAAACCTGGCTCATTGTTGTATATAAAGGCCCATGTATCCCGCTGAAACAATGAGTCAATTCATACCCCTTCACCAAACCCAACGGAACTTCACCAGAGGTTGCATGTGCCTCTTCTAAGATCAGCGATGATATCTAGAGGATAATATCAATAGACAGCAGAAATAGTCAAATGTCGATCTTGCTCACGAGCGCTCAGCAATGTTGAAACCTCATGACGGCCGTCAACATGTTAGGCTTGAGGATCGCTCGCTTGCAAGGCTCAAACCACGCCCTTGCAGCGGGCCTGAACTGCTCGCTTTCGATCCCGCAATATTATTGCTTGTTCATCGCAGAGCCGCACATGAATGTCGCTGTCTTTTGCTAGCCACGCATCTGATCCTTGAAGCTGTTGTTGCTCTTCCTCGAATCAAATTTTCTGGGCAGATTTGACGACGTAACATTACTACATGCAGAATTAAAAGTCGAGCAGTATGAGGCCTGGTATAGTGAGGGTGTCATGATAGCGTAAGAGCTTCATGGATTCCGCTATAAGGGGACCAGGTGTGTGCACTAGAATTCATGCAGTATAAGTGATCTCGTTCGTTTGCCATCGAAGACGGCCTGATTAGCCTCAGCTTCAGTAATTGCACCATCTGGAGATTGCTGATGGGGGGGGGGGGGGGGGGGGGGGGGGGGTGTTGGCCGATTTGTGGGCGTGATTGGAGCCCGCAAGTGTGGTGCCTGGCGCTCTGCGGCACGGCTTGCTGTTGTGGAGCCGGTAGAGCCCCTGCTTCGTGTCTAGTTCAGCCGAGGAGTGAGCCTTTCCAAAGAAAACCTTGGAACCTTGAAAAAGCCAAGGCGGATATAACAGGCACAGAGAGAAACCAACTGAGCGCAAAGAACCCAGCTTTTCAGCAATAGAAGTGGTGTGGTTCAACGTGAAAAGTACCACATTATCGCCTCTCCCCGTCGCCTTTTGTACGGTCGGACAGTATTACCATGTTTGAAGAGGCACTAGTTCAATCCGGCTTGATATCTAGGTTTGAGTATACATGGTTCGTAGTCCAGGTAGTTTACGACAGTACACTGGTTGCCATTGCCGAAATGCTGGTCATGACTACGACACATTCCCCGAACGGGCGTCGGTACCTAGTCACAGAATAATCACGAATCTCAACATTCTGAGTGTCTTCCCATCACTCAACTCCTATTCTGTGAGAGATATCTGTTACCTTCTTGTCGATATTACTGGAGGTTATCCACTTTCTCAAGATACCCAAAAGGTCAGATCACGACTTGAAATCAGTATGGCCGACGAAGAGGGCACGGCTCAAACCAACTGGTTCGAAGTTGGATCCTCGATAGCATACTTAGCAGTCTGTGGGATTGCTATACTTTTCGGGCTCTGCAGCTGTGCATATTTTTGTGTCGACAGGTGGTTGATCAAACGGAGACGTATCTCCAAAGCCCGGAAAGCCGCAGAGAATCGCAAATGGCCTGCTCGCCCGCATAGAGGATCAGGGCTCAACAACATCTCAGTCCCCTCGCCGAGGAGATCAACTTACAGTTAAGCTATCCCTGTTACGAAACAACATACCAAGTCCGACATGAAAGGTTATCACGAGCTTCAGGACCTCGAAGCGGCGAGGACCAAGGAGACGACCTATTGATCTCTCTAGCTTGGCTTTGACCAAGACACTGGAATAATAAGATCGAAGAACGAGGAGACCTTGAAGTGTGGTGCAAGAGTCAGGGAGACAGACGGGGCTGAAGCTTTGGGGGAGTTCGCTGCTTTTGCTCTTTCTGGACCTGAGGTTCCCTGCAAGAAGGGTCATACATCGAATTTTGCTGTATAATATCGCTTTGGATGAGGATCATTTCAAGAGGTTTATATATCTCAAAACCCGAAAATCATCAAAATAGTATCGATTCTCAATGAAATTCCTAAATTATGGTTGTCAGCATTCAGAGATCTCAAAAAGGGCTCAACCTACCGAGCGATAGCAAACACGAAAGGTACCATCAAAATTAAGACATAGCTCTGAACAGAGCCGAAGGAGTGACCGACGTGTACGATCTTACGAAGGCCAGGCACACTGCCGTTGCGAATCATTCGAGTTATTTGAGCGAGAGATTCAACTTCGAGGGCGGTTTGGATTTCAATATTCGGATCGCCGTGAGACGACTTTCCAATGCCGAGGCGGTCGTATGCAAAAGTGTGGTAGCTGCGCGAGAGGGCATAATCGACATAAGAGTAGTTGAACCCCTTGAATGAGATATCCCAGTAGCTGCAGAAGTTAGCTTTGCTATTCGCGTTGTTGTAGTAGGTTGATCTCACGTCTTGTCAAATCCATGCTATGCGTTTCAGATGGAATTTGGACTGCTCCGTACTCCACGATGAGATGCGGGTGGACCCACTCACGATCTACGAAGAGTAGTTCACACTGGATCTCTATCCTCTCTTCTATACCCTGGAGTATTTACACCCCTTTAGATATACACCCCGACACAACCATATCCCATGCGGTCAGTATCACCCTCAAATGACGTTGTCCAAACAATCACCTGTTGAAAATGGGAAGAGCGGACAGGAAAGCCATGGGCAACAGACGGGCAGCTTCAAGCCGGTTATGGCTTGTACAGTATTTTACTTCCTGTTATCCGTGATCTCTTCGTCTACACTTAGTGTTTTGGTTATTTAAAGCCACAGTGATATAAGTCATGAGTGAATATTTCAAAATTTCACCATTAGACACCTATATACTTGGTTATGCACGCAGGATCAGAAAGAGAAGTCCAAGGACATTTTGATCATACACTTGAGGTGGAAAATTCCGACCATGGAACGAACTTATCTATTCTGGCCAATGAAAACACACAATTCATTTGTGTCTTGATCTTCGGCGCTTCACTTGGTTTCACAAACAATAAAAGCTCATGGACGGAGTATCTGAATAGTTCAAGAATAAAAAGAGCAAAGAATAGTATTTCCGTGTCAATTCTATCCGGATGTCGCTAACCAGAAGGCCCCCGCGAAATGAAACAATAGCAATGAAGAAGAAAACGTCCAGAGCACGTAAGAATAAGAATAAGAAACACACCAGCAACTGCGCGAGGGGCGAGGAGAGGATCGAAGTTCAATGAGATCAATTAGGAAGTGTGTCGCCAAGACTCAATTTCCCGGCTCGTCAAAGGGAAGACCGTAAGTTTGGCGGAATCGTGTAATAGATCGTCTCCCCCCTCGCCTTTGAAAACATACTGCACGGCCACACGACCATCTTTTGTTTTGAAAACCATTTGCTCGGTGATCTCATTTGGAGATTCCATATTAGCCAAGATCATGTTTGGCTTATTGCAGATTGAGCCAATGACAAGATCGGCCAATTTGAATTTGCGCAGATGCGACGGGAGCTTGCGTCGTTGACGACAAAGGAACACAAGCGATTTCCACTCTGTCGTTGGCCAATAGACGTGCTGGATTTCCGGTGGAGCGAGAGTCTCAATGACCGAGTTGGGGATGCTCACTTGCACAATCACCGCGGAACAGGACTCAGAGCGACGCTTGGCGTAACAGGCATAACGGACAGCAACTTCTCGATCAACGCCGAAGTAAATATCAATCGTTTTCGATGTGAAATCAGCCGGTGGTATGGCCGCAAGGCATTCGTAATCGATACTGCCGTCATTACGAAACAGGCCACTGATCCGTGCTTTGTCCATTCCCTTGTACAACTGGGTTCGCCCCGGTGCGTTTGCTGCTACCTGGGTTGCAAAGGAAGACATAGCAGTCTCCGGCGACATCCACGGGGCAGATCTCAGCGAGTCCGAGATGGATCTTTGTGTAGGAGGATCGGGACTGTGTGTGCCAGGACGTGAAGATTCACGTTGAGTTGCCTGTTCACGTTCACGTTGACGGGAAGCCTCTTGTACCTCCTCAAGTGCACGGTATCGTAATTTGAGAGTGTCTATCGCCCAGAATTGGCATGTTTCTGTAAGGCGGATGTGTCGAAATTTCGTGTCCATGATTGCGGATGTGAACTCGTTACTCATGCCGTACCTGTCCAGACACTCAAGCCATGCGGAGTCATTCTCGTCGCAGGTATCCGGTTGGGTTTCGAGATAAGCCTCTGCAATTTCGATAAACGGAATCCCGTTTTCGAAATCGTCGCATTGACGCTTTATGATGCCAGCGGGCCAGTTGTTCCATCGTTGCCAGATAGAAACGGCAGTCTGGCGATTGTATCCAATGTACTCAAGTGTAGCCAAGGACGTAAGATCCTCCGGGATACTGACGAAGCAATCGGAGCCGGAGTCCATCGATATGGGGGTCAGTGGGAGATGACCATCGTCTTCATCACTAGATCGATTCAATCTGCGTTTGTGTATGCGTCGAGTGCCATCAGAATAAGGAGGACTCGCTAAGCCTGAGTCTTGTAGAGTTGCTGCATCGCCAGGAGCCAACACTGCTGTGGATCTGTCTTGTTCGTTGGTCGACATGATGGACAAGGCGAACGAGAGTCGAGGGAAGAGATACAGGAGACGAGCACTGGACAACGAGAATAGAAGAAGAGGAGGTAATCCCTTGAGAAGAGAGTAGTATCAAGTTCCGATGATGTGAAGTGGAACTGGGAAAGTATATTAGTTGAAGTAAGGTTGATGGTGGTCAGTAGTGTTGACATACCGTGAAGATAGAAATGAGATGAGCGTGGCAGAGAGTAAGAATCGACCGAGCAAGAGTCAACCGAGATGCGATGACTTTCGGAGGAGCTGCAGGAGGTTCAATTTCCGGACGCGTCTTCCAGGTGCTGTAACAAGGCCCGAAAGAACAAGAAGGCAGACAAGAGGATGCGAGTAAGAAACGATGAAAGGAATCAAAGTTGTTCGAGCACGTTGAAAGGTGAAGTTAGAGTAAAGTGAGTGGTGAAAGAGATGAGGGAAGAAGGAAATGGGGGGGGAGGCCTGCTCTTATAGGCCTCCTCTTTAGGATTTCCCGATCGAGGCAACCGCTTCCTTTTTCGGTGCGGGGACAAAATGTCTTTACTTCCAAGGTTAAGACCACATATTAACCAAGAATCGATCATACATTAACCACCTGGGCAAGATTCAGATAGCTGGGCCCGTACACAAGAACTTCAAGTGAAGAATCCGTTTACCTTAAGTTTTTTTTCACATAACATATTGTACCAGGTATCCATTGACGGGTATTTCATAATTTGCATGTGTCTGTAAGCCAGATGTGTCAAAATTTGGTGTCCATGATTGCACACGTCGACACTCGACCCATGCGGAGTCATCATCATCACAGGTATCGGGCTCGACTTCAAGGTGGCCCTCGGCAATTTCAAGAACGTGTTCCCCCGGATCGCTGTGTACGTGTGACCGAAGCTACCCACAGAGCGTGGGAAATGAGGCTGGAGGGCAATGGGAATGTTGTTGTGGGCAGCGCCGTGTGTCCGCCGTGTGTTGCAAGTACCGCCGCAAATAGGAAGGTGCGTAATCCCAGCTCAGAGTGCCAGCTCAAGCTGTAGGCGGCTGTTGGGAGGTCTGGTGGGCGAAATTCGCGGCGTATAGTAGTTGATCTGGGCTCTCTAGTAGTAAAATGGTGTATCAGTAGCTGGTTCGTCAAAATAACGCCGTAGAGAGTGCCGTATCTTGCGTAGGAGATGGTGAGACACAAAGCAGCTCGCTCGCGGTGCCTGGACTCCCCACGCCACTTGTATACATAGCAGTGTTGCCCGTAAGCTTAGCAATCAGATCCTTGGAGTCATATACCAGAGTCCCTGCCGAATAGCCTTATCCGTACATCATGATGCTGGCGGCTTCCGGCTCGTATGCGTAGGTCAACGTGAGGTGATGGGAGTCTGCAGTCGAATCTGTCCGGGGAAATGAGGTAGCCTGTTCCAGTAGAAGCTGTTAGTAAGTGTCGCCCAGTAAATCTGCAGTTATCGTGTCGGAGGAGGGGGAGTAGGACGCGCGCACCGGCAGGTCTCGTCGAGGCCCAGGCTGTACACACGCCGTTTACCTGCTGTTCCGTCGAGCATCCACTAGAATCATACAGTAAGCATCAAAGTAGAAGCAGAACACGAGATCTGTCTCGTACGCAAGGTCTGTGGCGCCGTAGCGCGTGGAAGCCCGCCCGCCCGTCTGGTCTGTTGATGCCCCCATGGCTGAAACGCGTCCCCCCGAGATCTAGATGGATTTTGACGCGCAGTAATCGTAACAAGGATTTGTTTTGAGGACTAAAGCTTCATGGTCAGTCCAAGAACACCGGGCACGCTGCTTGGCGTTGCCCGCCTCGTAGTCTGTAGGCCCCATACGGCGTAACCACTAGTAAACCCACAGCAAGAGAGTGCTACGACTAGCATTTCCAGTAAATCCTTGCCGGTAGCCACATCTACACCTCTACCTGGCGATGTCCCCACGATTCCAGATGGCGATACCGGCGATCGGCGGGCGCTGGGCGCTGGAATCGGGCGTTTCCACAAAGAACGCGTCCTAGACCAGCCAAACCATCCTCAGATGCTCAAATCTCATCGCAAATACTAGCTCCTATTGATTCTACGATGGAATATACCATATAGGACGCCTACCTCACCGCCGGGTGCGCCTCGTGTGTTGATCCCCTGCCGGGCTGGGCGTGCTACCGCTACAACTCCGCCAGTGATCCAACACAGACAACAGACACATCTCCTGCATACGGGTAGCCAGCTCAGACAGATATTGTCTGAGACGCCGGATACGAGCTTTATCGTGAGTCCTCACCGTCTACTGACCTACTCGGTTGACATCAACACACCAGCAGCCGGCGACACTCGTGCCTCCATCACCTCCCACCACGACCGACGAGCTCCTTGATGTGGACCCCACGCTTCTTTCTACTGTATCAGTGGCTTCTGCTTGGAAGGGGAGACTACGGTGTCGATGTGGCGATGAGGAGCACTACGGCCAGTACTGCCATTCCAGTCACCAGCAGCACAGCGATGGATTCAGCCCCCAAAACCGGCGAATGTGACACCAGCAGCCGTACAATCCAGCATCCTAGCTATCTACAGCGAATTCTGTCGTCTCTTCTCCGTTGGCGACAGCTTTGTACCCAAAAATCGGGCGACGCTTGCGCCAACGTTGAGAGTTTCTCGGCAGTCCAGTCACTCAGCTTCTTTTCTGAGCCCAGGGGCCTCTTCCTACCGTGTGACTAGACTCTGAATCGATGGGGCATACTGTGTTTCTGTCTCCTGGTTGATTCCATCGTACTTTTGGCGGCAGCGGAAGAAGATGCCTGTAATACGGTCTATTGTCTTTTAGAACCCGAAGAATGCAACACAGAGGCCTCATGTAGCCTTTCCTGAATCCAAAAACCACTTGCCAACGTAATTTGACCGATCTCCGGCGTTACAGCATCGGTTCTTCCAGGTTGTAAGCGCCCTGCTGCCATGCGATCGCTCGCCAGCTATTTCTGCAGCAGGAGGTTATTCTCCCCCGTATTCGCTTTCGGGAACTCGAGACGATCGGCGGTGGTACAGACCCTGAGGCTCGGCGGGATGGTTGTTCAGTGCCAAGCCTTGTTACACTGCGGGACACGGGCCGTGCTCGGCTGTCATTCCATACACGGCTTAGCGCATAACCCTATAACCTTATCGATCTATAAAAGTGACACGGACCACCTGTCAATAAAATCCTACGTTTCTACGAAAAGAACAACCTCTGAAGCGTTGGTTTGGAGCGTTGAGGCGCTGTTTTATGGCCGTGGGAGTCACAGGGAGCGTCCATTGCGGCACGGGCCTGTTGAGTGGGCACCTGGCCGTGCCTTCCTGTTGGGGAAGGACCCTGGCGCGCCTGCCCCAATAATCCTGAATTGCGGCCACAACACACGCACCCAAACCTCTACAAACAGCAAGTGCAAGAGATCAGATCAGGCCTCCCACTCGCTACCAAGGTACCCGCTCCCTCTGGGGTATAAATACCAGGCCTCCCCCCTCTTCTCTCTCTTTTTTTCTTCTTCCTTCAACTCCCCACCACTCCACATTATGAGCTCGCCTCATTACATCATACATCCACCTTGGGTCTTCCATCACATGACACCCTTCCTCTTTACATGATCACTCATCTCACATGATGTCCTTCATCATGCCTCATCACTTCATCCATCCACCTCCATGGTGGTTCATGTCAATCACATGACAGGTTAGTTGTCCCATCCCCTTCGACTTCTTGTTCCTTCCTTACTTACATCTCTTACTCAGACATCTCACCTACTTGGACTCATCACATGTCCTCTTACATCTTACATCTTTTATGCATGCTCACCCATTGCATCATTGGTTTGTCTCTTCCCTCCCTCCCTTCTGTCTCTTCTTACACTGTCTAGGTCACTCAACCTCATGACCTTCCACTATCCAGGTCACCCAACCTCATGACCTTCCACTATCCAGGTCACCCAACCTCATGACCTTCCACTATCCAGGTCACCCAACCTCATGACCTTCCACTCCAACATACCATACATCCACTATGCATGCTCATCCATTGCATCATTGGTTTGTCTCTTCCCTTCTTCCATCCTTCCCTTCCTTCTGTCTACTCACACACATCGTGCAGGCAACTCATACAACACACTGTCTCCCATGTCGTCTTCACTTGCTCGTCTTTGCCTTCGCCGTCGTCGCTGTCTCATCTTCGCTCTCTCGTCGTGTCTTTGCTCTTTCGTCTTCGTCGTCTTCGTCGTCTTCGCTTGCTACTCTATGCTATACTCTCTTCTTTGCTTGGTTCTCTCATGTTGTCTTTGCTTATTTGTCTTTGCTTATTTGTCTTTGCTTATTTGTCTTTGCTTATTTGTCTTTGCTTATTTGTCTTTGCTTATTTGTCTTTGCTTATTTGTCTTTGCTTATTTGTCTTTGCTTATTTGTCTTTGCTTATTTGTCTTTGCTTATTTGTCTTTGCTCTCTTGTCTTTGCTCTCTTGTCTTTGCTCTCTTGTCTTTGCTCTCTCGTGTTCGTCTTCAACATGTTCGTCTTCAACTTCTTCAACTTCTTCAACGTCTTCGTCTTCAACGTCTTTGCTTGCTCGTCTTCGTCTGTGTCCTATTCGTCTTGGTCTCCACCATCTTCGCCTTCAACGTCTTCGTCTTCGTCTTCAACGCCTTCAACGTCTTTGCTTGCTCGTCTGTGTCTGTGTCCTCTTCGTCTTGGTCTCCACCATCTTCGTCTTCAACGCCTTCGTCTTCAACGTCTTTGCTTGCTCGTCTTCGTCTGTGTCCTATTCGTCTTGGTCTCCACCATCTTCGCCTTCAACGTCTTCGTCTTCGTCTTCAACGCCTTCAACGTCTTTGCTTGCTCGTCTGTGTCTGTGTCCTCTTCGTCTTGGTCTCCACCATCTTCGTCTTCAACGCCTTCGTCTTCAACGTCTTTGCTTGCTCGTCTGTGTCTGTGTCCTCTTCGTCTTCGTTTTGTCTTCTTTGTTTCTCTCATCTTTGCTTACTCGCTTTTGCTTTATCGTCTTCGTCTTTGCTCACTCGTCTTTGCTTGGTCTCTGTTCTGTCTCTGCTCTCTCTCATTTTCTGTTCTCTTGTCTCTGCTTGCTTGTCTCTGCTCACTTGTCCCTACCCCCTACCCCCTCACCCCCTCCACTCTCTCTCAACTTCCCACGCGACGGGAAACGGTCTCATCAACCAGGGTCTCCGCCGTGAGAGCTTCTCAAGGAGGCTGCTCAAGTAAGAGGCGATTCGACATTGGCGCCCACTCTGATAGGAGACCCGAGGCCGTTTGCCCTTGTGGTTCAAACTTGTTACTTCATCGCCTTCGACC
This sequence comes from Penicillium salamii, assembly GCA_911197225.1. Taxonomy (NCBI): domain Eukaryota; kingdom Fungi; phylum Ascomycota; class Eurotiomycetes; order Eurotiales; family Aspergillaceae; genus Penicillium; species Penicillium salamii. The sequence continues at coordinate 156,843 of CAJVOY010000110.1, read as the reverse complement.
ATTTTCCACACCTCGACCAACTGCAACACCCTCTTGGACACTTCACCTTGTTCAAGCTTCTACCTTGCCCACTTGCCCATTTGCCCGAACTTCCTCTTCCCTTGCCCTGCATTATTTTGTATTTGTGAGAGAGCCAGAGACAGACAGAGATTTGTAGCTAATTTGACCACTTTCAATTGAGACTTTGTTATTACCACTTCATCTTTGAGCAATCAATGACAGTCCATGCATCCTCCTGCTTCGTAGCTGTAATCCCTTTCGTAGCTCGCTACCCAGGTGCTGTGAGTCACCTGCTCTAGTTCTTTCTCTGCTGTCTTCCCCTTGCTCCTTGAACTTCTGTTCTGGATCTACACAAAGATTTGGTGTTCACTCTTGTCAATTGTCTTGGCAAACTGCTCATCGAGTTGTCTCTCACATTCGCAGCGCACGGGCACTTCTCCTCCAAAGCCTATCTCTAGCACGTCTCCTCGAAAGCATGAATACATTTTGCCCTTGTTGGCTTCGTCGAGTCCACCTTTCCTTGAAAGGTGGACTTCAATTGGATCTTGGCATCCTTAGGTAAGTTCTCGTATTCGTCTTGGCAGTGCTGCCTTGGAGACGCTAAGCTCAACACCTTTGCTTACCTCTCATCCCAGAGCTAATCTGCTTGATGTCTGAAATAATATCTCTGGTTGTGGCTAACATGGAATGGATGGTGTACCAAGATCAACCCCGAGGAGCCGTGAGGGACCAAAGATAGCACCTTCGCATTCCTCTGACTGATCCTGGGGTTAGGACGAGAGTCACCGATTCCACTCGAGGCGCCGACATACAAAATCTCGCCGTGGTTGCATCAACTGCAAGGAACGAAAAGTCAAGGTAAAGGGTTATTCGCTCGAAGTTCCTGGGTACGGGCCCAACTAAAGACCTCACCAGTGTCAGGAAACAAAGCCGTCATGTGGAAATTGCCTGCGAAGAGATATGGTTTGTTCATACCGCAAGCCAGACGACAACACCGATGCACTGACCAGAAATTCGACCATCGCGCCTGTCAGATCACTATCAAGCGAGTCCTTCACCGGAGATGACCTACGGTTCTTTCATCATTTTCTCCTCGCAGCACGTCCGCATCTACCTTATGGAAGCGAAGCATCTTGGACTACCCTGGTGCCGGCATACTCTCACGAGGTTCGCTCGTCCTATTTACACCGTCGCTCGAGTCTAACTAACCCCAGTGTCCGCATCTAATGCACGCGATCCTCTCCCTCGGCGCAACCCACTACACCCTCGCAGATCACTCGCAAACGGGCTATACCCAAATGGCTATCTCCCATCGAGGGAAATCCCTTCAGTCCTTATCGGCCGCCCTTTGCAATCTCGATGACTGCACAGATGTAGACCTGGACGGGATACTGGCGACGTGCTATACTCTAGTCTTCCAGGCATACTTTATGCCTGACGGGTTGACGGACTTTGCAGTGATGGTCCGCGGCTGCGGCATGGTCACCCAGCATATCATTTCGCGATTCAACGGGAGCAAGATGTTCACTTTGCATACACCAGAGCAGATGACCGAGCTGTTAGCGCCATGGCTACCAACAGATGCACATCCAGATCACGAAGTCATCGATACCTGTATCGAGGACATTGACAAGCTGCACTCCTTCCTGCAGAGCAGCGGGAGTCACGATTTCTTCAATGCATTGCGCAAGATCTACCTGGCTTTGAAATACTCCATCCGCGACGCCTTCTTCTGTCTAACTGAAGTATACGCTATATGGTGTACGATGGAGAATCAAGATTTCCTCAAATTCATTGCAAGTTCGAACCACGCGGTTCGAGTACTCTTCTTGCACTATATTTCGATTGATACACTCATGCGTCCTTTCATGCTTAGTGTCCGGGCTCAGGACCGGGCGCGTGCTGGCTTGTTTCTCGGTGCGGATGTCATGGAGAAATGGGCTTTTGCGATCTATCACAGTCTGCCGGCGAATATGCAAGAGTTGGTGGTAAATGAAGTGCAGATTGTGAGCTATGAAAGCCACAGGTATATGTTTCAGAGGGAAATCTCGGGGTATAGAAGCTCTACTATGGAACCGAGCCAAATTGCTGGTCGCGGGATGATCGATACTGGATCTCATACAGGTTTGTAGATAGCAAGTCTCATCTGTCTAATTTAAATGAAAATCTCAAGTGGAATCAATAACTGGGAATCAACGCAATATCGGGGGTCAACGAGGAAGAACTCTCTGAAGTGAGAAAGATAACAGAGAGAAAAGCAAGAAGATTATTGACAGTTGGTTTCTCCGGCTCGGCGCTAGAAGGCGGCCATAAACGGTTGTGTCGTCCAGTGATAAAATCGTCGGTCCGAGTGTTTCAGGCCGGGAAACGAAGCCAACATTCGAACGGCAAGATCAAGACAAAAACCGCGCTGGGTGATACCATCCAAGAAGACTGATGGCGATGAGCATTGGAACCGCTTCAAGCACGTATAAGGGCCATTCGTGGCTGAAGATGTACGAATCAACTCCGAGGGCGAATTCAATGACGCGATAAATGCTTCGGACCTGAGAAGTATCGCATAAAGTCAGTATCACACCACGATACTTTATTCAGGCTTTGCATACTGACCAGAATGAAAAATCCCGAAATGTAGATCCCCGTGATGAGCTTTTTCGACCCATCAGGTATAGTTTGTTGATTGCGCTTCGCCTTCAGATTGAAAGATCCCACAATGAGAAGAAAAGCAACAAACGTCAACACCTGCAGTACAAGGCCGCCAATCAAAACACCAGTCCCGGTATCCTTCTCTGCTCCTTCCCAATTTCCAGACGCGGCAATGCCACTTCCCGAAGCTTGAACAAGACAACTGATCACATCCAGCGTCACGAAGATCCTCGGAAGCCAAAGACGCCGCACGCGAACGAACAAAAACGATTCCTGCTTTTCGCCATTCCCCTCGCCCTCGGGCCAGATCAACCGGTCCATCAACATGTACAGACTGGCACATACGAAGACGGGGCCGATCACGATCAAAGTGGCGCTGACGGCGTATAAGGGGATACTGCTCACGTCTTTGAGACTGGCGCAACGGATCGCATACCCTGCTACTTCGAGGAATGCACCGATAAGCAGGGGGATGAAGTATCCGGCTCGTTGGCGGTGGCCTCGACGAGGGAAAAGAACTGTCATATACAGGTGGTAGAGAGAGGTGAAGAAGTATAGAATTGTGAAAACGACTGAAGCTGGAAGAGAGGGATTGTAGAAGTAGATGCTGAAGTCTTCGGAGTCCATGACTGGTATAGAGGCTGTTTTCGCTGTTGAAATTATGTAGGTCTTGTGTCAGTTGTCTGGTATCTGCTGCTTTGAGACGAAAGACATAGCTGTGGCATCTCCTTTATAGTCGTGTATACAGCTTCATGAAGTGTTTCGTATTCTGCTGCCTCTGGGGCTATACACCTCGTACTCCGTATGTGGAATCGTGTTCGGACTCGGATTCCAGATTGCCAAGATGCCAAGCTGCCAACAGTGCATAATCATATTTAATTCGTTGGCGTTGCCCCAAGAAAAGGTTTGAGGCGTTGGATGCGAGAAATCCGAAAACATGTCATTACCATGGTAATTTTGAAGCGGCTAGTCCCTAGTCTCCTATCACGTCACGTGCTTCAGTCCGACTCGCGAGAGGTTAGAATGAACTAAACCTGGCATTTTGGCCGAGATCAGGCTCTTTGCAAGTCATTACATGTGAACTCCTCCAGAGCACATATCAGGCCAGCGGTGGCGGCGGCGGCAGCATAGTCCTGCCAATATTTGTTCTTATGACTGTCGGCATAATCACACACGGCTTTGATGACAATGCACTGCAGGTTACTCGGGATGCCTGAAGCCTCCATTTCAAAGGCAATCAGCTCATGTTGAGCTGCAATTCTGTCACGATGCTCCCCAGATTTCATCACCGTATCACCAGACCCAACGGAACCAAAATGGAGTTTGGGTTTTGGAGGCTCCCCAGTCACTGATGCTATCTCCAGTCTCTTGCGCGAAATTAGCATATCTTTCTGGCATCCCAGTTCCTGACATGACAAAGTTCGTGCGGCTTCGCAAACTGGGTCTGTCTCTGCTGTGGAAACACTACAGAGATCCCACGACGGTGGATGATGATGTTTGTGTCGATACGTGGACTTGAAAAGTTCATCTTTGTCGGTGCCTGGGTAACCGGCTTTCTGGTGGCCGATTCGATCCTGTAGGGTGCGAAGGTGCTGGGAAATTTGTTTCTCAATCCGTTCTCGTTCTCGCGTGACTTTCATTTTCGACAAAATACCCAAGATCCTTGGGCCTGGCCGGGAGGAAGCTTCCAGACCCGATTTCGTCGCAAATCTATCGGAGAATTGTCTTCCGAGATCATACTGGACGACTTTCTCACTGATCACTATGTCGCCAAGTATAAGTTCACCTTTCCTTTCTGAACGTGACGGAACTCCTCCGCAAATTCCTACAACGAGAATAAGCTTGATCTCCGGGTAGGTGCACCGCAAACCGGCGGCTGCCTCGGAAGCACAACGCTTCCCCGGACCGATCATGTGAACGAGAATGACATTGTGCTCCAAGATTCTGCCCCGAGTATATCTATTGTTATCTGGGCCTGCATTCTCGTAGCTCTCGCATTTCTCATTCCATATTTCATCAAAGGCTTCAGTGACGGCATCGGCTTCTGTTTCCAATGCACAGAAGATAGCAACAGTAAATTGTCGACGTTCAGGCGCTTTATCTCGACGACTGCGCTCTTTGTGGCTGGTGGCTGGAGACGGAGAGATCGTTGGCTTTGGAGAATCTTGAATTTCCCAGTCATCTTTGTATGCATGATATAGCCCTCGAAGAGGCAGGACCACTTTCTCGTAAAGAACTTCTCGTCTGATCTCAAGATCCTTCTCAAACCTGGCAGGGTCAATTGGTCCATCTCGGAAAAGCTCGGCGTCCAAGCAACTTTGTACAGCCGCTTTGTACGGAGGCCCGATTGACTTGTCGAACCCAAAACTATTGGCGGTCCTCATTGCCCAGTCAAAATAATCATTGATCGTGAGTTCGTTCCATGGGTGCTGTCGATTTTGGGGTTTGAAGGATTGCTTGGAACCAATTTCAATGAGCACAATCCCCAACGCGAGGATGTTTGGAAATGTATGCAATACGTCGTCGGCATCGCAGTAGTCCCGTATTTGCCCGTTTGACTTCTCAAGTTTTGTGGTAAAGTAGGGATGTGGTTTGGTATAACTTCCCTGGGCGATTTTCTCTCTTACTAGCAGGATGTGTTCGTTTGTCCACGGTTTCATCATCCAGCTTGAGCTGTAGTACTGCCACACTGACCTTGCAATGGTGTATGCCAGTGTGACTTTCACCCGGTTGGAGAGATGAACGTTTTCGTCAAGCCAATTCGCCAGTGGAATACCTGCTTTTTGAACGAACATCCGCCATCCTGAGTCTCGGGCGGTATTCGCGAGTTTCATGGCGTTGTTATGGATGTGAAAGTGGATTGGTTGACCTTTATCGTTTCCTATTAGACGACAAAACTCCCCAAGTTCAATCTTTCGGAGATTGCCTGTTGACGGGTCGGTCCACGACTCAGATGATGGGTTGTTAGTTTGGGCCGCAAATGCGACCTTCTTCTTTTTCCGTGGCTCGTTCGGTCTATTTTTTGTCGTGGAATTACCGTCAGCGTTGATTGTCATGCTTAAGCAATCCGGTCCAAGAATACATACCTGGCTACCGATATCTTTCCTTCTTTCCACTCAACCTCACATTCAGTTTCAAGGCAGGACGGGGCCTTCGCAACAAACAGGACATCGAATGGAATATCTCCACTCAAAAGCTTGCTACTTTCAGTGTCAAGCCGAAGGCGTGTGGATTCCAGGTGCTGTACGTGGCACGAGCACGTTGAATACAATCGCAGCTGAGTATAAACAGCATCGTTGATTTTCGGGGAATACATAATCTCCCTATCGACCGGGTGTAACTGAATCTGTTCATCGGGTTGGCCATCTAATGAATTTGAATCCCTCATACAATCACTGATCAAACGTAAAAGCGATTGATATTCAGGATTCTTTTGCACGAAGTGTGGCAGACTGCGTCGAACTTCATCGATCAAGATTCTCTCTCCAGTTTGCTTCGATCCTTTAAACTTCAAAATTCTATGTAGTGCAGCAAATTGGGTTGTTTCATTTTTCCCTTTGTGTTTTGGGGCCTAAAACCATGACGGTTAGCCTGGGGGCGCTATCCTCGACGCTTGGCGGATTGGTCGGTAACATACCAAGCAAGCTTTGTCCATAAGCTTTGCCACTTCTATCAAGAGAGAGTCCATCCCAGTCTCTTCTAGAAATGAAATGTGCCCCCTCAGAATGAGAAGTTGACATCCAAGCTCAGCCAGCCTGGTATCAATGATGTCTCTAGCGAGACATGTTGCTTGTTCACTAATCCAGGGAATGACATTCCAACAAAGTTCCGTGACATCGTTCATTGTGGATGGGGGCCTTTATCTCCCTCCACCTTTTGAGTCGATCGCGGGAGGTTCGGTCGAAGCGATGGAAGCGATCAGGACTTCTTCGTATCACGTGTGGCATAATCAACGCGGGGTACCAGTGGGGTCATATGCTGCCTACACCAGATCTCTTCATGCCCACACTTACCAAGGTGGTCAACCATGTCGGAGCTGGCTATTTTCCAAGCCGCTCAGTCCTGTCATCAGAGTCTGAGGGTGGCACTCACAGTCCCACGACTAATGCAAAAAGAATGGGCTGAAAATCGACTGGCGGATTTCAATCTCTGGGCCGCTGGCGCCGGTGCTTTCGCAACTGGCAGGGCATCCCTGGACCATCGGCTGGAAGAAACCACAGAAGTACGCAACGTAATCATTAATCTTTTAATGATGTTGCAAATCCTTGTGCAGAAATGCATAAAAGAAGGTATTCCATTCCGCTATATTCTTAGTCCCGTTTCGTTCTCTCACACCTTATCATAGGGACCGAATGTGAGTCAAATGCCACGGCGGAATTTTTTGAAGGGTTTTCCCGAATGAAGGATGTTGAAAAGAGTTTGAATCAACTCACAAGACTCACTGTTGCGATCCGAAAGAGTGGAAATCGATCCCGACTTCACAAGGCCGATGCTTCATTTCATCCTGATACATCACAAATCAGTTCACTGCGCCGGCACCTTGAGTTTCTTATTTCTGCTCATCCGAGAGAGAATGGAAGCTCAAACTCAAGTGTCCAGAGCCTCACCTCGAGAAACTTGACCTTGATCCAGTCGCGTCTGATTGATGCCAACTTGAAACGGAGGAATCGCTTTCTTTATGCTCAGCAGCATGCCCAGAGGCTAGGGCACGAGTCGGAAAACTCAAAAAAGAGATCTGATAAGACCCTAGTGTCGAAAAGCCACATTCCATCTTCTGATACGCCAAGAAAGGCTGCAAAGGATGAAGGTGATGGTAATGAGCCAAAAGTAAAAAGCACTACCACCGCGACGGCGGTGGATACGGAGATTGAAATTCCACCTGCCTACATGACCACACCTGCGACCACCGTTGTTTCAGTCACCAGCTCTCGAATCGCATATCCAAAACCTCCATCTCTAAATGATCAGCAAGTCCTATTCAAGTGCCCTTGTTGCTGTCAGAGCCTCCCCACCACTTCAGGAAGAGGCAAACTCTGGAAGTGAGTTCCATTCTCTCTTGGTAATGATTCTAACTCACCCGGTTTGGTCTAATAGTAAGCACTTGGCGGGTGACATCTTGCCATACACATGTGTTTTTGAAGAGTGCCCTACACCTGGAGCATTCTATTTGACCCGAGAAGCCTGGGTCAGCCACATGGGCCAGGAACACGGTGGAACAGAAAGATGGATATGCCAAGCATGCTCCCAGAAGGGTGTCTACGTTACATTCCACACCCCTGTTGACTTCACCGACCATCTCCAACAGCAACATAGCAAAGCAATTAAGCCACATCATTTCCCAACCCTACTCTCAGCCTGGCGACGAAAGCTCCCTTTCAAGATTCCGGCCTGTCCACTTTGTGATTTTCAAAACGAGGATCAACAGGCCCTTCTCGATCACACTGCTGAACATGTTCACTCCTTTTCGCTACGGTCTTTACCATGGGCTCCGAGAGAAGGGGTCGATGAAGACGACAAGGAGCAATATGGGACCTATTTCAAAACAAACCCTTATTTTGCGAGCTGCCGGTCGGAACCTTCGTCACTTTCTTCTGCACTTTCATCACCAGTCACGAATACAGGGAGCTCAACAGCCTTTGGTTCTGATGAAGCATTTCATGAGCAGCAGCATCCAATGATAGAGAGAAGTCTTCACCTGCTTCCAGGTGATCTAGATGAAAAACTGGATATCAACGATTGGTTAAAAAGGGCTGATCAGGATACGGAGAGCAGTATACCCTTAGCTTCGTCCGTACTATTATATGAGCAAGAGAATTTTCCCGAAGGCTATGGAGAGTATGATGCCGGAATTGACACAGATGGTGATACAGATGAGTATGATGTCGAAATTGACACAGATGTTGATACAGATGATGATACAGAGCCCGGGGTGGCTCAAGGGCGGGTCCTGGACCACGGTATGTCTGCCATCCCGCGCCCTCCGAGTCTCCCGATGCTAGAAATTCCACCGGATGAGCCGAGAAACTCTTACTATCTCGACAACGTATTCGACCTGAACTTGATGAATCTTCCTTACATGATAGGGTGGATTACAACGTTGTCAATTGGGAATCTTGCCGCGAAGGTCCTACTCGACGAACAATTTGAACTTCCTATGTACAACATATCCCGAGACAGGAATCGCTATGTGTGCGGTAGAATGGGAAAACACAAGGTGGTCATCGCCTCACTCCCCAAATCTGTATCCGGACTAGTATCAGCGGCCGGTATCGCAACGTCCCTTCTCTCCACCTTTCCAAACGTTCGGATCATGCTCATGGTTGGACTGGGCGGCGGTGCGCCAAGTCCGGGACATGATATCCGTCTCGGAGATGTTGTCGTCGGCACCCCTGGGGACGGCGATGGTGGGCTTCTTCAATTTGACTTCGGAAAATTCATACAAACCGAAAAACTCCATCACACCAGATCCTCCCAGCCGCCTATGATCCTCAAAAGTGCAATCAACAGACTCAAGGAGCATTTCGAAGTCGAGGGCCACGATATCCAGAAAACTATTACCATGATTCTTGGCTCTTCGCAGAGATTGCGCAAGCAATTCGGGCACCCAGATCCTGAAACGGATCGACTGTATAGAAGCGACATAGCCCACCAGGGGGTCGGCCCCTGCGCCTTCAATTGCGGTACAGATTCCTCTGCCTTGATTCCTCGGAGTGGTCGCACCAATCAAGACTGTCCGAATGTTCATTATGGTCTAATTGCATCCTCCAACCAGCTTTTGAAAGATGCCAAGACTCGAGACCACTTTGTCGCATCACACAATGATGTCTTATGTTTTGACATGGAAGCAGCTGGACTGCTCGATAATCTTCCCTGTCTTGTTATTCGTGGGATATGTGACTATGCCGATTCCCATAAAAACAAGGAGTGGCAAGCTTACGCAGCTATGACTTCTGCTGTCTTCGCGAAAAACCTCTTGCAATTCATCCCATCCTCAGAACTCGATGCTGAACCGAGAATAAAGGACGCTGTTGTTGATCCGCAGACTTCACTTGGCAATATATCTGAGGGTGCAAGTTCGAACGGAAGAGGGGATGAATGAGTATTCTTAACTCTGGGGAAGGAAGGGTAGAAGACTGTCGCGGCCTGAGCATTCGAAGACCCACGAATTGCATAAGTAGTCTGCAAACTCGGTTAGCTAGCAGATAGTTACGTGCTTACCGCACAGTACAAAAAGGCGTGGGATCCATAGTATGCATGCCAGAGAAATCGAAGTTTGAAGGTTGAGATACCATTGGCTGGGAAGCACCTAGTTTGATAAAGACCGACTGTATTGACTGAGCTAGCTACACACTGCCAAGGTGCGGAGCGGGTTCAGTATGTTGCGAATTCATGCCTGATGCCCATATTTTGAGGCATCATGAGTGTGTCAACACCGTATCGTATCGAACCAATTGGAGATATCAAGGACTCTGTATTGTAGGTCCAGGCGGTGTTTGTGGTGAATTTGACTGCCCATGTGGTCTTGGAACGTAACGAGAGAAAGAAATAGTCGTGATGACCAACGAGCTTGGAATCATTCCCCCCATTTCTGCCCAGGTGAGGCTCAAATGTTCAATCAAACTCAGTGGTGCATTCAAATCCGTGGACATTAGGAAAAACAACAAAAAAGATAATGGCGGTACCCGGATTCGAACCGGGGCCAACACAGCATTGTAGGTGCGACTTTCGTCGCAACTCACCACAATGTGGTATCCTACCCCTAGACCATACCACCAATTGGATATCAATGGCCGCACTTTTGTGCATTATGGTCCTGCAAGACATCACATCAAAAAAGTGGGTCAACTTGCACCAACACCTTGCACCAAATCTGCTTCTTCTTTCATGACTGCTAGCTTGGATGAAATGATATTCTGAATAATTGAAGCGTCTATTTTCAAGTCTTGTCTGGTCCGTTGGGCTTCTAGGATTGACAGTAGTCATTTTCTTGATTCTGTGCGAATATATATTTCGCTCAAGACTTACACCCTACTACGCAGTAGATGCCTCCACAGTATTTTTATGGACTTTGCCCTTCATTTGGAGGGGATTCACTTCATTATGCCCCAGGGCCCTCACAACTCATATATACAGCCTGTAATTAAGCAAACAGCACCAAAGGGTTATACATCGGCGGAGAACAATATCGGGTCAACATGGTGAGGCATACTGAATTTCATCATGGGTGGGCCTAGCACTCCAGACATGACGGCACAGAGAAGGAAGATGCGCACATACATAGAGGTTGATAACTCTAGATAGACTACATCCACGATTTGTGGACTTGGTTCCCAGGTCAGAGCGCAGAAGCTTACTTCCACAGGCGAACCTTGGAAGATGGGTTCATCCGGGAGTAGCATATCCATGGATCACCGCATGAACTGTAGCATGGCAAGCGTAAACAATCTGCCAAATTTGCCGTTTGGAACGAAGTACCCATCGTCACCTTTCCCGAGGTTTTGCTCTCTCTCTTTAGTTTGGGTCCCCATTTCACTGGACCCAATACCAGAATCATGCCCGAGAATGCCTACGTAGTGAAGGCTTCTACTCGTCAGGCCACACAAAAAGCCGCAGGCCAAGCAGGTACATGAATGCCTTCCCAAAAAAAGCAAACAGTACAGACGGGTTTGAAAAACAAAAACACAAAAAATGAAATGGCGGTACCCGGATTCGAACCGGGGCCAACACAGCATTGTAGGTGCAACTCGCGCTGCAACTCACCACAATGTGGTATCCTACCCCTAGACCATACCACCTATTCGATGACGATCGCTCACTTATTTCAAACTATGATCCTGGAAGAACGTGAGTCTGGAAAACAGCGAACATTGTGAACATTGGCACTAGCCCACTTTGGGCGACGAATCAGGTCCCCATTATCTAATCTCGAGTCTCTGCCCCAATCGGGATCAATCTTTGGGAATTGGCACGAGCTATGAGTTTCCTTGCATTCGATCTCAAGATCGTGATCTTCTGGCCATCACTCAGAGCGATCCTGCTGATCCGTCTCATGTTGACGTTTGGGATTCACCGGCTCCGTCCTCGTATTTTGAGCACCTTGATCCATGAGGTCGGGGCTCTGGAAAGGCCCTATACAAGAATCAGTATATTGAGCCTGTTGAGGAATGGGCCCAACAATCCTGCTCCTCGCTGCGGAATGGAAGACTTACATTGAAATAGGGCTTTGGTGGAGTGGTAGGAAAGTAAATCCTACAGAGAGGGAAGAGCGAGAGGATGTGAGAGGATGTGAAGAAGAGAGAGAGAGAGAGAGAGAGAGAGAGAGAGAGAGAAAAGAAAGTGAGAGAAGGTACAGAAGAAAGAGAGAAGAATGTGGAAGGTGCGAGGAAGAGAAAGAGGGAGTGTGAGAGAGAGAGAACGTCAAATTCAGCAGACGCCCCCTATGTAATTCAAACATCTCCCATCCAAACGCAGGAAATTATCTTCACTTCGAATTATTTAGACTATTCCTCGGCGCCACAGAAAGTGAAGAGATTCTGACTCGAGCTCGATGAACTCACACGGTGAATCTACTTCGCACCAAGGCTAAGAATTCCCCGCCCATTCAGTGTATACCTGCAATACCGCGAGTACGCCTGAAAAGAGAAAATTAACTGTCGTTTCATGTACTGCACTGAGACCAACAGACAATATGACGCCCACGGAGAAACAGCCGAGCTGAGCCAAAGTACGAAATCCGACTGATTGTCCATGCAACTGCCAGCTCATGATAAATCTGGGGAAAGAGCCATGGCACTACCAGCCGCTGCCGACCTGTGATACTGGGCCCTGAAAGCCCTGGTCGCTTTGCGAGTCAGCTGCCAGGCTGCGAATGCCCAAATCATGGCAAGGGTAACTCCATGTTTGCTGCGAGCCACAGACCTGCTTGAAGTTAAGGACACTTGGTTGATTCAACACCCTCGAACTAATCCTCTTTGTGAACAGGAGCCAGCCGAATGTACCAAATTTTTGTCTGACAGCCCCCTCCGCGCGTTTGCGTCCATATTCTGACCCAAAGTTATCCTCCAGCATCAACCGATGCCTTATCCCCTCGACGAGGAGTCCCTACAAGTCTTTTGATTTGCTTACGGTGGATAATACAGGCTGGGATATCGACTGCGCTTCCTTGGATACCAGTTTGTGGATGTTTGAGAACAAGGTTTCTTATTGAAATGCACATGCTCCTCGCTACACACTCTTGATGTCGGCAAACCAGGCCGCAATGTCTCCCACGTTCCGATCAACGGAATCCGGCTGGTCATAATGCTGGAAGTGGGAAACCTCGTTGTTCCAGATGAGCTTCTTCCGAGCAGTGGGAATGGACTCGTAGTGACGCTTGGCAGCCGCCGCATTCATACAGTTGTCGCCGTGGATCAGCAAAGCCGGCTTGTTCAGCTTCGCCACACCAGGCACAGTTGTATAGTCGAAGTGATCAAGGTCACTCATCACCGCATACCGATTCTCGAACCCCTTCAGCGTCCAAGGTCCATACCAGGACCAAACAACCGGCCCGGGAAGACCAGCCAGTGACCCAGTCTCAGGGTCCGCGGGTGTAGGGTCTACCAGCGGTTGGTAAACCACTTCTCCACTCTTGTCGTATTTCTCACGGGCTTGTTTGGCTCGCTCAATTCGTGCCTTATAAAGAGCTTCGCCTTGCTCGGGGGTTGGCATCTTCATCGCGGCTATATCTGCGCCTGGCGTCCATGCAACGCATCCAGCGCAGATCATGTAGATGTCGGTTTCGTGGTCCCGGTAGTATCCGGATACCGAGGCCACTCCTGCAACGCGATCATCGTACGATGCCACATCCAAGGACTCAGGACCACCCTGGCAGATCCCGACTAGTAAGAGTTTGGATTTATTGACATCGGGGCGCGTGGACAGGTAGTCGAGACCTGCCACCATGTCTTCGTTCTTCATCTTGGGGTTCTCGAGTCGGCGGGGCTGACCGGTGCTCTCGCCAACAGTTCGAGGGTCGAAGATCAAGGCTGCATAGCCTTCATCCGCCAGACGGGTCGCATATTGCAATGGTGCTTGTTCTTTCACGAACGAGTATGGACCTGTGATGACCACACCAGGCGGATTGGTGATATTGGTGGGAAAGAAGAGAACCCCACTGATGGTCTCGCCGTGAGAAGGATACGAAACCTTTTCGGTGGTGTACTGACCGTGGCAAGGCATTTTGAAATAATGAGCGAGAAATTGGTGTCCAGGGCGGCCCAGATATAAGTGTCGGATCGTCTCCAGCCGGGATTACGCCAGCCACTGATGAAAAATGACGCATGGATCGACAAATACAGCACATCACACAGGAATTGCCAATGATGTTCCGGCATCACATCGCTTGCCGCGTCCCGACTCTTTGTTCGCACCGTCATCGATAAAAGCGGGTCTGGATGCATGCCGACGCCGATGGGCCAATCACATAGCGTCCTCGAACTGTACGGAGTCCATCAATCTCTAATTATGCGACGACTCGTATAAGCTCAGATGGGAAAGACGGTGAACAATGACCAATGTCTATGAGCTGACTCATTTTGATTTGATCATAGCTGTTTGCCCCTCGACTACTTTTCACAAGTCTGGGTCCTATCTTCCAAGGTCCTTTCTCCGATGCCTGCCTTTCTCGCCAAACAAATCCCGGTTATTTATTGTCTGGTTGTGTCTCTCACTCTGAGGTGACAAATATGCAGACTCAAACATACTCACCAAGGGACTCAGCCGATACGAGCTACCTCCAGGGCTGGCGAGAATTGGTCTGGCATTGGCCCCGCGAGCGCGGGGGCGGGGCCTCGGGATAATTAGAGCCCCACCAATCGCCCATTATGAAGAATTTTCATACCGATTTTGGTGAGGCTATCGCCTAGCATCGCTGTTCGCCATGGTTTTAAATAGACCTCTGCCTATCTCCGAGGCATGGCAGACCCCAGATGTCTACATTGAGGCCCTCCTCTCTTTCTCCACTACATCGGTGCTCTTCATGAACTTATGTGGTGGCATACACATGGTCGATTTTCTGACCCGCGAGCCCGATCTTTATACAACAAGTTTACCAGAAGACTGGAGAGAATTTTCTACACACCATGACATTCAAGATATTATTCATTTACTTCTTCGAGAGGATATCGACCCATTGCGAAACACTGCCGTGGATCAAGGCAGCCGGATGTGGAATGGGGGAGCATTTCCTCCCCAGACCCTCCTGGACTACATCCACACCGTCCGCCAACTGACACTACAGCGGGAAATTCGTGCGCCAACCCCGACCAGCGAATTGCCCAAGCAAGTTGCAATGCGTATGAATCGAAAAAAAGTGCATGAAGTTGAACATTTCTCCCAATATGTCGCATCACTATCAGAAACCGTTCGTCAACGCCGAGGGGAACCAGTATCTCATATTGTGGACTTCGGGTCTGGACAGAACTACCTTGGACGGACGCTGGTCAGTCCGCCCTATCATAAACACATCATCGCAATCGAGCGTCAGCATCAGTATATCAGTGGCGCCAAGACCATGGACGTTCGAGCCAAGTTGGCTGAAAATCCCAAAGCGCAATACGTACGGAAAGAGAAAGATTCAACCGACGGTCAACCCGATGGCCAAGACGGTAGTCCAAAAATGTCTGCGTTGGAAGCGACGAGTGCTGAGAAATTAACCGTGGAGGGTTTGCAAATTGCACAGGGTGATTCAAACCTTGAAATGCTGGGCGAGATCAGCCTGGATCCTGAGGAACTACTTGGATCGGTTACCAAAAGCCCACAACCAGAAAAGCCGTCGAAGGAGGAGGTTAGTGCGCGTGGTACTCTCAGCTATATCGAGCATGACATCCAAGATGGATATCTGGAGCCAGTTGTCGACCACATCATCCATACTCCCATTGAAAATGGCGCTAGCAAACGAGAAGAGAGCAGTGCTAACTTGATGGTCGTCTCCCTCCACTCCTGCGGAAATCTTGTGCACCATGGTATAAGATCTCTGATCCTGAACCCTTCAATTGTAGCAGTCGCCATGATCGGCTGCTGCTACAATCTGGTGACTGAACGTCTGGGCCCAAGCAAACACGAGCTCCCTGTTCTGCAATCCCTCCACCCTCGACTCAAAGAAGCTGGAGCATCATATGACCCACATGGATTCCCCATGTCCCGGCACTATGAGAATTACCGAAGCCCTGGAGCAACGACAGGAATGAAGCTCAACATCACAGCCCGCGCAACAGCCGTGCAAGCACCATACAACTGGGGTCCAAAGGACATCGAAATATCATTCACGCGCCATTTCTTCCGCGCTCTACTGCAGCGGATCCTCGTTGATCGAAATGTCATTCCCAGGCCCTCTGTGTCGGAAGACACTCCCATCGAGGAAAAGCCATATGCCAGCAAAGCGGACTCTATAATCATTGGCGCAGTACCCAAGTCTGCCTACAAGTCATTTAATGCATACGTTCGTGCAGCGACGATAAAAATGAGCCAAGACCCGAACTATGGAACTCTAGTTCAGGAGCATATTGCCATAATGACAGACGAAGAGATCAACGACTACGAGACTCGGTACCTTCATGCAAAGAAACATATGAGTGTGGTATGGAGTCTTATGGGATTCAGTGCCCAGCTTATCGAAGCTATCATCGTCGTGGATCGGTGGCAATTCCTTCGTGAACAGGACTCTGTGAAAGACTGCTGGGTTGAGCCGGTCTTTGAATATGGTTATAGCCCGCGTAACCTTGCAGTCATTGGATTGAAGAAGTGAGCATGGGATTCGGGATCATTGATCTGCATCTAAGCTGGCATTCCAGGCTACCAATTTGATTTCATACGTAGACCAAGGGAAATTTTCACTGAAATTGCTTGTATGAGAAAAGGGAGAAAGTCTACGGGGAGAATTAGTGGTTGGCTGCCTCAGGTGTTGCTGTCTCAGGCACCAAATCTGTCTAATCTCAGTCTCTCCGGGGCCTGGGCGTACGGTTTGTCATGTTGGACGAGAGTTGAAGTAGCATCGGAAAACACAGCCCTTCCCTCAATGCGAATTCATTTCGCTGCCTCAGTATAGGATTTGATATGTTGAATTTTAACTGGAGAGGCATCAGAAAAAACAGACCCGTCGTAGGATAATTCTGTATCCACGTTGACATTTCATTCTATCAATTTGTATTGAGGCCCCTGGTTTGAAGAAAAGAGAATAAAGCGATCCATCCATGGGTGCAGAAGACGTTGCAGAAGGCAAGTTCCAAAAGGCAAACGCCCAGGGTTTTGACTACCTAGAAACCATCTCATCCTCGTCATCAACTTACTTCAAACTTGAGGAAATCTTACCCAATTAGCTCGTATATTGCAATGACCCGAAAGAATCTGTTGATAATGGTGATTTGAAAAGAGATGAGCTACGAAAAAAAAGTGAAACTAAAGCCACGGAAGTGATAAATTGAGACAGGGGTTATTAACATTTCAACTCAGAGGTCTGTATGGACGGGGAAAAAAAGAAACCAAGCCTTGTCTGAAGACCAAATTTAAAAGCCACAAACTACTTCAAAATTATCCTGAATATTCATACAATCCTAGATCAACTACACAAGCCGCAGCCGATGTCCACAATATGCTCTGCGCCCATGATGGTGATACCGAAGGAGAAGACTCAAAAGCTCAACTAGGCTTAATATTGCAGTGAATCACGAAGAATGCGTATGAATAAGAATTCCCTTCCAAGTCAACTACCAGCCCATCCCTCCCAAAGATTCTCATCAAATGTTCCAATATGACTACCACTGAAACTGCCGTCCCTCAAACCCAAGTCGCTCTGAGTGGAAAGGTCATTGCTGGTCATTCCAGATCATCGCGATTTGGAAACCGGAATGCCCAGAGTCCCCGATTAGGCATCCAGCCGTCGACCCGAATCTTAGGGACCAGGTGGAAACATGACCTAACTGAATGTTTCGGGCGCCCACAGAAGACACAGCAGCCCCCCTTCTTCCCAGGGCCCTTCATCCATTGATTCACCCATTTATGGGGCTTTACGTCTGTTGGGGGGGGCTTTTCGGAGCTCGGGTCTCTTCTTGGTGTCCGCGGGTGTGGATGTGTTTGTTTTTCGAGTTGTGGGCTGTGCGGATTCATCAAGAGAAGAATTGTGCTTGATGAGTGATTCTCTCAATGCTTGAGCGTAGGTTTTTGTGCGCTGGATCGTAGGTGTAGGGATATCCGCAGATATAAGTTCTTCCTCAATAGCCTCTGCAAAGAATTCGTTGTTTTGGAATGATATTCTTCGGATTTGGGATTCAATTTCGTCCCATTCTGAGGGAGGCTCCGCGTCATCCGCGTGCATTTTGATTCGAAGGTAGCAGTATTGGGCCACTCAATTTCTCGTGACAATTGTAGAAGTAGGGAGAAGAGAGTTTGAAAAGAGAGAGAGAGGATAAGAAGGAGAAGGAGAAGAAAAAGGAAAGAGGTAAAAAGATGAGATTACTCACACACACAACTAAAAGAGTGAGGGCAAATTGGATCTCTACAAACTGATGGAGATAGATCAAGTGAAGTATTTCGATCTTGAAATTCCCAAGCAACTTCATCACAGACGCCATTATTCATCCTCATACCTAATCTCGTTGTGAGCCCTCCGGTGATATTCTATCCTTCCTTTTCCAGTCCATCATTTCACATCCTTCCACTTGCCCTCGTCTCTTCTCGACAGAGAGACCTTATCTCTGCCTGGAACATATAAATCGATTCGAAGGCTCAGCATGCAGATTTTGCTCAAGGTTGAAATTGAACCAAAGGCCCCTCATGACCAGATGCTATCCAGGCCTTGAGCTGGAATTCTGGACTCCTCTCGGCAAGACTTCCAAGACCAGCACAGCAATCCGGAGAGAGCCTAACATGATTTTCAGGAAGACGCAGATCCTATCTAAACACCGTTCGCGCGATGATCAAAGACATTTCTACCCAAGCCATACCCTCGCAACAAACGTCCTCGGACCGACACTGGACGAGCGGAATGCAGCCTGTGAAAGCTTGTTGCCCATTCGTTGGCTGTCTGGGCTTTCATCACAGTTATCTCAAGCAAACGCCCAGGCTCGAACTTGATCGGATGAGGATAACACCGCTGGTCATTTTGAATCGTATAAATTGGAGTGTCAACGATCGTTCCTTCAGGAAACTGGTACCCGTCGACACTGACGCCATCCGCCAGCTCGCGACGCGTGGGGATACCTGCAAATTGCGGAAGCAGACGAAGGGCTTCGGTGGTACAAGCGCGCAGGAAGGTGCAGGAGTTCAGCTGGTTTCCCATGCAGATGTCTTCCTTTTACTTGAAACAAGAGCGGATTTATTCGGTGACCTTGTCCAAGAGTTCCCAATTGCGAACGAGGTGGAAGATGGTAGCACCCATTGCAACGGTGATGATATTGGAGCCTGATTGGGTACCAGCCGAGTGATTGACAAATCCTGAGAGTTTCAGTGTACCATACCTGCAACAATCAACTGCAAGGATTCTGTCGACAGCTCTCTCTTGCTGAATGGCTGATCGGCTTTGGGGTCTTTAGCACTCAGCATACAGTGAAAACATTCTATTTGGGAGAAGTCATTTCCTCATCTGGTCTGAGCCGTGGCTTGCTGTTTGATTCAATCTCCAAAGGTCTTGATTGGGAAGAGGAGACTCGCAAAGAAGATGCGACCAAGCTTGTACAGCCATAACTTTGATTGAACAAAGCACTGCAACGTTTGGTCAGACAGAGATGATAAATTCGAAGGCATACAACTTACGACTTCATTCCGGTGACTGTGTGCTGTGGTGATCTTGGTGAAAGAACCAAACTTGTCTGATCGAGACATATCAGAGCTCTTGCCATGGCACCTGGGCAAAGATCGCTGATTACGTCAAAGGCAACATAGTCAGAAAGAGCTACAAGGTCTTTGACTCCCCAGCACTTCTTCGAACCGACAATATTGCTACGAGGTGTAGGTGTCCGTTTCGCCTTGTCACCAACGAGGATGTCACAGAATTTCTTTGTGTGGCGTAAGATTTCATCCTCTGCCCTTTCAAAGCCAATGTGAGGAAGACTTGAGAAGATATTCTTTTCTCGAGGGCATGCGCCTTCTTATCGATGCTGCTAATGATATTGGAAGCAGACAAGCTCGCGCTCATAACCAGATACGCTCGTCTTTCGAATGTTTGCCGTTGTCGAGTAGATCGTGGGCATACCAGTATTTGCGTTCACAGATATGGAGTCCGGACTGAATCGAACAACGTCACCTTCATTCAGTCAATGTCGATAATATTATATTTCAAAGTCGCGCGATACTCTATAACGCCGTATCTCCAATGCGCACCCCACAGTATGACATGGGAATCACCTCTCCAGACAACCAGCGCAGCATACCCATTTGTAATGGCGGCCTGCCATGGGCCCAGTGATTTGGCAAGCGGGTGCAATCGAAGCCTGTGCGAAACCCTATAGAATATCTGATTACGGAGTACCCCGTACCTCACGGTGTTTCCATAAGCAACTTCATGCACGCCCTAGGGAGTGAATCTGACCTATGTACGTAGAAAATGACCACTAGCCTTATACAGATTAGCACGAGCATTCCTGCAATGAACCCGGAGTATGACTGGAGTCACTGCAGAAAATTCTTGAATTATCACTCCAAAATCAAGACCCGATGCTCCCAATACATGACGGCTCCGAGTACGGAGTATGATCCCACTGTAAGGAGGGGAGAAGTGATTGGATACATCGAAATTACAGCTTGTGATGGATACTAGCTGATACAATACGGATTTCAACAAGGTTTCGAATTCGATAGCCGCGCCAAGCCTATGATCATCAGGGACCGATCGCTTCAGAGCTGCACTGTGAGAAGTCTCGGACAAGACTGAGCCAATGACAGGCTGCAGTTTCGCGGCATGTCAGTGCAAACACAGATTGGGGGTAGCTGAAAGATGAACCCCCTTACAGAATCTAATTTCCGCCCACGCTCCCGATGCGTAGGAAACATTGTGGGATCTTGGAAAGATCGCTCACTGTTACAAGTCCGATACAAGTACGGGGCAGCCGGGGAGATCCCCCTGGGGCCCCACTCTTTTTGTGATCTATACCACCTGTGCCGAGACCATCTGCACAGAGAACTCGTATTGTACATAGCACAGAATTTATGGGTGGAGTAACTAGAGGATGATTACTCATACTCTGCGGAGTACCCGAAAGCGGGAGTAAGAACTTGATGGTTCTAAGCTCTGTAGATCTAGGTGATGTGTCTCCAGAAAGTTTTTTTTTTAACTCACTAGACATGCCAGGGGCTGTGAACCTAATTCAATCCATACTACTCCGTATCGTACGGAATACTCAATACGGCAAAAAAGTGCATAGATCACTCCATGTTTAATTCCTATTTTAAATTACATTCAATGTTTCTTTCGTAATTCTTTTTAGACGTGAATTTTCGTGTCGGTTAATTTATCGTTGGAAGCACGGAGTACTCCTGTGTAGTACATTATATCTAAGCCAAAGACCCCAAGGTTGTCCCGCAAATAATCATTAGTTGATGTTGCTTCTCGAGTTGAATTGTCGAAACCTCAATCTTCCGTCATGAATAGCACCAATACCACCGGTACTGTTCACCTGGGCCTACCTCCTTTGCATCTCTTCTCCTTTCCTCCCAGCCAACCACTAAAAACAAAATTACCACTTCCCCCCACGGCCCCGACGACTTCCAAGCTCTTGCGACCGATTTCCATCAACCCTACGATTTTCGACTTGTCCTTGGATCTTCAGTATCCTCTCACATTTGCGGTGATATACCTCTCTCTTGTCTTATTTCTCAACCGAATCAATGCAAGCCGCGGGTACAAACCATGGGGATTTACCAAAACATCTACATTCCGAGCACTGGTCGTGCTTCACAACGCCTTGCTCGGCCTGTATTCCGCGTGGACTTTCTATGGGATTTGCTACACAGTAAAAAGTTGCTGGCCACATGATGGACCAGATTACTACACACAGCTAGCAGAAGCAATGTGCGGCACTGATTCAAAGGCAGCTCGTGGTGAGTTGGAGTATTGAGTACTCTTCCGCTGAGCAGGAAAAATTAATGTTTTCGTTAGTGCTATCGCCAGCAAACATGAACACCATTTGGGATGAAGGAGCCGCCTATATTGGTTGGATTTTCTACATATCCAAATTTTACGAGATCCTCGATACAATGATCATTCTAGCAAGCGGCAAGAAGAGCTCTGTTTTGCAAACTTATCACCACGCTGGTGTAATTTTGTGCGGATGGGCTTCTATGAAATACGAGTCTCCCGGCTATTTGGTCGGAATTGTGCTCAATTCTGGCATTCATGCATTGATGGTACGAAACCCCTATTTTTGTGGCGCAACACCCCAATTTGTTCAGATGTGCTAACCTGCAATCCTCTTGTCTTGCTTTCTAGTATTCCTACTTTACCTTTCAATCCCTTGGATTCAAAATCCCCATGATCGTCAAACGTTCCTTGACTAGCCTCCAAATCGCCCAATTCTTGACCGGCTTTGTTTGGGCCTGCTCTTATCTTTTTGTGAAATACACCGTACCCTTCGATTTCGCGGCCTTGCAGACGACAGATCTGCACTCCCTCATGGATACCAACCTCGCTGCCATGAGGAGCCCTGTCTCTTGTCTGAATGACAGCGGAGAGGCGTTCCCGATCCTGTTCACATGCGCGTATCTTCTGCCTTTAATATTGCTTTTTGTCCGATTTTTCTTGGCTTCCTACACCAAGCAAAAGAGAACTTGAAGGGAATCCGCCATCAAAGGACAGTGATAACGAATCATTGCATTGGTTCGTTCATGTGTTACATCGCACCACCAAGAACCTCAAAGTTTTGCATTTCAAAAAGAGATCTCGCTTCATTTCCTGGAACATATTTGGCGATTTCATGATATAAAATAGTCGAGGAGCAAAAGACAGATAACAATTTAATCTTTATGGCGTTATATCCTATTCTGAGAACCACATGCAGCAAAATGTGAAACCACTAAAGGAATAACCACAAACGACCAGGAACCACCAGGGTATTTGATATGTCAGATAGAGCTCTATAAAGAAAAGTGATAAGCACTCCTGTCGCATGAAATCACACGGGAAACCCACCATTTATATTCATTTCTCCACGAAAGCATGCTCAATCTTGCCCTCGTCCGCGATATGATTGTAGGGTCGATCATAACGATTTTCCATATCCTCGTTATGCTTCCTGACGTCTTCAGGCAGATCCTCGTGTTTCTTGCCCTCCATATCGGCTAGGTTCGACTGTCTACCATCTCGAAGAGTCGGGTGGGCCTTGTTGCTGGGAATCGGGTGGTTTGGTGTGTTCTTCAGGTCGCATTCTTCTTGTGAATCATGTTCATTTGCTTGGGAATACTTTTGGGTGGTATCGTGGACGTAACATCGTTGGTTAAGCGCGTTGATCGGTTTGCGACCGAGGGTTTTGAGGGAAATAGGCTTGCGCAAAAGGGACGTAGTTCGCAAGACAGTTTTCATTTTGAATCAAAACTTGGAGAGACCAGAAAAGTCCAAACAGAAAGGATAAGGGCAAGTGAACAGTCTGAAAACGGTGGAAAGGAAACACTTCTACCTCAATTTGAAGCATTTGATACAAATCAGGTTTGTTATAGTTAATTTCTATGCGAAGTTGGCAGCGATGACGTATTAGCACCGAGACTGTGTCCAGGCACTTGATTAATGCCCAATTTTTGTGCTATGCAATTCATATGCTTCAAGTCATTGTAGAATGTGACCTTCATAGGTCTGCATATCTCACAATGTTCATTTGTCAGTCGGTGGCTAAAATAACAACAAACCGATCGAAAGCGGCGCAGCCATCACGGAAACAGACTTGGCCGACCCCATCCTCGTCTATGCAAGGACCCGAGTGGCTGATGAGTTACCCCACCTCAGCCTTAAGCCGCTCAAAGACAAAGGATTGACATGCCAGCTTACACCCAGATATGGAGCGCGAAGTACTCGGTAGGATAATTCTAGAACGAGATCCCAAGACCGATGTTCCGAGGCTGCTCCGACAACCCGGTAGATAACAGGAACAAACGATAAGTAAGGCCTCAAACTTGGCTTTGTTCTAGGTTGATGACTGAGAGGGAGAAATTGAAGAAGTTTCTTCTAACATTTCACTTTGCCAGTGAATGTGATCACAGTCAGCCAAAAGGAGCTCGAGATTTGGCGTTGTTCAACACCCTAGACCCATATCAAACATTTTATTTCGTGGAGAAGGTGAGCCCCGAGTTTGCCTTCCCGTAAGAAGAAAATGGTACTCGTTTCATATTGTCTTTTTTCATGATTCATCGGCCGGCTGATAATTTCAAGGATCGCTATATTAAACCTAGCCACGATCCCTATAATGTTAGTAGATTCGCACATTCTGACTGCATAAAACCAAATGCCATCATTTTAAGGGGTGCATAAATCACGGCCTTTCAAAAGGCTTCCCCTAGGTTTACCGACTACTTCAAACCATGGTCAAAATGAACTGAATACGCCTCTACTTAAGTAGTACTTAGTGATAATAGTTGAACATAGTAATGCGATTCTGTCGACAGAAAGTATGCCCCTGAACATATGGAGTACCCATCCCTCTTATTCCGTGTCAGCACAGCACAATCTTAATAAGACCGCTGAACTATATCGCGAAGAGGAGTTTCTGTTTTGGGATTCTTGATGAGTAATTGTACCAAACAGGGTCCATTTAATCTAAAATCTCAGGGTCTGAACCCGCTGTGGCTTCTTTAGCGCAGTTTTGGGAGTTCTGAAACATCGTTCAATTAAAGGAATGATTGGGCGGTTAGCTTCAGCATTGTTTGGCAAATATAGATTCATACTCGAACATAGGGTTGTATGCATAATTAATATTCATCTGATTCCATATAAATACCCAGAGGAGTCTGCCTGTTGATGTCTGTGAGAAGCATCAGCATCGACTTTGAAAGCAGTTCCACCCGCACCCAAACTCTGATAACTCGACACCATAACACCGGTCTTTTTCACCATGTTTCGCAGCACCACCATTCTAGCATTGCTCAGTGTCACCCAAGCACACACAGTCGCCTGGACCAAAGGCATGTACTGCCTGGGAGGACCCGATCTATCCACCGAAGACCTCAACACAAACACTGCAGTGGCGCCCTTATACGACCTTGCCAAGGAGGACTGGTGGTTCCAACACGACCGAGGATGCGATGTAGCGCCTCCCGCAGAAGGTGACATTCTCGAACTTCCCGCTGGCGGGAAGTTCACCGTAGAGCTAGCCCATAACCGGGCACAGACGACTCTTTCCTATGATGGGCAATTCACTTCTGCCTGGCCAGATGGAAAAGATCACCCTGAAGACTGGTCCGGACCAGGAAACCCCCCAGACTGTATCCAGGACGATGGTGCGATGCATACCAACAACCAATCCACTGCTGCCGGTACTGCATTTGCTATCAGCTACCAGTCGAATATGGCCGATGTCACTATCGAGAACCTGGCGGTCTTCACAGTTTTGGAGCAGTATGTATTCTTCAAGGGCTGACCAGGATGAAAGGAAAATGTCCTAACATACTACCAGTACACCTTGGAAACGCATCGCTACCTACGAAGTTCCTGCAGATCTGCCCCCTTGTCCCGAGGGAGGATGCACTTGTGCTTGGCTCTGGGTATGCATTTGTCAATTTTTCACACTTCATTTCCGACACTAACTCTCCTTTCATCCTAGGCCCCGAATGGATGTGGACAGCCGAATATGTGAGTGCTTGTACAAGAGGGGTTGAGTATAACCTGGGTCTAATCGATTCAAATCCAGGTATATGGCCGGCTACAAATGCAATGTCACCGGGTCAAGTTCGACAAAGAAGATCGCTTCTGCTAAGGCCGCCACATATTGCGAGGACGATACGACAAAGTGTGTTGCGGGTGCAAAGCAAATGATCGCATTCAATCGTATGAAATCCAGGTCTTCGCCGACATTTGAGAACATCGCTGATTGCATCAAATAGAAAAAACTGGAAACAATGTTGTTGTGCCAGATGGGAAGACCCCAATGTACAACACTGCCTGGGGCTGGAAAAACGGTGAGCTTGAACGCCCCAGAGTACTTTTTGTTCGGATGTATCGCTCTAACACTGCTGTTGACAGGCGCTCAAAATGACATTTTTGTTTGAGATCCAACGAAAGGAAAATGGTGGACTTTTTTGCGTCGGTCTGAGGTAGCCAGCACCAGGATGATCAACAAATTGCAGGAAGCATATTCTGAAAATGAGTTCTCCGGTGCAAAAAAGTTGCTCCGGCTGTGTTGAGAAGAAACATGCGAGCAGGAGGTTCTGCTTGGATAGAGGAACAGAGTATGTAAATTTTCACCCCTGGAGCTCAGTATTTTCATGCATGTTGCCAGAGTTTCACTTACTTCTCACTTCCCTTGTCTTGGACAATACATTTCTAAAGTTCATCCTTTCGTAGTTGTTGCGTATTGTTTTATTCCCAATGAGGGCGCGGCGATGACATCACCGTGTTAACTTAATAGAGCCATTCAACTTTATACAACTGTCATATTTCAAAGTGAACGATCATCAGACTGCTCATCTTTTTATATTCCAGCAATCTTCCGACACAGCTTATTGAGCCATAGCCATGAGTATTATGCAGATGCCCTTGATGGGTAAGTTTTCACTACCCTTGTTGATATCTCCATATGGGCATACTTTGAACGGGTTCTGTTGCTTTTGACGACCTTTTGTCTGGATGACAGCTCAAATCTGTGTCTGCGTATCTTTCCATATCATGTATCTGCCCACTGTGATTTATCGACGCCCGCTTGAAATGCCTGTCTCGAAGACAAGTTGCAACTGACACATCGATAGATTTTTCTCCGACTAGGAGTGACTCCAGAAAACGGATAAACCCGGAGACCTGGAGCTCCTGTCAGAAGAGCTTCGATTCTAGCATGTACTGGTTTCCACCTGTCGACGAAGATTTCTTCTGGCCCCTGGATACACCTGGAGCCAGAGATGCCTTCTCATCCAAGGTTGCCTCAGGCATTACGATTGGCACCCATTTTCTCGAGGTGAGGTGATTTGGTGGGGATGGCAGCAGGAATGCTCCCAGGACAAACCAGCCCTGAAACACGAAGAGGTCATGGCGTTCTGGAACTCTTATTATCCCCCACTGGTGGTTAAGAAAAACGATGCGCTGGATCGCTGGATCGACGAACACCTGCGAAATTTGGGTCTCGACCCGGAGAGCTTCAAGGAAGGAGAGGAGAAAGACAAGTAGGCCAATGCGAAAAAGGCCAGGACGACAGGGTCAAGTGAGAACTGTTCGCCCAAAGCGGCTATGGGTATAGTTGGTGGTTGTGTGAGCTTTTTGATTGGATTTTGTTTTACATCCATAAGGAGATGGGCTCTTTTACCGGGCACAATATTTCTCCTGCATGTAATACGGACCCGCTGAATGGAAATGATCCAAGTTATTGCTTTAATGCTTTGGTGCTCTGTATCAATCACTCGGAAAAATAGGGGCGGATTAAGTACATTACCGACGTTGTCAGGGCAACATTCCAATGTTCTCCAGTTAGATTGTGCTGACCATCTATGGACTCTTTCTGCTAGCAATAGTTATCGACGACTACACAACTTACTAGTCAGTCACCTGGAATAATTCATCCTATAAAATCAAATCAATTTAAACGTGTAACTCTACTGATACATGGGGCTTTACACCCATGCGACAATGTTTTTGATACCCCCTGAGAGGCAGAGACGCCATTTATCATGATGCGTTGCGCTCAGAAGACCTGGCGCATTTCGGCTTGGGCCTGGAGGCCCCCACACGTCTCCACTATGTCACGGCTTCGTGGGTCTTCATTGTTTTGTTCAAGCAGGTCATGCTATTCATCGCTCACGACCCCGTCATGCGACGACGCCCCCAAAGAGCCTGGCATCGTGTACAACTGGGTTGATGGCGCAGAGACCATTGAACACTATCAACCGGGCGGATACCACCCTGTCATGATTGGCGATGTACTGCACAAGCGATACCAGATTGTTGATAAGTTGGGTTACGGGGGTTATTCGACCGTTTGGCTTGCCCATGATACTAACTTCAAGCAATACGTCGCTTTGAAGGTCGGCATCGCCCTCTCAGGAGACAAATCATCTTCGAGCAATTGCCCAGTGCCCTGGATCATCTAATGAGCATCCAGGTCGTGATGCGATACCTCTCCCTCTTGATGAATTTGAAATCAGCGGCCCAAATGGAACACATCATTGCTATACCATGTCGCCTGCACAATGCAATCTTCGAGAGGTCTCTTTTTCCCGCCTCTTCTCTCTTGAAGTCACTCGTGCTCTATGTTATCGTCTCGCACAAGCCATTGCGTATACACATCTACAGGGCTATGCCCATGGAGGTTTGTCACCACATTCCCTCAAATCCGCAGGTCAATCACTCACCATCAGCCTGAATACGTCTCGATCAGATGTGCATCTGGGCAACATTCTTGTCAAACTGCCTTCTTCACTCGATCAACTCTCGGTTGAACAGTTCTACGAAACATACGATGAGCCTGAAACCTGGGAAATCACCCGTCGAGATGGAAAGCCACTTTCCTCCAATGTCCCAGCAAAAGCAGTCGTCCCTTTGTATCTTGGAAAAGGCGCGGAGAAATTCACTCTATCCGATACTTGCATTATTCTTAGCGATTTTGGCGAATCCTTCAACCCGACCTCAAACTCTCGCAAAGGCGAAGATTGTCACACACCACTCGCGTCACGACCACCCGAAGCGCGTTTTCAACCGAAAGTACCCCTCTCGTTCTCAGCTGACATATGGAGTCTCGGTGCGTGTATCTGGGAGATCCTTGGTATGAGGGTTATCTTCAACAGTGATTGGTACTCGGCAGATGAAGTGACTTGTCAGCACATCGACATACTTGGCCCCTTGCCCCAAAACTGGTGGGAGCAGTGGAGTGAACGAGGTAAGTTCTTTGATGTGAATGGTCGGCCTACGGAGGGTCGCTACGTTTGGCCTCCCATCGAACAGGCCTTTGAGGAAGATATTCAGGAATACAGAAGAAAGCGTCATGTAGGCGAGTATGGCAAGGAGGAAACTGCTGCGATTCTGGATTTGATGCGAAGGATGTTCGCATATCCACCCGAAGATCGACCTACTGCTGAGGAAGTCTTGAAGTCTGAATGAATGGTTAAATGGTGCTTGCCTGAGTTTGAGAAGAGCTTGCGTCCAAGCAGAGCATTCAGTATCTCGCTTTACCACTCTCCCCAAGTTGGATTGATCGCCTTGCCTCCCCTGCAGTGCAAACTTGTTATATTTTCGAACTTTTGATTGCTTCAATTGGAAAAAGTGTCCCAAAGTGATCCTGCCAAGTCCCCAGCTGCACCTTTTCCATCCGAATCGGAACCCTGGCCTGACTGCTGGGCGCCAGGCGGCGCCTCCAGCTCAAGAGCATCGTCCTCTGGCTCTTCATCCGTCGTAATACCTTTGAGCCTCGGAATGAGATCAATGTCACCACTAACCTCCACTTTCTTCTTGTCATCTAGCCCCCTGAAGACCATCTCAACAACGATCTGCCACCTAATTGACATATTGTATGTTTTGAAAGTTGGAATACAAGAGTGTGGAACTTTAAAGGCCACTTCGCATGGCGCAATCTGATACGACTTGTTGTCCTCCGCAGATTTGAATAGATGTTTCGTTGTCCACGTCTTCGTCGCAGCCGCACTTCCCGGGCACTTGAGCGCACAAGTCCCGCCAAGTATGGACTTGCCACGAACACCTGCGACGTCACATAGGTTGGCTGTGACTCGATGAAGAGAAAATGGCGGCATATCCAGACCGTAGTACGCCCTTGATGGCTGCAGTTGAATGGATATTTGGATATCCTCGCCAATGATAGCCTGCCTCGGGATCTTGACTTCAGGCGCAAGGAATACCATTGGGTAGTAATGAAGTTTACTCCTCACGTACCATCGGAATGACTTTTTCTCTGGGCCGCTCTTCCTTTCGATAAAGAGTTGCCCGTTAATGGTTTGCTTGGCTTCGCTGAGCCTTTGGACCTCATCGGCGGTCACAGCAGGCCCTGAGATATACACTGGCTCCGGGTATGACTCTTTCTTCGCGACTTGGCCACCTTGGACTTGCGATTCATACGAAGCAGTCGCTGTCACCATGTACTTGATATAGCCTGAAACAGGAGAGGAATCTCCAGTCTGCCGCCGGGGCAAGGTCATAGATGGAGGCAAGCGATGGCCACCTTCGTTCTCAAATTTCGTATCAATGCTCGGCCAAGATAATTTCCAAAACGAGATGTCGTCAGTTATTTTCTTTGCCGTCTCAGAGGGATCTGCTTCCACAGAAGTCGGTATTGACAAGGAGAATCTTGCGATCTGGGAATCCGTGAAGTCTGATGCTTCGAGACGGCTCGTTTGGTACAATAACAACGCATGGCACTTGTTGCTGGCGATAGTAGATCTACCACGTCCTTGCAAGGAAACTACCAGCGAGTCACCGCTTTTCGCTGGTTTCCATCCACAAACACTACCCGTGATGTTATCTCCAGGAGCATAACGGCGGTTTGGATGGTCAAGATTCACATCTAGATCGGCAATGCCAATCGATGCCACGGACTCGGCTGGTGAACTCATTTCAATCTGCTGTTGCAGAAGTCGATTGCTTAGTCGGAGGATTTTTGAAAGAGAAATTCCGATCACGGCGTGCTGCCAGGAGAAATCACCAGGGCAAAGGGCTAAGCCTTTGGCCCCCGGTTTCCATGGCAGATCTTACTACATTGGGAATAGATCAAGCTTCTGCCACTGAGAGCAGTCGTAAGCACGCAGCAAACGCTAGTGAGTTAGTAGTCGGGTGAGTGATCTGTCGCAGATTAAGCACAAGGATTGAAAAAAAGACAACAGTTGAAGTTGTTCAAGTGCAGTACCTTGTAGCTTGTAAAGTCTCTGGGGCCTGAATGGTGCCTTGATACCTTGGTGCCTTAAATTGCAGGAGCTCAGACATGCATATGAATAGATGTGCTACGAGTATCTTCGACCAGGGAGATTCGTAAAAGAGAAATAAATTCGATATTGGGTATCATGCCTCAATGAATTATATATAAGCCACCAAGTGGCAATGTGGTCGAATGACCTTTTGGGGGTATTTACAACCAAGGGACGAACTGGTCCCGAGGCTGGACGTAGATTCAAAATATGACACGTCAAAATGCGAACCAGAAGACCATCGTCTTACATGGCTTGCTTGCCTTGTGTTTCGATGGGCAAGAAACACATAGCAACAAAGGAAGCCAGAATCAAAGCACCAGCCGCGTAAATGGGTCCGAGAGGATCGGTACTAGCGTAGATACCAATGATGGGAGCCATGAGACCCGCAATACGGTTCAGACAGCTGGCAATTCCAGATCCGGTACCTCTGTTTGGTGCAGGGAAGACCTCGGGTGTGTAGGCGTAGAGCACACCGTACATGATCATCTGGAAGAAGGATTCCAAGCTGGAACAGACGAGCTGGATGTTAGGGTCCTTGGTGGTGGTGAAGCAGAACAGAAGGACACCTGTGATCAGGGTGGATGCTGCCATGGTACCCTTGCGGCCGATGTACTTGAGGTCAACCAAGTACCAGCCAAGGAGGGGACCGGGAATACCGCAGACTGCTGTGATGGCGTAGTTGCGGTAGGTGATGTAAGTGGTGGAGTTGGCGCTGAGGTATTGGGGAAGGAAGGCGTTGAACAAGGTGTAGCCCATTCCAATACATGTCCAGCAGAACCAGATCAGGATGGCTTTGAATGATGTTAGTCGGTGGATATGGTTAGGTCAAGAAATATTGACTTACTCGAGATAGCAAGGCGTCTGGTGGCGAACAACGGCTTGATCTGTTGGACGGAGAATCTCTCCAGGGACCTCTTGACAATATCAACGGTGGACAAAGCATTCTTGTCCTTGGTCTCCTCGGGGTATCCACCAATCTCGTTCAGGATATCCTCGGTCAGCCAGGTGGTGGTCTTGTTCTTGTGGGCAATTCCGTGAACGGCAGCGACGGCTTCCTGCTGACGACCGCGAGAGACCAGGAACTTGGGTGACTCGTAGAGCGTGAAGAGGAAGAATCGGCAAAGGAACATGGCGAAGGTGATGGCACCCAGGGTCAGAACAAGATATCTCCATCCCCAGTTGTCAGCCCTGGTGCAGTTCTCATAGCTTTCACAGGAAAAGGTCGGAATGTAGGCCCAGGCGAGCATACTGAACATGACATTAGCTTGAAAATTCACAAGAGACCGTGAAAACAAACCTGGCAATCAAAGTACCGACTGACCACCAGGTGGCCAGTCCACTGAGGATCTGAGTTGAGTTGGGAGGTAAACATTCCAAGAACACGGCGGCGTCGACTGGCAGATTTCCACCAACACCAAGACCCAAACACGCGTACAAGGCACATGTGCTGTTTTCAAAGTCAATGACTATTCTTGCGTCTAGGATCTGTCAAATAACTCACCCAACCCAGTTAGGACCACCTCCAGCGGCGAGACCAAAGGTACCGCAAATACAAAGAGTCATGTTAAAAGCTGGACGACGTCCAATAGCATCGGAAGCAATTCCCCAGAAAGAAGCACCAACAATCAGACCGACAAAGAGGGCACATGTGGCAAAACGAGACTCATTCTCAGAGACACCGAATTCCATAGCGATGGGGCTCAGTGTGAGAGCAACTCCCTATATTTGATTAGCCTGCAAGTCGCTTCTACATCACAAAGTGTGTAATACCTGTAACCAAAGGCTACAATATCATTTGATTAGCGAAATTGAGCGGACCACAAAAAAAAGGACGAATGCTCACTTGTCTGCAACCCAACCCATTCCACAAAGAACGAAGAGACCCCATTGGTAGCGGCCCATTCCAATGTCCTGGACGGCTCTGTTAATGACCTTCGCTTTGCCTGTAAATCAATGTTAGACTCGGCACCCAAATGAGTGGTCAGGCGATATCAAAATGCCGTTCCCTGATAGTTGGCCCAATGGCCATGAGAACGTACGATCGTAAGCAGTGTCATGGCCAGAAGCAACAATGTCGGCTTCGATCTCTGCTCTGAGAGCTTCGAGGGTCAGTGTGTTACTTGTTTGCGCACCGGCATTTTTCTCGTCAGATGCTGGCTGGTCGAGGCCGCTGCTGGAGTCAGCGTCCTGGGCGTCCTTTGTTGTCGCTGAGCCGCGGGCCAAGGGGACCACGACCTCGGGGAATTGACCCCGCTCCTTGTTGGAGAAGAATTCTTTCAGGTTAGGCATAATGGCGGGGATTTCGATGTCGCAAGAGGGCAGCTGTTAGATCCAGTGGATCGAGTCGCTAGGCAAGATGAGTGATTGGCGCAACGGAGACACCTGAGTAAAAAGGTCTGATCTATCGGTTCGCTTGGGGTATATCGTGCACAAGTCTATATCGGAATATTGGCGCAATGGAAAGTCGAAGGTGCAAGGGCTGATTTAATCTGAATCGCAAGGCAGTTGAATCGCAAGGCAGTTCCAGGTGCGCAATGGAATTGTGGAACTCGGTATCGTAGTTGGCGCAACGGGATAGAATGCAACTAAATGCTGCTACTTCAGAACCTTGAACGTGCGAGTTGATATCGAGTTTCTTTGTCAAACGTCAACTATGTAGTTGAAATTAGTATCCCGGGGAGTATCGACCGAATGTCGAGCCGATTCGGAGGATATTCGCAGGCGAAGGGTGAAAGGAGGAAACCACGAATGAACCGGATTGAGCGTCGGACTCTCAACAAAAGGGGAACCCGCTGTTTATACTCGAACAAAACCCTCCGGAAAAACTCTCACGTTACTACACTAAAAAGTACCTTGTATGAAGCCGGCTGGACAGAAGTGGAAAGAGTGGATCATCCTGACGCATTGGGCCAACCATGTTGACTCCATGTGGCTGACCGAGGCTAAGTGGGGCTATTCCAGCCACTGGCGTCGGTGCGTCAGCCAAAATCGCCCCCATCTAGACCCGCCGCGCTATACCCGATTTAGTAGGACGATTGAGATCCGTCTTCGGTCAGACGCCAAGACCACTAAGCGAGAACAAGTTCAAATTTCCCCGTTCAGTTTTCCCTCCAAAGATCCGGTTTTATTTCCTCGAACGGGCCGCTCTATATGTACGAGTACTCGCACTGAGAACATTTTGATATCACTTTTTGACACATATCTTCTCCAAATAAAATATTACATTGTCATGCACAACTAGATTTTCATATGCAAAACGCCTAGACGCCACCCGCCCGTGCTCGGCACAGGTCCGGAAGGCTTCCCGTTGGCGTCGGGAAATCCAGCACTCGGGTAAACCACGCAATCATTGTACTCGTACGAGTATACGAACTTTTCTTTTCCACAACCAATTGGTCTATCTCAGTTCAAATTGTGGATAGCATTTATGCTGGGAAATTATCTTTTACAAACAGCTCCAAGTTCCCCTGAAAGTACGAGTATTGTACTACAGTAGTCAACTCCGTACGACGGAGTACAATGTAGAACCTCCAGATCCGATCGCCGATTTCCGGCCATCACGCGACAATATGGCCCCAAGGTGACCTCGGACATGCAATTGACTTAGGTAACTTGAATCATGGTTGGTTCAACCAAATGCACCACAGATCAGGCCACTCGCACTCAGACCACTTTGGTTCCCCGTGGAGTAAAATAATATACGGAGTACACTTGAATACCCACATGGCACACCCCCGGGGACTGTCAGTAGCTTCCTGAAGGTCTTTGATCCGCTCGCCACTTGATACCGAACTAGGCAGTCCTTTGCACGAGGCTATTGTCAAATCGGGACTGGAGACCCTTCTCTTTGATGACTGATAATTTGGCGCTTTGCTCGCAAAGTCTTTTTATCACGACATTTGATGTCACTCGCTCTAGTTATCAGGGTCCACAGATGACTTTCATCCACGAGATGCCGATTGGTTCAATGTTGGCTTGGAACAGGATCTATGAATCTATGAACTCATATTACTAATGATGGAAAAAAGGGAAAGGAACTCAATGATCAATATACACACCGCTGAGCTCTCAACTCAACCAACATTCAAGTGATGTGAAAGTGAATGTTTGACAGAAGACCTGCGCTCTGGATTGGACATTGAGAAGTCCAAATAGTCCCAATATACTGCCCCCCCCCCCCCCCCCCCCCCCCCCCCCCCCCCCCCCCCCCCCCCCCACCCCCCCCCCCCCCCCCCCACACACCCACACCTCCAATTAAATAACTCAAACACCAC